>CM054057.1:96331006-96771221 GCA_028641055.1 Alopecurus myosuroides
AAAATTGTACTCTACAATCCTACAATTTAATTTCTTCGGACGAAGTTAATAGATGACCATTGTAAATAGGTGAGAAATTTATCCTCTAATTAGCTTGTTTTTTTACCCCATTAGTAGCTAAAAGGTTCATGGTACAAAGAAACTTCCAACTTTTTATTTTCAAAATATGAGAGTTGTTGACAGCTACAAAGTTTATTTATATACATATATCTGAAGTTTTTTTTTTGTGTAATCCCCTTATGCTCCAATATTTTGTTTTCAAAAACTTTTTCAAATTAAATATTATATGTAGTGTAGACACCCTGATTAAGAATAAAATATTCTTTCTTTGAATTTGTTTTCTCGCCAAGTAACATTATAACCAAAAGTTTATACCTGGATACATCTAATAAAGATGCTAAAACAGTAAGACCGCAATGAAGGTAACATTCTGAGAAACAGAGTCTAGACAGAGAAAATTTGGGAGTCTCATTTTTAGAGTGTAATAAGTCCAGGGTCCAGAAGTGGCCATAAGTAAAATTGAGAAGCAAGAATACAAAGTTTTCTGGGCTAATCTTGTTCTGACAGATGGTTTTGCAAGCCACTGTAACTTTGACTGCCGAACTGAAACATCAAACATCAAGGGAGATGAAATCTTTCTTATATATATATATTTACAAATTGGAGGCACCGTAAAAGCTCTCACGTTAATTCTCAACCGAAATTGGAGGCACCGTAAAAGCTCTCACGTTAATTCTCAACCGAAAGAAAATTATGGCCATCCGATATATCTCACAGCTATTAGTAACCGCAGGATGAAATCAAGAGTCCGTGACCGTCACGAGCAGTGGGGCAAAGTCCTGACCGTATTTGCCACAAAAAAAAAAACTGCACGCAGATGTTCCTGGCTGGCTGCGCGCCGCCAAACAACAATCTTACATGTTCAGCTGATTAATTAAGCCGGCCGGCCGGTTGTTGTCGTCATGCATAAGCTTGCACCAGAGATCAATTGGTTCATCTGCTAGCTTTGTACACGAGCATAAGATCGATCAATCAAGCATGCCATTGTGCTTTGCTACTACGTGTACTACTTCTTTGTCTAGATCAAAAAAGCATTAGCCGGCCGGCGACGAATCGTACATATACGGTGCACGTGGAGCTAGCCCTTTGCACATCGGCGGAGAGAACACGCCAACAAAACAAATAGATATTTTGTTCTCGGTATACTTTGCATTCTGCTTTAGTCTTTTGTTTTGCATATAGCCATTTAATATGGACCAGTCCGACTTGCAGTTCTTTGATCGGATTTTTGTTTTGTTTTGGCTGCAAGTTAAAGAGCTGGAAAAAAAATATGCAGTGGTCGTTACCACAATTGGGAGACTACATAAGGGAACGTACGCCACGATGCTTCATCAATTGCAAATGGTTGTTATGTGATATGATATGTGTGCATGAGATAGAAACTAGAGAAACTACAAGCTGTTAATCCTAGAGAGTGAACCACTAGTGGAAACAACCCCTTTCGTCCAGGGGGCAGGGGGCATCTGTCCCGGTTGCACCAAAAACCGGGACAAGTGCCATGCATTGGTCCCGGTTCGTGTGTCCGAGGCAGCAGAAACCACCTGGGGGCATCTGTCCCGGTTCGTGGGGAGCCAATGGTCCCGGTTCGTGGCACGACCCGGGACGAATCCCTAGCCACAGGCCACGTGGCGCGCGCATGGGCATTGGTCCCGGATCATACCCCTAACCGGGACCAATGTCCCTTCCCCTACAAATGCGGCCACAGCCCCGTCCCTTTTTTTTTAAGCATGGGTGGTATTGTCTGTCCGCGTGGCGCATGGGTGGTATTGTCTGTCCGCGTGGCGCGGGAGTTGTAACGCGTGGCCATGAATGCGCGTTATAAACTGCCGCACCTCCACTCCACGCACCGTCGTGCCACCACCATGCCTCCGAGGAGGAACAACACTACCGGTTTCCGCGGAGTTCGATCGCGGCAGAACGAAATGTTCACCGCGACTATCCGCTTCGGGGACGACCGCATCCCCCTCGGCTCCTTTGCGACGGCCTCGGAGGCCGCCCGCGCTTGGGACGCGGCGGCCTGGCGCCTCGGCCGCCCGCGGTCGTTGATGAATTTTAGCGACTGCCACACACCCTCTGGGAAGCGGAGGCCAGGGCGCCGACGCCGCAGATCGTCACTGCCGCCGACCACCGCCACCTCAGGCACCGCGCGTTTCAGGGCCTAGTCGACGCCAGGGACGACCGCGTGGTCCGCGAGTACTACCGGAACAATCCGGGTGAGGAGAGCGCCGACGAGGAGCTATGGCAGACCCGCGCGGCTGAGCGGGCGGAGCGGCGCCTCGAACGCCACCTCGAGTTAGATGCCGCTCGGGAGGCGAGGACGAAGGCGCTGCAAGCGCTCCGTCGGGCCGACCACGCCGGCGAAGTCTGGGCCTCCGACGATCCGAGGTGGGGGCCTATCTCGGAAATACCATCATGCACCTCCTCCGACGACGAGGAGGTCACCGACGACGACGAGGACGAAGAGTAGCGCGCTAGCGCGTCTGTTTTCTGTTGGCTGTTTAATAAAATAATTTGTTGTATTCCGGCAAACAGTGGCCCTCTAGCTCGTCTGTTTTCTGTTTTCCGTGTGGTTTTTCCTGATTTGTTGGATTCAGATCTAATGGCATTTCGATAGACGTTAAAAAGAGGGGGACATGTATTTCGATAGATAAACAAGGCACGGTACACATAATGGCAAGATTGGATCTAAATCTAAACGGAGAACATAGATTTAAATAAACAAGGCAGTACATAATGGCAAAAGTGCATCGATCTACTAGTCATACTCCTGCCTAGGCCTATAGTACATGTACTCGTAGTCGTCGTAGTCGCCGCCGCCGTCGTCGTCACTATCGTCTGACGGTGCTCTGCACTCCCTCGGAGGATCACGACTCCAGGACTGGGCCTGAGGGTAGCGCAGGCGGGGGATATCGCCGGCCCTGATGTAGTCCATGACGCTCTGTAGAGTCCGGCCGGACCACCATAGCCGACGACCGGCCTCGTGAAAGTTCCCAGGAGGCAGACCGTCCTCCTCATACCTGGCGAGCGCCCTCTCACGCCGATTGATGAAGAAGGCATCCCAAGTATGCTGGTTATCGGGATGCCAACTGGGATTCCTCCGCTGCTCCGGCGTGAGCTCGTGGTAGTAGTGGTTCGTGATGGCCGCCCGACGCGCCACACCTTGAGGAAGAGGAGGGACCGACACTCCTCCGGCGCTCAGCATCCAACCGGCGGGAACGTTGTAGCCGCACGGGCAGGGGTAGTTCGAGGCGGAAAGTGCCTCCTCCTGGATGAATGTTAGAGTGGGTACGGTAGAAGCCATGAGAGAGTGGTGAGTTTGTATGTGTTTATGCCAATGGTGTGGCAATGCATACATATATATAGCGAGAAGAAAACATCGATCCCTTTAGTCCCGGTTGGGGACACCAACCGGGACTAAATGGGTTAGGGTTTCATTGGGAAACGGATCATCCCTTTAGTCCCGGTTGGGGAAACCAACCGGGACTAAATGGGAATTAGGGTTTCGTTTGGACCAATCAGATAGAATCACACGGATCGTGTGTTTCTTTCAAGCGCTCGTGAGTCGTTGGATCCGGGTGTGTTTTTTTCGAGCTGTTGTGAGCCGTTCGATCAGGGCTACGGTGTGTTTCTTTCGAGCTGCTGTGAGCCGTTGGATGAGGTGTTTCTTAACCGTTGGATCAAAACCCTAGCTCAACACTTTTTGAGCCAGAGGACCCTATATATAGCCCAGCTTCATACACCCCGGTCAGTTCATCTCTCCGTCAGGTAGTGAGAAGTAATGAAGCTCGATCTTTTTCCATTGCCCAGCGCCATATTTCTCAACACCCTTGGCTAGCTTAATCACTTCGTCCTATGTCCAGTGCTTGTCATCTTTCCTATATTGACCTCCCTGCCGAAGGCACATTCTGTAAGTATCGCCATGGCTTGGGCTCTTCCATGAAGTGGTAATTTTCGACCTGTAGAATACAAATGAAGTATCGGTTGATATTATGTTTCTGATGACGATTGTGCAGATGGTTGGATGGTTTATAGGAGTTTCGTGCATTACAGATCCTAATACACCGGTTTGTAAATGCATGGTGGCTACCAGCATAAGGGAGATAGTTGATCAAGGAAGAAAAATGGTAATAGTTTTATATTTCTTATTATTACCTGGCTAGGAAGAGGAATAGTAGATGGAGGCCAATCAAGAGGATCAGCCAGTATGTTTGCCCAAATCTGAGCTTCATCCGCTGGCTTCATTGTATGCTTGGCTCAGTGAGGAGCTACCACATGTTCAATGAATGTGCAAAACTGAGTGCAGGGCTAAAATAAGTGTTCCGTATTCATTCGACAATACACACGACAGTACATGGTAAATCTTAAATATATGTGCAGAACAGAATGCTTACCGCATCCCCCTCGGTATTCGTTTGTTTTCTCTTTTTAATAAAAGAATTTGTATTCCGGCGACACTGCTTTTAATGTAATTATTACTAATTTTAAAACAATATAAGATATTTATATTTAAATTAAGTGTAAATAGTGAAATAGTTAATAGTTAGAACAGTTAGAATAATTATTTAGGAAAACAGAAAACGGATTTGAATTATTTACGCAATTTCAAACAATTTTAATGTTGTAATTTTTTCGTAATTTGAAAGTATGTAGAAGTTATTCACTTACATATTTAAGATATTCAAAATTTGGCGCTAAAACAATTGGCGCGCCGGCCCGCTGGTTCTGGCGCGGGCGACCAGCCGGGCCCTTCCGTCCCGGTTGGTGGCACCAACCGGGACGGAAGGGTCTTTCGTCCCGGTTGTTGCCACCAACCGGGACGAAAGGGTCATAGGATATAAACACGTCCCCGCTCCTTTCAGTTCCAGACCGCGCGCAGGGACCAAATCGACGCCGCCAGGCTGCCCAATTTTTCCGTCCCCCCGCGCCGCCCCCTCGCCCCGTCGGCATCCGCGCCGCCCCCTCGCACCGTCGGCATCCTCCTCTGTGGCGCCGCTCCTGACTCCGTCGAGCGCACCCACCCCCCCTAGCGCCCTCTCCCGTTCGCCTCGGCCGCGCGCCGCCCCTCTAGGTCCCGTCGCTGCCCCGCGCCGCTGCCCCGCGCCGCCCCTCGATCCCGTCGCTGCCCCGCGCCGCCCCTCGATCCAGTCGCTGCCCCGCGCCATCCTCCACCGCCCCCCGCGCCGCCGCTGCCCCACGCCGCCGGCCCGCCGCTGCCCCAAGAGGAGGTAAAAGGCCTGCCTCCATCTCGCCCTAATCTGGGGCCTTTTTTGTTTTTCTTCCTTTTTTTTACTTAATTACTGTTTTTTATTATTGTTAGAATTATTAGTTTACAAATGTTAGAAATTTTAGTTTATGAATGTTAGAAATTTTAGATTAGACTTATTTACTTTAAATTTGTTTAGAATTGATATAAAAAATTTAAGAATGTTAGAGCATGTCTAACAGACCCCTATATATATGGCCCAAAACCCGTATAATAACCGCTGATATACGGGTTTGGGCTATACCCGGCCATCTAGCAGACCCCGTAAATGGACCACCCCGAACGATTTTTTACAAGTTTGGGTAGGGGGCGGCCCGTCGACCCCTACATGTGCGGGTCGGGAGGGGATATAGAGGGCCAACCCTCTAGCTCGTGCGAGCTAGGGCGCGCTGAAGATCTTTTGAGAGTATGGACAGAGTTTACTTTGTCTAGAAATAACAACAGCAATTAAAATTCAGATATGAAGAGGCATCCCTGATGCCCCTGTTAGAAGAGAGCAAATCAACACTAAAATGAAGAAAACAGATATTGCTGTTGTATGAATGTGTTGAAGAAGCAAAGACAGGACCAAAGGTTACCAAATTTGCTGGTAACCTTTGGTCCCGTCTTTGCTTCTTCAACACATTCATACAGCAGCAATATCTGTTTTCTTCGTTTTAGTGTTGCTTTGCTCTCCTCTAACACGGGCATTAGTCTGGTGAGTTACTAAAAAATCTTCTTTTTTGGGGTTTCCTCAAGTTTGTCCGAGTATTTTCACTGCCTCATTCTCTTTTGTTTTTCGCCTGTTCCTGCCTGCTATACAGGTCATACCAGAGTGGTTTCTGAACTATTTTTGAGGAAAGATACCAGGAACTGTCAAATTACAAGCCCCTAATGGTATTGCATTTGATGTTGGAGAGTTATGGAGAACATGAACAGAATAATCCTCAAGTATGGGTTCCGCCCACCCATACTTGAGGATTGTTCTGTTCATGTTCTCCATAACTCCAACATCAAATGCAATACCATTAGGGGCTTGTAATTTGACAGTTTCTGGTATCTTTCCTCCAAAATTGTTCAGAAACCACTCTGGTATGACCTGTAGCACGCAGGAACAGGTGAAAAACAAAAGAGAATGAGGCAGTGAAAATACTCGGACAAACTTGAGGAAACCCCAAAAAAGAAGATTTTATAGTAACTCACCAGGCTATGCATGAAAATGTCCAAAACCCTGTACACGCGTTTTAGGGGGCGAAAACATAAGGGGTCTGTTAGACATGCTCTTAGGGGGCGAAAACATATAAGGGGTCCGTTAGACATGCTCTTAGAAATTTAAGAATGCTAGAAATGTTATCGTATGTTTAAATATTATTATGCATGTGCAATTTTAATGAATTGGATCTGAAATATATACTTACTCTTTTTGTATAGTATGGAGCCAAGAGACGAAGATGCCGAAAATATGATCGAGGGTTTAATCCGCGGGCCCGACGTAGAGCCCGATGTGAGCCAGTGGATGAACGACTCCGGTGAGGGAGATCCGGTGCTCACCCAGGGAGACGACTCCGATGAGGGAAAAGCCGACGGCTCCGATATGGGAGCAGACGACGGCTCCGGTGGAACCATACAAATTACAAACACCGGCTCCGAGGTGCATATATATATATGTTAATTAATGAAGCATCCGTTGTCTATATACATGTATTAACAGTCTTTATATTTTTAGCCATCCGGTTCAAATATATCAACCGGAAAAAAGACTAAACGAGGCGCAACAAAGAAGTTGAAAGATACAGAAAGATACAGGATCGACACGATCACAGCAGACGGCGCACCCGAGCTTCCCGCTGATGTTGCCCAAAAATTTGTGAAGCAATGCGGAGTGCTAGTTAGAGATCACATCCCGATCACTGTTAATGAGTGGAATGAGCCAAAAGATCCGCGGAAACAAGGAATTTCATATGTCGGCAAAATAGCCAAAGATCATCTTTTCTCAAAGATTTTGGCTAATTTCAACTTACCCGTGCCGGAGGTGGACGAGAATGAAGCGGATGTGACTGAGGCCGATGTTACTAGAATGAAACATGAGATACGGGAAAAGGTCAAAGCGTGGACCCTGAAAAAGATGGCCGAGCAATTCAAAAACTGGAAGAAAAGATTGAACCTTGATTATGTTAAGAAGAACAAGACTCCTGATTTCACTCAAGGGTATGAGAAAATAAAACCCGTATGGGCAGACTTCGTGAAGTACAAGCTGGCAGAGAATGAACTGGAAAGGACGAAAACAAATGAGAAAAACGCCGGCAAAAAGGTATATCACCATGTTATGGGGCAAGGTGGCTACAAGGGTTCTAGTCCCAAGTGGGAGACATGGGAGAACAACCTGATTCAGCAGGGGATCACTCCCGAGCCGTTCTTGTGGGTCGAGCGGACAAGGTCATGGTTCTACGGGCATGGGGGCAGGTTGGACGCCGAAGGAAAAGCAATATATAACCTAAGGCATAAAAAGAGTCATCCTCTACCCATAGAGAAGCTGAGAGACACAATAAAGGACGTTAAAGATGGGAAGTTCGTGCCAGATAGAGAGAACGACGAGCTCACACGACCCCTAGGGAATAAGGAACACGGAGGGCGTACACGAGGCACAAAAGGCACTCCTCCGTGGAGTGTTGCGTTCGACTCCACCAAAAAGTTATACCCAGATAGAAGCCGTCAACGTAAAAAGGACAAGGAGGCAGCTGAAGCAGAGAATCAGGCAAACTGGAGACGTCAACTTGAAGAAATGGTAAAGCTGACACAGGATGTAGCAAAGAAGCAGCAAGACCAAATTAACACACTTAGCCAGCAGATAGTGTCTACCGGCGCATCAGTACACATGCTAGAAGTTGAAGCTGAGGCTCCCGACGCCGCACATTCTCATCGCAAAAGCAGCGTTGCGTCCACGCAGCTACCGGATGATGATGCACCACCGATGATTTACCCGGTGGACGAGATCACGGAAATGACATCCTGTGAGCTCCACGTGAAGGTCGTCAATATAACCATCAAGGCGGCGGCCGGATATGTCTTACCGATTGGCAACGAACCAACTCACCATTGTCTCCCGGTTCCACGGGGCTACGCTGTTGTTGGGGTCGATGAAGTTGCCAACGGATTCGAGCGGGTAAAGCTTGATTTTCCTGAAGGTGAAGACGAAGAGTTGACTGAACTCGGAGAAGCCAAGAACTCGACCGTTCTATGGCTAAAGGAATGCATTGTGCTCACAAATCAGACGGCAAAGCCATCGAATTCTCGCATTTCTCCAGCGCAAAAGTCTCCAGCGCGGTCGTCTTCGCAACGCATGCCGTCTCCGTCGCGGTCGCCTACGCCGTGCACGTCTCCAGCGCGGTCGCCTACGCCGCCGCGTCAGCCCTCTCCGCCCACTAAGTTTCTGCCGAAACGTAAAAAATCATCGAAACGTCAACGGTCACCCCTCCCGAAGGTACCAAAAGAGGTACCCAAGTTACCTTACGACTATACTCCCGAGGAAACCCAGAAAATCGCAAAGGACGAATACGATGCGTGGAAATCAAAGCGGAAGGAGAAGCAAAAGCCAGATTTCCCTGAGACCGAAGAAGAGATAGAACGAGCTTGGAAAATGGTGAAGACTCTTCATCAACCCGAGCCGAGTCTGTCATCTGACTATGACCGCTCTATTCTGAAGTCACACCAGGAAATGGTGCGGTCAACGAAGAGTAGTAGCGCAAGCGGGAAAAAGGGGAAATCAGTTGCTCAACTCGGAGAGCAGAAAAAACAATCCACGTCCCCGCTCAAAGTGATTTCCAATACCCAGGTGGGGCCGAGCACTAATATTGCTGATGAGGATATTGATCCGGAGTTTATAACACTGTACGCAGACAAGGCAGCTGATGCGGGTTTGTCCATTGCTGAGTATATGCAAACAGTGAACTACTTCCCCGCAGCTGAATGTGCGTACAAATACGAGTCCGGGCAGCCTCTTGTCAAACCCGAGGAGATAAAGAATCTACCAACGAAAATGCGAAGAGTGCATAATTGGTATATGCAAGCCGCTAATGAATCTGAGGACTGGCTATGTCTCAGCGTTAAGGACGAGCACTATGGAACTGGAAATGGAATTGTTATGATTCAATTTGAGGAATTGTTTCAGTTATACCAGCAGCAGGCCCTCGACAAATCTATCCTTAGTGCCTATTGTATGTAAGCACTTATTTCTCTAGCTCACCTCATTCAATTGCATATATATTCATATATATATATATAGTACACTCATATATTATAATTGCAGAATGAAGATTCTCGAATGCAAAAGAGATGGAATCTATGATATTGGGTTCATTGATCCAAATATTATTTATGAAAAGATTCTTCGGCAATCTCCCAAGGATACAGAAAATAATATTCTGAGGGCAATAATATTTAACCAACACCGACGGGAAATACTATTTCCTTACAACTTCAAGTAAGTGTGTTACTCTGTTGTAAACATTCTGTTTTCCTTACTCGATGTTCATTGTATAATTGATGAGTTCTGCGTGCGCAGCTTCCACTATATTCTGCTAATCTTCCAAATTGACAAAGGAAAAGTAATTGTAATGGACTCAAAACGTAAACCCCTCTCAATGTGGGCTGACATGCAGGAAATGATCCAGCGGTAATTTCAATCTTTATTAATTTCAGTATTTATATATTGCAATATATCGACTATTTTGTTTCATTTTCGGATATCAAGTAATTACTAACTATTTTTATTCTTTTTCTTTCTCGGGTAGGGTTTGGAAGAGGTTCATAAGGAAGTCTCCCGGTGAATGGGAAAAACAACTTACATTTGATGTTGTGCAAGTAAGTACTATCTAGATCCGTGCCCATCTCCATTATCATGCCTGGTTGATTATTATTTTGATTGAAACAATCTTCTCGTATAGTGCTTGCAACAAGGAGACGGGAATAACTTGTGTGGATACTACGTTTGCGAGTTCATTCGTCAGACCACATCTCCCAAGGGCAGAAATTTAAAACAACTTCATGTACGTTAATCGTCAATTCTTCTTATTACTATCTATTTTAGTTACTTAGCTTCATATATTTTAGTGACCACTCTTCTTTATATTAGATCGAACGGCTTCGGGACGGTCTTCTACCTAGGGACCGCATACGAGCAATTCAGGAGGAAATTGCGGGCTTCTTAGATGCAGAGGTCATAAACGTACATGGAGAGTACCATGCCTCCGGTTGGAACTAAGTTTGATTTTGTAATACACTCCATCGGTCATGTAATATGATCGATATACTTTGCTTCTGTAATATAAGTGTTTCTTATTCTGCTTTATATACTTATTCACTCGTGCGATCCGGGGGCTCGGTGGAGGGTACTCTTCTCGAGGTCCGGGGAGGGGCCGCCAGGAGGTCTCGGGGACCAAAAAAACGGAAATTGTAAAGCCCTGCCGCGGCAGAGAAAAGGGCAAAAGCCCTGCCGCGGCAGAAGGGACATGCATCCCGGGTCGTATTCAGAACCGGGACTAATAGCCCTGGCCAGGTTCCAGCGCTCGGGCCACGTGGTCAGCCCCATTTGTCCCGGGTCCTGCCACAACCGGGACCAATGGGGGGTATTTGTCCCGGATGCCCCGTCCCGGTTGCACAACCGGGACAAAAGGGGGCCTACGAACCGGGACTAAAGCCCCTGTTTCCACTAGTGAACAAATATGGCAATTAAGTTTGATGAACCGATGTATCAAATTTAAATCCACTTGCCTTCCCATGCCGATTACCATTTCATGGGTAATAAACATGGTTGCTTAGTATAAGAAATATGAATCCGCTCCGCAGGAATCAGGTGCCCCATTTCCTTCGTCCTCTCTACTAGAGAAAGGGGGCCAAGGGCGTCAAAGCATTTATCCTCTAATTAGCATGTATCTTGGACATGCTTTATTTATATCAAGTGAAAACAGCTTATCTCAATCTAGCTCTATAATGAATCTGAAGTCACTACCAGCCAGTGGTAGATCCTCACAACTAAATGGTAAAGTCAAGGGCAGCCAGGCATACCTGTTGCAATTGGAAGCATTGAACCTTTATCCAACGACGCAACGCCCTACCCTCGAATGCAGAACCTCGCTAATGTAATAGTCTCTGAAGCTCGTAGACTCCCGCAATGTCTCTAACAACTAAGGACATGTCAATTACAACATCGTTACTGCAAGATCCAGTCCTAATTTCTACAACTAACAGAAATTAAATTTCTCTACTGCAACATTAGAATTTAGAAGTGCAGTCTCACCTGTATCTAGCACGCCGATGATGGATGCGCCCAGAGGAAGTAGGGGAGTAATAATTCCTCTAAGGACAGCACGTACCAGTCCAATACGACGACCTCTACACCACCGCAGACCATTCTCCCCTGCGGACAGGTTCCGCCCGATGTTGAACGCCGGCGCCGTCGCAGCCCACGCCGTAGCACTCACAGCACGAGCCGCGGCCGGACCACACGGCGCGGAGGAGGACATCCCCAACACCCCGCGGCGGCGAGGCTCGCAGCGCGTGGCACGCCGACCCGCCGCCGGTGGCAAGAGAACCGCGGACGACAGCATCAAGAAGATGAGCAGCGGCGGGCGGCACGCGCCAGCATTTAACCATGGATTCGCCCTTCTCTGCCCTGTGGAGTGGGGTGTTTCTTCTGGAGCAACTGGGGATTTTTCTCGATTAAGCAGTTCAGACAAGAGAGCTATCGCCTCACGCACGAACTCCAGGTCGCATGCGGTGCCGTCCAGCGCCTGCAGGGGAGGGAAGGTAGGAGGGAGAGTTGGGGTCGAGCTCGATTGGAGGGCATTGCGACGTCCGGCACGGGAAGGAAGGTAGGCACGGGAAGGAAGGTAGCTGGAGGAGATGCAGGAGCTGGAGGGGAGGACAATACGGCCTGTGATGAAGAGCTCCGTGAGCGAGAAGGTGCGCCCCCGCGCGGCGAGAAGATCGAGCTTGCGGACGCGTTCCCCGCCGGCTCGGTGCGTCGATCTGGCTGTTGCCTGCTGCGCCGCCGCGCTTGTCTCCCACCTCGGCGCTCCTCCACTTCCCCGTTGTGGGCCTATAGTACCACTGGTTCAGGTCGCCGTCGACTGTAAACTTCTGATTTCTGTCAAGTTCTACTGCTGTGTCCTGTGTATGTATGATGCTAACAGTGTGACTGTTTAACTTGGTCGAGGCCTCAGGTAGCAAGTAAAACTGGTTTATGTATTACGAATCTAGGTTGGATGGGGTAAGCAGTGCCTTTGCCTCGGCCTGCGTTTCATGTTATATAGCGGAGCGCAATGCCCATAGGTACAGGTAAGATTTACAACCGTAAGGAGTAATCCTTCGGTACAAGATAAAACAACCCGAGTTGGTTTATATTTTACCAAACACGGAATACACTTTTGAACTAGGGATAAACCGGGCTATCCCTCTCTCCCTAATCTCTTCCGTGACCTAGCCGCCAGGAGCGGCGACTAGGGGCACGACCGCCTACCACCGATCTTCACCTGCCGGCGCGCTGGTCCCCTCTCCCTCCGACTGCTGCTCCGGCGGCAGGAGGGAGGGGGGACCCCGTTCCTCCGCTCTGTAGTTAGGTTTTGGTTCTGTAGATCGTGGTGCGCCGTTGGGGTGGTGGGAGCGGCGTCGCGACGAATAAATCTGCCCCAATTCTACTCCCACACCGGCGTTGTCCCTCATGGCGACGTCTCAGAGTTGATGGCATCGTGTGTTTGCCGATCCTTCAGATCGGTGGCTTTAGAGTTCATGGATGGTGTCGGCGAGGCGGTGGCGGCGATCCCATCAGGTGTGTCTCTCCTTCTGCTCTGTCCCCGTTGCTGCGGCGTTGTCTCCGACGTCATGGTGGAGCAGGGAGGATTGGTCGTCCGGGAGTACGCGCAGACGGTTGTCTGCGCAGTTGATAGCTGGAAGATGGTGCATCTTGTGCTGGATTTGTGGTTGGAGGCTGACAGTTCTGGTATCCTTATCCGACGTTGTAGTCGTGCGGGGATGCCAGGTCTGGAGTTCGATGGCGTGTCCGGGGACACGTTGCCCCGGTCTGATTCGTTCAACGACAATAGTTTTGCTTTTGGCAAACTACTTTCGAGGTCCGTAAAGCTGCAGATCAGCGATGGAGCCGCGTCGAGCTCAAGTGAAGAGGTGATCTGTCTACTCTCTCTTGGTGGTTGCTTCGGTGGTGCCGAAGGAGAGGGACAGGCGATGGTTTTTTGCACAGGATTTTTCTATCCTTTCATTATTGTAATGTCGGTGTTTACGTGTCTTGTAACCGGATTTTTATTTTATGAATGAGATCGTATTACCTTGCAAAAAAAAAAAAAAACTAGGGATAAACCCTCTAGAAGCCCTATCTCTATCTTTTAACATCCTCCCTCAATCTTAACACTTCCAGGTTGAGATTGCTCTTGAAGGCTTCTAGTTGTCGAACTTGTAATGGCTTTGTAAACCCATCTGTCACTTGATCTCCTGTTGGAATAAATCGAATGCCCAACAATTTCTGTGCAACACGTTCTCTTACAAAATGAAAATCAATTTCAATATGTTTAGTCCTGGCATGAAACACAGGATTAGCTGAGAGATATGTTGCTCCAAGATTATCACACCACAGACATGATGTTTCTGGATGATCAATGCCAAGCTCATCAAGCAGAGATTCAATTCATATTACTTCTGCTGTTGCATTAGCTAAAGATTTATATTCTGCTTCTGTGCTTGATCTGGACACTGTGGCTTGCTTCCTTGCACTCCATGAAACAAGGTTAGAACCAAAAAATACAGCAAAACCACCTGTGGATCTCCTATCATCTGGACATCCTGCCCAATCAGCATCAGAAAAAGCACTAACAAGAGATGACTCAGACTTGCTAATCTTTAGCCCAGTAGAAACACTCCCTCTTATGTACCTCAAAATTCTTTTAACAGCTGTCCAGTGCAAGGTAGTAGGTGAATGCAGAAACTGACAAACCTTATTAACTGAAAAAGATATATCAGGCCTTGTCAATGTTAAATACTGCACGGCCCCCACAATACTTCTGTATCGTGTTGAATCATCAGGACCCAACGGGTCTCCAACACGAATTGACAACTTCTCGGTGGTGGAGAGTGGTGTTGAAGCTGGCTTGCATTCCTTCATTCCTACACGTGACACAATTTCCATAGCATATTTCTCTTGTGTTAGTAATAGTCCAGAACCAACTCTCTTCACCTCAATACCCAAGAAGTAATGAAGATCTCCAAGATCCTTAAGTGCAAAGTCACTTCTTAGATCATTCAACAATGCTGCAGTAGCTTCCTGTGAGGAACTTGCAACAATTATGTCATCAACATATACAAGCATAAAAATTGTGACACTTCCTTTCTTATAAAAGAAAAGTGATGTATCCCCTTTTGATGGTTTGAACCCAAGTTGTTGTAGTTTCATGCTCAACTTGGAGTACCATGCTCGAGGTGCTTGCTTTAAGCCATACAGTGCTTTATCCAACCTGCATACATGATTTGGCAAAGCTTTATTTTCATACCCAGGAGGCTGCCTCATGTATACTTCTTCCTCCAGAACACCATGAAGAAACGCATTCTGAACATCCAATTGACGAAGACTCCATCCCCTGGAAACAGCAATAGACAAAACCAATCTGACAGTAGCTGCCTTAACTACAGGACTAAAAGTATCCTCGTAGTCTATACCATAACGTTGTTTGAATCCCTTTGCTACTAATCTAGCCTTATATCTATCAATGGTGCCATCAGCCTTTCTTTTAATTTTGTAGACCCATTTACAATCAATTATATTCCTCCCTTGATTTGGAGGAACTAAATGCCATGTCTCATTTTTCATGAGAGCATCATATTCAGCATGCTTCCAATTTTCATCTTCTAATGCCTCATATAAATTTGCAGGTTCTCCGGTGGATAAAAAACCAGCATACTTGCGTGTATTTTTATCATGGAAAAAAATAGCACGCTATTTCGGCGGTAATAGCACGATATAGCATATCTGGAGGGTCCACGCTAAATTTTAACACTTTTGCTCGCTATTGCGCTATTCACGAAATAGCATGCTATATCATGCTAAAACGGCGTAACGTTATAGCGCGCTATTATTTTTTTCACGCTATTGGGCCAAAAACCCGAGGTTTCCACCTTAGAAAAAAGAAAAGATTGCTTCATATTTTCATGGCGATAAAAAACAATCGTCAAGATGAAATCGCTAGGTTTATAATTCCGAATAAGTAATTTATACTGTGTTATTTCCCCGTGTGATGTTGATGTTAGGATCTAACAACCTACAAAACAATTTTTTGTTATGATTATACATATATTGTTATCACATTTTTATACTACATCATTTATTCTTGTTAAAATCCTTCAAATTTTGAGATATATTTGATAATTATTTCAAACGTTATTTTGATAAAGCACGCTATTATCACGATATATCTTCCATAGCATCTAGAGGAGGCTGCCGCTATTTCTCATAGCACGCTATTTTTTTCCTTGATTTTTATACCTGATTGTTCCATCCTTTGGAACAAATGGCTTGAAGATTCCACTTTGTGACCTTGTGTTTGTTCTCTGCACAGGTGGTGCCCCAGAAGATCCCTGCAGGGACAGATCTCCCTGTGCTGTATCCGCCTGGGCGAACGTGCTGGTCGGCTCGCTGCGCGCCGAACCAGAAGACGACGGGGAACAGCCCCTCTCTGTCGGTGATGTGGCGCCTTCTCCTTGGCCAGCCCCAAGCCTGCATGCGCGGACGCGCTTTCCTCCGGGTCGCCTGTGGGATGCCGCCACATGGCGCGGTCATGCTGGTGGTCCTCTGAGACCGGGCGCGGGGACGCGCTTTCGCCTGCGGGGCTCCGCCACATGGCACGGTGAGACTGGCGCTCGGATCTCTGGGCTGGACGCGCAGGAGAATCGCCAGGGGATCTCTCGGGATCAGCGCGCATAGGGGAATCGCCTCCGTGTTCCGCGCCTGTCTCTTCTGTCTTTATGTGATGCATAAAATCATCACTTTGCACACTATTTTGCACGTTAGAATCAGAAATAAATGGCACATTAATCATATGATCATCATTATGTGTTCCCCCTTGATCAGATGGCATGTCAGGGAGTAGTAAATTCTCGGATCTAAGACGTGCACCGGCATTAGGGTTTAGAGAGGAGAAAGGAAAAACATTCTCGTCAAAAACCACGTCACGAGAAATATAAATCCGACCGGTAGAGATGTCCAAACACTTGAACCCTTTGTGAAGAATGCTATACCCAAGGAAAGCACATTGCTTAGAACGGAACTCAAGTTTCTCGGAATTAAAAGGACGAAGATTCGGCCAACATGCGCATCCAAAAATTCTTAGGGATTGATAATTGGGCTTTTCATGATAGAGAAGTTCTAAAGGAGTCTCAAAATTGATGACACTACTAGGAGTTCTATTAATGAGATATGTGGCTGAAATAAAAGCTTCATCCCAGAATTTTAAAGGCATGGATGCATGAGCAAGAATAGATAATCCTACTTCAACAATGTGGCGATGTTTTCTCTTGGCTGAACCATTTTGTCGTGGGCATGTGGACATGATACATGATGAGAGATGCCCACTTTAGTAAAAAAGGAGTTGAGTTTCTCATACTCACCACCCCAATCTGTTTGCATAGCAAGAACTTTCCTATCAAATTGTCTCTCAACAAGATTTTGGAAATCATGGAATTTTTGAAACACATCAGACTTATGCTTAAGTAAATAAATCCATGTGAACTTGCTGAAATCATCAATGAAACTAACATAATATTTCTTCCGTCCAACAGACTCAACAGCAGGTCCCCATACATCTGAGAAAACTAGCTCTGAAGGAGCTCTAGACTCACTAAAAGATTTTGGGTATGGCAATTGATGACTCTTGCCTTTTTGACAGGCATCACACACAGAATCATCTTTATTTGACTCAATTGCACAAGGCAAATTATTCTGGATAATAACTTTCTTAACTATGATCGATGATGGATGACCTAGATGAAAATGCCACCTTTCCGATGATGGTTTGACGGCACCGAGGACATGCTTGCTTGAGTGGGTGGAAGTGGACGAAAGGGGGTATAGGCCATGCCTACACTTGCCTCGAAGAAGAGTTCTCTTCGTTGCCTGATCCTTTATAGAGAAAAAATGAGGGTGAATTTCCACAAAAGCATTGTTATCAAAAGCAAGTTTATGTGCGGATAATAAACTCTTGCTAGCTTGTGGAACATGAAGGATGTTTTTCAGATGTAGATTGCGATCAGGGGTACTAACAATTGATTGACCAATATGTTGAATGTCCATACCTATCCCACCAGCATTGAAGACTTGCTCGTTACCGTTATACTTGTCACGAACAGTGAGCTTGTGAAGATCTCCAGTGATATGATCGGTGGCGCCGGAGTCGATGCGCCAATTTGGGTCGGTGTTGTACGAGGTCGTGGCCGCTCCAGCGCTCTTCTCCATGGGAGGGGTAGTCGGGGTTGAACCTCTCCCAGCACTTGATCACCAAGTGCCCAATTTTGCCACATAATTGACATCGTGGCTTGGTACCATTGTTACCATTGCCACCCGAGTTTCGGTTAAAACCACCACCGCCGTTGTTGTTGTGGTAGCCGCTGTTATAGCCGCCACCGTTGCCGTTGTGGTTGGTGTGGTAGCCGCCGTTGTAGTTGCCGCCGCCCCCGTAGTTGCCGCGGCCTCCATTGCCACGACCTTGCCCGGGAGCTCCGTTGCCGCGACCCTGGTATCCTCGGCCTTGTCCGCCACCGCGTCCACCGCGCATGGCAGAGTTTGCAGATGATTGGGATCCGCCTTGAAGCAGATCCAGGCGAGTCTCGAAGCGGCTGAGCTGCGAGTAGAGCTCAGCCATGGTCACCGGTTCCACCCGGCCGCACATCGCAGAGACCACCGAGTTGTATTCGGTGTCAAGCTCTGCAAGCACATAAGAAACGATGTCTTCCTCCTCAAGTTTCTTCCCGGCGGCCGCCATATCGTCCGCCAGCGATCGGATCTTGCCAAAATACTCCGCGATCGTCATGTTCCCCTTCTGCATATTCGCAAGGGCGATGCGGATGTTCACCGTGCGCGCGCGGGTCTGCGACGAGAACATGTTCTCGACTGCTGCCCAGAGCGTTGCCGAGGTTGTGTTGGAAACAACCTGAATTTGCACTTCCCTTGACAGAGTCGTCAGAAGGAAACAATAAAGCTGCTGATCCTGCGCCATCCAGGTGGCATACAGGGGGTTTGATTCTTTTACCGTCTCGGTGCCCTTGGTCACTGTGATCTCCTTGGCGGGAAGCTCCCGCTCGGTGTCGAGGAACGCCTCCATCTGGGCGCCTCGGATGGCAGACATAACCTGCGCCTTCCACAGCACATGCCTACCCTTCGTCAGCTTCTCGGTCACCGTGGTGCCGAACAGGGTGCTGGGAGTCTTGGGGTTGGAGGAGCTCGCCATGGATGAGTTATGGAGTACGAGCTCTGATACCATATTACGAATCTAGGTTGGATGGGGTAAGCAGTGCCTTTGCCTCGGCCTGCGTTTCATGTTATATAGCGGAGCGCAATGCCCATAGGTACAGGTAAGATTTACAACCGTAAGGAGTAATCCTTCGGTACAAGATAAAACAACCCGAGTTGGTTTATATTTTACCAAACACGGAATACACTTTTGAACTAGGGATAAACCCTCTAGAAGCCCTATCTCTATCTTTTAACATTATGAATATTGAATATTAGTCGTCGTAATTCTACGTGGACTATTTGCTTCCAGAGTACTGAACTTTGTTGTATTGCCTATGTGTTTCAGAAAGTTTACTGAAACATTACGTGCTGGTTTGTAAATTGTAGTCAACGCCTGCTGTTTGGGATAGTTTCACTATTCTGTCTGAAAATAATTTTAGCCTAGGGCAATGGCCAGAGCCCAAAGGCGTACACGTATTGAAGCGAGCCAAAGGCATACTCTCTGTCAATCTCCGTCGTCTGTATCAATCAAGGAAAAAAATAGCGTGCTATGAGAAATAGCGGCAGCCTCCTCTAGATGCTATGGAAGATATATCGTGATAATAGCGTGCTTTATCAAAATAACGTTTGAAATAATTATCAAATATATCTCAAAATTTGAAGGATTTTAACAAGAATAAATGATGTAGTATAAAAATGTGATAACAATATATGTATAATCATAACAAAAAATTGTTTTGTAGGTTGTTAGATCCTAACATCAACATCACACGGGGAAATAACACAGTATAAATTACTTATTCGGAATTATAAACCTAGCGATTTCATCTTGACGATTGTTTTTTATCGCCATGAAAATATGAAGCAATCTTTTCTTTTTTCTAAGGTGGAAACCTCGGGTTTTTGGCCCAATAGCGTGAAAAAAATAATAGCGCGCTATAACGTTACGCCGTTTTAGCATGATATAGCATGCTATTTCGTGAATAGCGCAATAGCGAGCAAAAGTGTTAAAATTTAGCGTGGACCCTCCAGATATGCTATATCGTGCTATTACCGCCGAAATAGCGTGCTATTTTTTTCCATGGTATCAATCATTCACCGACAACCACAACCTGCTGCTCCGCGGCATACCGCCACGTCCATTTCCTAGCCCGATAGCTTGAAGGTATTATTTATATATGTTGCAATTGCTACTTTGTAGTTTGATTATCGAATCCGGCATTCTCGTCCCGTAAGATTTGAACAATGCCATAACTATTAAGATTTTTTAATAACTTTTCAAGTAACTATTTGAAATCTTTCAATAAGAAAAATATAGATTGTATATTTATAATTATGCATAGATTGTCAAATTATGATTTATCGAACGAATTTAAATTAAATGAAGTAGTATGAAACTAAAAGATGACGAAGAAGAAATATAGGGACGAAGATTAATTCCACTCCTTTTAATTCTAAACGCCCTATTCGCTCGTCAGAATTCGATGACAGACGTCTAGATATCACCACTGCTAGAACGGATGATAATGTGCTTTCATAACATGATTTTTTGTCTCCCGTTGCAACGCACGGGCTTTTTACTAGTGTATTATAATGTTTGAGACTCCTCCCATCCATCTTACACAAACCATGGCTAACTGAATCATCGGGTGCCTGCCAACAATCACATGCCGTGGAGAGTGTCTGTATTTTGGGAGGTGTATGCTAATGTCAACGAGTGGTAAACAGGAAATACGGTACGTCACAAACCAACTAGACTTCACAAGAGCGGCTCCCATATGAAGGACGCAACTGGTGTAGAAGGTCATCCCTCTTTCTCCTGTTTACACAATTATGCTTTGATTGACAAATCAGGGGAAAAAATAGTGAAGATAATTTGTTTGTATTAATTTGGGGTTGGGCATCCCGCTTCCAGCTCTTGTATCAATTGGATAATCGGATAAAGCCACTAGTCCAAGGTGTGAAATCCAATCAATAAGTGAGATAAAGATTCTCTATTTACGTCATCATGAGCAAAAACAGGAACACAAAGCAGGAGTAATTTTGAAGGTTTTAAAGGTAACACATGAGCAATTTACTTGGAGTGGCAGTAAAATACCACATGTAGGTATGTATGGCGGACACAATGGAAAACTTTGGTTTTAGCGAGTTGGATGAATGAGTAGAATTTCATACTCAGTACAGGTGGAGGCTAGCAAAATACTGGGAGCGACAAATCAAGAGAGCATAAGAGCCATAATCATGCATAGCGACATAAACATCATTAATCAAAGCATAAGTGGTACCACAAATTCTAAAACTGAATGACCATAGAGGCTATTAGTGACTGGTTCATAGCCATAAACATGGTGTGAGCATGCGCCAAGTCAATCAAATAAAACATTTAAAGGAGAATACCGCAAATTTATGCTCCAATATGACAAGAACAACTCATGATTCTTTCTATGGCACATTAAACACTCTCAGCTATTTGAGGCTAATCATGCTACTCGATAACAATAACACTTTAAAACTAAAATAATATCTAGCATGATATAAAAAAGTTCTAGCCACAGTCTATACAAGCTTCTACCTGTACCGTTAAAAATTCTACTTCAAGGAGCAGTTTCTTTTCCCAACAAGCACCATACAAAATATGTTTTAATAAAAATTCTCTACATGCTACAGCAAGAAAACATGAGAGTAAGCACATAGCACTACTAAAACTAACAACTATAAATAAGAGATGCAATGAAAACAAGAGCTGAACATGAATTTTTGCAGTAACTAGAAGAAAAACTAAGAATACTAGCATAGCAAGTATTCAAAAGAAAAAGCGGAGCGTGTCTCTCTCCCAAACAAGGATGCTAGGTACAATGATATTATTGCAGCAAGTAAAAAAAAGAAAAAAAGGAAAACAAAAGAAAAACAAACAAACGCTCTAAGTAAACTTCATATGATATGACCGAATAAAAATATAGTTTCACGAGAAGTGACCTGATAGATAGTTGATGAAGAAGGGGATGTCTTGGGCATCCCCAAGCTTAGATGCTTGAGTCTTCTAAGAATATGCTTGGATGAACCATGTGGGCATACCCAAGCTTTGGCCTTGCACTATTCTTGATCACATATATCACCTCTTCTCTTGACACTTGAAAACTTCCTTCACACTGTCGAATATGCATCTCAACAAGTCCCTCGGATGAACCGATAGGGTTTCTAGTAAGAGAACGAGTAGGCGCTGGTGACAATCGTCGGCTAACAGGGGGCAAGATTTACCCAGATTCGGGGCCCTCGTAGAGGTAAAACCCTTACTCCTGCTTCTGTCGATCTGTATTAGTTCAATAGATCAATTACAGTGGGGGTGCTCAAGTCGATAGTAGATCCCAATCTCGAGGCTAAGGTGGTGCGGTATTGCTTGGTCCTCCTCCCGGTGGTTCTCCTAGATTTATTTAGATAGCCAGGTCTCAAACCGTTCCGGGGGGGATACAAACCCTAACATAAAGTCGGTTACAGGTTTGCTTTCTTAACCCACAAGGCTTTGCGGGTGGGCCTTGATTGGGCCTTCTAGAACAGTCCACGGCGTCTCCCTTGGAGCTTGGGTCTTGGGCCTTGGACCGGGTAGGCTCACCCGATAGGTCTAGGATCCATCCCTTCGGCTGAGAATCTGTCGGGTAGACGCTCAAAGTTCGTCTTGATTTCTTTTCGACTGATGGCTTCAATCATTTGAAGAGGGTGTGTACCCTCTGTGCGATGCATTTCTTGTACTCGAGTATCGAGAAAATAAAGGTGCCTGTGTGTTGGCTGTTTTCGCAGAAGGATGTGGCTCAGTTGCTTGGCTCTCCCGAAAGCTCAGGGCCAATTAATTGCATCTAGGGAAAAAACAGCTCTGGCCTACGCAAACTCGAGACCTCCGACTCGAATCCGGCGAGGTGATCATTGCGACTGGGCCGTGGAGGTCTTACCGAGTCGAATTTAACCTATAAGGGTACCCGGCGTGTCCGCTAGGATTTTTCTTCGTGTTGTTGACACGGAAATTTGCCAAAGACGCATCTTGAGTGCGATTCCGGACCCTCAAGAGAGATCTTTTGGTTCTTACCTTCGTACTCGAGAGAATACGGCATCTGGATGTGCCTAGTCGGCCGAACGATCCAGAGGAGATGTGTGTACATCGTGTGACCGAGTGGCAGGAGCTGCGTACTCGTGAGTTTTGTCTTGAGATATTTCGAGTAAAGAAATTCCCCTTGTTTTTATGCACAGGGACTTTTGCATTTTGTAGTTTTCTGTCCATACGAAAGAGTTTTCGTGACTGGAAGCTTTGTTGTGCCCATACGAAAGAAAATTTCGTGTCTGGGGCTTTGTTGTGCCCATACGAAAGAAAATTTCCTGTCTAGGGCTTTGTTGTGCCCATACGAAAGACAATTTTGTGTCTGTGACTTTGTTGTGCCCGTACGAAAGAAAATTTCGTGTCTGGGATCCTACCCGAGGAATTCTCGGGTTTGATGAGGTACGCAATGATGTCATTGTGCACTTTGTTTGTTCTGACTCCTCCCGGTGGGACGTGACGAAGTGTAAACAGGGCACGCTGGCCCACCTTGTCAGCTTTTTGACCGGAAACGAGACGTTGTTTCCTGTTTCTCCGCGAGTCGTACGCAGTAAATGCGCACGATCCGCTGTTAAGATCGTGGCATAAAACAACTTTTCACCGCCGCTTCGTTTCCACTTCACGCGTGACATTCGCAATGTATGCCACGTTGCTTGATCTGCGGTCCAGATTGGCTTGGCTTGTGTATATATATCCACCCTTAGGCGGAAAGTAAAAACTTCCCAGTCATTTGCTTCCCTTTCTTCTTCCTTGCGCGCATCTCCTTCTCTGCAAGTACTCACGAGCTCTCATGGCGGGAGGCAAGAAGCGTGGCGGTGCTGCTTCGTCGTCGAGGGCGACCGAGGATGTCCCTGTGCTACCCGCCGCGAGGACGGGCGAGTGGCGTTCCGCCAACACCACCAACAAAGCATCAAGGAGATGCAGAGGGAGGGGCTGTTGCCCCCCGATGGCGACAAGCGCGTTCGCTTAGGCAAGAAGGAAGAGGTACCGAATCATCACGCGAACGAGGGCGTGATCTTCGCGTCACGTCTCGCGTGGCCTCTCCCTTCCTCTTCATCCCTTCCTCCTTGGATTGATGTATGTCTATGGCATACAGCTCCACGATCTGCCTCCAAATGCGATTCAGCACATTTCGTGCTTTATCATACTTTGCGAGTGCTTCTTAGGCATTCGCCCGCACTGGGGCCTTTGGAAGGCCCTATTCAAAGTGCGGGTCTTCCGCGAGAAGTCGCGGGTGGAGAACCAGCTTGGAGAGACGCTGTGCACCGGCGGCTTCAGAATCTAGGCGAAGACGGATAGCTCCTACTTGGAGATGCACTTCATCGACTCCGCGCAAGGATGGCTGAGGAAGTGGTTTTATGTCATCGACAATAGCGCGGGTGGAGCTCATGAATTCCACCCGTTCGCTATTTCGAAGAGACAGAAGTCCTAGACGCATAAGCTCTCAGCCGAAGAAAACCGGACCGTCGCTCCGCTACTCGCGAAGGTGGCAGTTCTTTGCGACCAGACAACGGGGGTCGCGCTGAATGGTTTGCACCTGGCGAGCGTCTTCCTCCGGCGTAGGATCCAGCCTCTTCAAGAGAGGCCATCGACTATGTGGGAGTACCAGGGCATCCAAGACCCTAGCCGTGTGTGCCAAGATATCCTCTCAAATACCGAATTCGAGAAAAAATTGCGGCTATCACCAAGCTGAAGGTAGGCGAGCCCTTTGCGGCTTGCCCTCTTGAACCATTCGAGGCTTCAAAGCCTCCTCCAGCCGATGTAAGTTTTCTTCTCTTCTCTGCTTTAACCTTTTTGTCATTCGAGAGTCTGTCAACTGAGTCTTATCTTTTCTTCTTCTTCTTCTCTTGTAGAGTTTGGAAATAGCAACGTGCTACCCGCTAGTCTCGGCTGAGCATGCCTCGGACCTCCTGGCGAGCAATGTTGAGGCTTCTTTTGACACCAGTGTTGCTGAAGCCGACTCGAGCTCCAAGCACGGCTCTTTAGACGATGTGGAAGAGTCGGGTAGCGATCTCCAACACTGCAAGCGCCGCAGGAAGGTGGACGATGAAGCCACTTCCAAAGATAGTTCTTTGGGTGGCGGATCTGGCAAGGCGACAGAGCCTCTCGTGGTGACGGCTCTGAACGTGCTTCCTCCTCCAGCCCCCAAGTCGAAGGTCACCACCGCCTGGAACACGGATATGCTGGATGATGACGACGATGATGAGTGAGTTTTTTTCTTTCGCATTATCCTTTAGTCGAAAGTTTTCTCCTGTTTCCCTTATGCCTTTGTTCGATTCTTCCTTTCATGACAGGCTTCAAACCATCAGCCCTTGTCAGTTTGCTTCTTCTATTCCTTCTGTGAAGAGAAAAGAAGCAACTGCGGGTGAAACTCCAATCGTCAAGGCCACCCAGAAGTCTCCGAGCCCAGCACCGGCAGCTGCGGCTCCAGATTATAGGTTGCCTAGCTTCGCGGGTGGAGTTTCGGCGAGCAAAGAAGTTTCGGGTAGCTCGGCGGACCCTCTGTGCACCGTCCAGGGCCAGGTAAATCTTGTCACCTCTTCTGCTTCGTCTGTGTATGTTTTTTATCGGGTGCACGACAGTGCTCCCGATGGGAGCAGCCCCCGAGGCCGTGGTTAATTGCTTGCGATTGGCCACAGACTCAAGTTTAAGCTTTTTTTCTTTCCTTGATTTTATCGGGTGCACGGCAGCGCTCCCGATGGGAGTAGCCCCCGAGGCTATACTCGACTGTGTACAGTCGTGAATAGGCTCAAGAGATCTTCCTTTAACTTGAACTTTGTTTTGTGCTTTTGCAGTCTCTTCTTGACTCCCTTGCTTCCATTGGTCGCCGCCTGCTCTCGGCTGAGGCAGATTGCGTTTCCCTTCGGGTGGATCGTGATCGACTCGTCGAGGACGGCCAAGCTCTCAAAGGTAGGTTAATCGGCTCCATATTTGTTTGCTTTTTTCTCTGATCATATAGGTTTTCTTAGGCTGAATTCACTGCTCTGTAGCTCAAGTCGATCTCCTGAAGGCCGAGAAAACTGAATCTGTCACTCGGGTGAAAACCCTTGAGGCCGAGTTGGAGTCCACCCGAAAGGAGCTGGAGTCCACTCGCAAGCATTCGGCTGATTTTGAAGGTAAGCTCGCCGAGGCCCAGGAGGCGTTGAAGCAATTAAAAGAGGCTGGTGCTAAACATGATAACGATCTTGTTAGCATCATCCGTCCTCTGGCTCAGCAATTTGCGGGTAAGTTGCCCTTGACTTCTGTTGTAACGCAATTTAATTGGCTATCACGGGAATTTACAGTGTCCTTTTGCAGATGTCCTTGGCGTTGCATTGGAGCTACCTGGGAGCCGGCAATTGGATGCATTGACGGATTCCTGCACCCAGCTCCAGAAACATGCGAGTGGGATCTGCTCCCTCGTTGGCGAAGCCATTCGAGTGTTGACGCAATTCCACGAGCGCCTTCTGGTGGATGCCGTGGTTCCGCCTATGTTGGGCGGCCTTCTGAAAGTTTTCCTGGAGGATGAAAATCTCCTTCAGTCTTATTCAGTCACCCAGTCTGAGTGCGGGGCTAGGACTGCTATCCAGTTTGCGTTGGCGCACGGTGTCGCGGGCCTGGAGAAGGCGTACTCGAGTCTTCCCTATGATACCGCCACAGGCAGAAAGGTAGCGCTTCGTCCTTTTGGCGCTCCGGCTGAAGCTCTTGCTAAGAAGCTCTCGGAGTTGCTTGCCCGCGCTGGTCGCAAGGGGCAGCCTGCTGCGAGTGGCAGTACCTCTGCAGCTCCATAGGATAGTATGTTTTTACTTTGCCCGTCGATGTAATGAATCTTGGGATGTATTCCCGTATTTTACTTTTAATCGAAGTGTTCTTTGATGCCTAAAATGCCTGATTGTTGCGATTGAACCGTTATGAGCTCCCGATGGGAGTAGCCCCTGAGCACCTGATAACTAGGTGGTCTGTTTCTCGAGTAGGGTCTTGTAGTGTGTCTGAACTTGCTTTATTTCCTTCCAGGTAGTGGGTCCTGGCGCAGAATCTTCGAGTGGATCTGCTGTGCGAGTGGATCCCCTTGTTGCTGTTGCTAGTACATTTTCCTCGCTCCGTGAGCGTGTTGCTGATGGAGAACGCAAACTAAAGGCTTTGCGTGGAGTGGCTGATGTGGCTAAGTCAAAGCAATAGTTTGCGGCTGAGCGTGAGCAGTTCGTGATGGAGGAGCTGGAGGTTGTTGCCAAAGACATGCTATGTAAGCCTGCAAGCCCCCTAGCACTTCGCTGTTTGCCTCCTTTTTACTTTTAACCTTTGTGCCATTTTTGTAGTTGTTGATCCTGACGGTCCTTGTGAAACGCATTGGGTGGATAATCATATTGCTCATGAAGCGGGTAGCTCAAAACCGCATGCGAATAACTTCTGGTCTGACCGCAGTCGAGGCTTTATCTTGTCTACTTTGAAGTATCGAATTGGCCAGGCGAAGATGCTTGTTGATTCTTGTCGTGAAGCTCTGACATCTGCGCACAAGACTTTTTATCCGCTGGGTGAAGTTCTAGAGGGTTTGAGCAAGCTGCTAAGAATCTTTGGTCGGGTAGGGAAGTGCGCGAGTGTGTCCACCAGCAGCTTCTCTACGGATCTCAAGTAGCGCTTGCTTTTGTTCGGGTGTGGCATCCTGAGGTCAATTTTAACTCTGTGGCTAGGCTTCCCAATGCTCCAGTCGATTTTACTCCTCATTATGCAGTCGTTCATCCTTGCGGCGGAGGAGATCATTTGACTGATTCTGAAGAGGTTGACCAAATGCTGGCCGAAAGGACTGCTCATCGTCAGGTGTAATCGTAGGATGTAGATAGTCTGTTACCTTGTATAGTTCACTCGAGATTTTATAAGGTGTTTTATAAGGCGTGAACCTTGTTTGTACCTTGTATTTGTAAATTTTCCTCTAATGCTTAGTTAGACGTAGCCCCAGTGCGCTTGGGGTGTATACGTGTTGCTTTAGCATGTAAAATGAAGAAACATGAATAGCTATGGTTGATATACCATGTGTTTTTTATTGATATGGCTGAGAAGCCATGTATTTCCTCGAGCTACAAGATGGCTAGTATAGCCTTATTTTTGCGAATAGGATAATCCTAAGGATAGAACTTGCGGAGATGCGCAACGTTCCATGGGTTGGAGTAAATGCCACCGGTCTCCGGGTTCTTCAATCGATACGCGCCGCCTGGGATAACTTCGTGTGTTATGAAGGGTCATTCCCATGGTGGCTCGAGCTTGTGTCCTTCCTTTTGCTTGAGCCGCAACACCAGGTCACCTACCACGAAAGATCTGTGGCATATGCGACGACTGTGGTAATTGCGCAGTGATTGCTGGTAAACGGCCGATCTTGCGAGTGCAATGTCGTGAATTTCATCGAGTGTGTCCACGTCTTCTGCGAGAGCTCTGTTTGAGGTTTCTTCGCTGTATGCGACAACTCGGGGAGCGCTGAATTTGACGTCTTCGGGTAAGACGGCCTCGGCTCCGTAGAACATGAAAACTGGCGTATAGCGTGTTGACCTATTTGGCGTTGTGCGAAGGCTCCACATTACCGAGGGTAACTCCTCTGCCCAGTGCCATACTGCTGGGTTTAAGCGATCGAGTAGCCGCTTCTTTATGCCAGCTGAGACTAGTCCGTTGGATCGCTCGACTTGACCGTTAGTTTGCGGGTGAGCCACTGAGGCGAAGCTGAGGGTGTTTCCATTTTGCTCGCAGAATTCCTGTGTTTCCATCGCTGTGAAGTTGCTGCCATTGTCGGTGATGATGTTATGCGGTATGCCAAACCTGCACACAATGGAATCGAGGAATTTCATAGCGCATTTGGCGCTGGCGGAGGTGACTGGCATAGCCTCAATCCACTTCGTGAATTTGTCGACTGCTACGAGCTAGTGCGTATATCCTCCGGGTGTCGACTTGCGCATTGGCCCTACCATGTCTAGCCCCCATTGTGCAAAGGGCCAGGCGATTGGGATCATGTTTAGTTCTGTGGCAGGGGCGTGTGGCTTGGGCGCGAATCGTTGGCAAGCATTGCACTTGTCGACTAGGTCCTTTGCGTCTCTGGCCGCTGTGAGCCAGTAGAATCCTGCTCGGAAAGCTTTGCCCACGATTGCCTTCCAGCTGGCGTGGTGTCCGCAATCTCCTTGGTGTATGTCTCGCAGCAGTTCCTTGCCATCCTCGGGTGCTAGCATCTCTGCAATATTCCTGATATGCTCTGTTTATATAGCTCTCCGTTGAGCACCCGAAAAGTTTTGCTGCGTCGTACTATTTGTCGGGCCTCGCGAACGTCTGCTGGGAGTTGCTTGTTGGACAAGTAGTCGAGGTATTTCTGCGTCCAGACTGACTCGGCCAGAAAAACTTGTCTTGAAATGTTGTGGCTGAGCTCGATAATAGCGGTTTGCGGGCTGACATCTGTCTCCAATGCTGCGGGTGCTTCTACTGATTTTTTGACCTTGACTGAACGCTCGATCATCCGCTCGAAGTATATTCACGGTGGTATGGGCGTGTTGGTAGACCCCATGTTTGCCAGTTTATCTGCTTCCTCGTTTCTAGATCGCGCGATGTGCTTTAGTTCGCACCCTTTGAAAATTCCATTGAGCAGGTTATATGTATCTCGATAGACGACCATGTTATCTGCAATAGCGTCGCACTCTTTCATCGTTTGCTGTACGATGAGGTTTGAATCTCCATAGATCATCAGTCGGGTGGCTCCGCAGGCGATCGCCATTTTCATGCCGTGAAGGAGGGCCTCATATTCTGCATCATTGTTTGATGTCGGGTCGTCGGGTGGGAAATCCAATCGCAAGACGTACTGCAGTTTGTCTCCTCTAGGGGATATCAGGACAAGCCCGGCGCCAGCTCCTTCGTTTCTCTTCGACCCATCGAAGTACATTATCCAGTTCCTCGTGTATTCTGGTGGGCCTAGTGTTTGCAGTTCTGTCCAATCGCTCAGGAATTCCACGAGTACTTGTGATTTCACACATTTGCGCCCTGCATATATGATGTCGTAGGCGCCAAGCTCGATACTCCACTTTGCAATTCTTCCGGATGCCATGGGATTGTTCATGATAGTACCGAGTGATGCGTCGTTTAGCACCGTGACGGTATGTTCTTAGAAGTAGTGCTTGAGTTTTCGAGCTGTGAGTACCACGCCGTACACGAGCTTCGGATAATGAGGGTATCGCTGTTTGCAGGGCGAAAGCACCTCGCTGATGTAATATATTTGTCTTTGGACGCCATACGCCTTGCCATCCTCCGGCCGCTCGACCACGATCGCTGTGCTGATGACTTGATTTGTTGCGGCTATGTATAAGTACAGTGGCTCTCGTTCTTGTGGCGTTGCCAGGATACGCCTACTCTGCAGTGCTCACTTGAGGTATGTGAATGCTTTTTGTGCTTCGGGTGTCCACTCGAACTTATCCGTTTTCTTCCGTACCTTGTAGAAGGGCAATGCTTGCTCGCCCAGCCTTGCAATGAATCTGCTTAGAGCGGCTAGTCGTCCTGCGAGCTGCTGCACACCGCGGAGATTGGTTGGTTCCTTCATTGTCAGGATCGCTTGAATTTTCTCCGGGTTGGCTTCAATTCCTCGAGCAGACACCAGGTACCCGAGAAGTTGTCCCGCAGGGACGCCAAAGACGCATTTGGTCGGGTTGAGCTTGATTCGGTACGCGTTCAACGCGTCAAATGTTTCTCTGATGTCATCGAGGAGCGTGTCCTCTAATCGAGTCTTCATGACGATGTCGCCAACGTACACTTGTACATTCTTGCCAATGAGCTTGGCGAGGCATTTTTGCATGCAGCGCTGATATGTCGCGCCTGCGTTCTTTAGCCCGAAGGGCATTGTCGTGTAGAAGTAGACACCATGGGGTGTGATAAACGCTGTCTTCTCCTCGTCCTCCTTTTTCATCCTGATCTGATTGTAGCCCGAGTAGGCGTCCAACAAGGAGAGGCGCTTGCATCCTGTTGTGGAGTCCACGATCTAGTCGATCCGTGATAGGGGAAAGTTATCCTTGGGGCAGTGTTTGTTCAACGACGTGTAGTCGATGCACACGCGAAGGATGTCAATATTTTTCTTCGGGACCAACACCGGATTTGCTAACCAGGTGAAGATCTTTATCTCGCGGATGAACTTTGCTGCGAGTAATCTGTTCACTTCTTCTCCAAGTGCTTTTTGCTTTGGCTCTGAAAACCGTCGGGTTGTCTGCTTGATAGGCTTGGCGTCTTTGTAAACTTCAAGTGAGTGCTCGGCGAACTCGCTGGGTATCCCTGGCATATCTGAAGGCTGCCAGGCAAAAATTTCCCAGTACTCACGGATGAGTTCGATAAGCGCGCCTTCCTATGCTGGCGAGAGGGTGGTGGACACCATCGCCGTTTTCGTAGGCTCGACCGGGTGCATTTGATGTTTTCGAGTGCCGCTGTTTGCGCTGAACTCGAGCTCTGGGGCGTTCTTTTTGGTGAGAGGCATCACGGAGTGATCCGTGGTTTTTGCTATCTCTTCCAGCTCCTCCTGCATCCCGAAGGATTTAGCGATCTCGTTGAACTCGATGTCGCATTTATTGGATTTTTGGAAATCGCTATCGATGGTGATGGTTCCATGTTCCCCAGGTAACTTGAGCTTCAGGTATGCATAGTGTGGTACTGCCATGAATCTGGCGAATGCTGTTCGGCCAAGAATAGCGTGATACTGTGAGGGCCAGTCGACTATTTCGAAGTCGAGGAATTCTCGTCTGTAATTGCTTCGGTTGCCAAGCACCACCTCCAATTTTATTGTTCCGAGTGGGCGGACTGCCTTCCCTGGTACTATCCCGTGAAAAGATGTCTCTGATTCCGCGAGTCCGTCCAGGTTCCTGTTCATCCTGCGGAGTGTGTCCGCGTAAATGATGTTAATCCCGCTGCCTCCGTCCATGAACACTCGGGCAAGTTCGTAGTTGCCTATCTGCGCCTGGATGACGAGTGCGGCATGCCCTGGTCGATAGACTCGGGGGGATGGTCCTCCTTGGAGAAAATTATCGGCTTGTCGGCCATCTTCAGGTACTCGGGTTTGGACGGTGGGGCCTGGACGGCCATGAATACTTGTCAAGTGTTTGTTTTCTGGGCCCTGCGGGACGGGCAAACTTTCTGTATCATCCCTAGGAGTCCTGATGGGTTCGGGTACTCGTTGGCTCCTTGGTTTGCGGCGGGTGGCGCTGGTAGCGCGACTAGCACCGTGTTTTGGTTTCCTGGTGGAGGTAGGGCTTGCGGCGGGTGGAATCCTTGGGTTCCTCCTCCAGGGAGCTGCGGGTAGCCCTCATTGACTGCCGCTCTGTTTTTCTTTGAGAAGGCCTCGTGTATGTCAAGGAACTTTCGGCAATCCTTGAGAAGGTGTGTTGCCTTAGGTTTGCCAGTGCGCTTATCTGTAAATAGATGTAGCGTGCAGTAACCATTGAGGTCCTCCTCGGGAGTTTTATCCTCTGGCTTCGGCTTGCACTCACGATTTCCACGATGTCCGCTGTCGCGATTTCTTGTGAATTCCGCTGCCACCAGTTCTTTCCGATCATCGTGATCGTAATGCTTTCTCCTTTTCTTTTGACCATGGCGGTCGTCTTCAGGTGCTGGCGAAGATGCTTTCTCGTTGTGCACCGAGTCTTTGCCGTTGGCCCATCTGTCGGCTATAGCCATCAGTTCTCCAATTGTTTTGGGTGTGGCTCGTCCAGTTCTTCCTGGAAGGCGGTTTGCCGAGCTCCTTTGGCAAAAGCTTCGACTGCAACTTCTTCTGATATATTTCCTGCCGTGCTTCTAAGTGTGGTCCATTGCTGGATGTATTCACGAGTAGACTCGCCACTTTTCTGCTTGCAAGCCCGCAGCTCCTTGATGGTCGCAGGTCTTTCGTATGTCGCCTGGAAGTTCTTGCGGAAGTCGAAGGTTAGATCGTCCCATGATCCGTAGCACGCCTTCGGTCTTCCTTCGAGCCAGCTGCGCGCAGCGCCTACGAGATGTAGGTTAAGGTACTGCATAGTTGTGGTCTTGTTCCCACGTTGGCATTTTACTGCCGTGAGGTAATCAGACAACCAGGATTGCGGCACCAGCGAACCGTCGTATTTTGGCACCTCCGTAGTGAGCTTAAACTTCCTGGGCATTGGTGCTTTGCGGATGTCGCGAGTAAAGCATAACGCGCCGCAGGCCTCTTCGTCGGAAGAGGTAGATGGGGAGCGCGCGCGGTTCCTGGCCTCTCGAGCCTTGTCGACTTTGTGTTGAGCGATGTCTGATCGCGCGTTGTACCCAGGCTCGTCGCGATTGACATCTTTCCGCGGCTCCTTGCTGCGGTGTCGCGGGCGGCGATCTCGCCCCCTCGGGCTGTCATCGCTGCTGCTCGGGCTATCTCCATGTCATCGAGTTTCTTTTCCTCGTGCGTGATGAGGCGACTTCTCCTTCCTGGGTGATGAACTCTCCATGGGGTGTTTCTTTGTCTTTTGGCGCATTCGCTTTTTTACGATCATAGGATGCGAGTCTTGCGGCTGTCATGCCTAACCCTTTCTGGACTTGCCTGTACTGCTTTGAGCGGGGGTCGTTCTCCCCCGGTTGGTTCATCTGCAGATAAGTGGCTGCAGCCAAGACTGCGGCTGCTGGAGTCGTCGGGTATACATTGCCGTCTTCGTCGACGCGCATAAGAGAGGCTTCGAGTGACCTGCTGATCCCGGCCAGGGATTCGTTATCCATTGTCGCGGTCTTTGAGACGTGTGTTTTCCTCACGGGTTGGTTCCCCACCGAGTGCGTTTTGGAGAGTGCTGCTCGACGCTGGCTTGATTCATCCGCCAGTCTTTTCCGCTCGGCCAGATCATTGCAAGCTTCTTTGATTAATGTCGCCGCTTTCACTAGATGGTACTGGTATGCGGTTAGCTCTTCCCGAGGGGCTCCTTCTTCAACCGGCTTGGATGAGTGCACGACTGATGCATGTAAAATGCATACATGAACTTTGCATGTTATTACTTTTTTTTCCTACATATTAGCAACTTATATTCATGTTTTATAATGATTTGTGGGATTTTCTGAACAATCCCCCTTCTTTTGGTTCTAACCCTGTTTTTCCAGAAAACGTACTTTTTAGTGTTTCAGACTTTCCGGGACCTTCGGGACTCCAAAAAGGGCAAGGCCAAAGAGCACGGTTCAGAATTTTTGAGACGAAGAACATGGGCCAAAGTAGAGGGCCAAAAGGCCAACCAGGTGGAAAAGAGGACCCTCCACGCGGCAAGATTCCTTGGCCGCGTGTGGGGCCCCCTTTTTGCCCCCGTGGCTCCGATGCCGTCGATCTTTCTTCTCCCGAGTGTCTCGTGACCTAAAAACGACTATATAAAGGGTCCCCTAGCCTTTTCGAGGAGGAGGAGGCGCCGAGAGACGAAACCACAAAACAGAGAGACAGAAGGCTGCCGCCGGAGAAGATCGGAGGGGGGAAACGCCGCCGGGATCACCCCCGGAGGGCTCCACCCCCCTCCGGCGTGTTCATCATCAACATCTACAGCAAGATCAGCTCCATCTCTCCACTGTAATCTCTTGGCAAACACGATGTATGATGCAATACTATATTCCCTTGATGTATTGTGTCTCCCCGTCTATGTTTGAGTAGTGAATTGTTCTTGGCAATGGTGAAATAGTTCGTTGATTGGTTGCATACAAGTTTCTTATCTTCTATGATTGTCTTTATGTACAATATATGAGTGCACGCATATGTTGGGGAATGCATGTAAGGTGATCACCGGTAGCATAATGGAGTGGTGGTGACTTGGGAGTGACAGTAACCTGAGACCGATCCACAAAGTTAAGTTATTGGGGGATATATATAGGGGACCTTAGAACGTAAGGCTATCGTGGGACTTTATGTCTTAATCAATCTTGTGCATTCATTTACTTGGCCACATGATCCATCATAAGGGGTTGTAGATCATTTACTTGACTATACCTATTCATGGCTCCTTCCTAGAAGAAACAACTAAGACTAAAACATGTGCTTCACTAATTGTGACAACCACACGAACGAAACACCTATTGCTAGAACACTTGCTCCCTCGAGATACTTGAGATATTTGCTGCTTGCTACTTGTGAAACTTGCTTAGAAACTTGCATTTTAAACTTGCTTCACTAGTTACTAGACAAACCACACTCCACGTCACTTGCTTTTAATTAGTTAGTTCCTTTTAGTCAAACTTATTGCTTTGCATAAACAGCCATATAAGAGGGTTATAGGGATTTAGAGAATAGATAGCTTACCTTCAGCTCCTCGTGGGTTCGGCACTCAAATACTTATCGAAAGGTACTACAATTGATCTCCTGCACTTGGGAGTCATCAACGGCCGCGTTTGCTTTGAGACAGGCTTCTCCCTACACTTTGATGTGCTCGTGTTCCCTTGCGCTTTCTTCGGTCTCTTCGGGTGGGTCAGTTGATCCTGCCATGCAGACCTGAGCCAGATATGGCCCGTGAGTCTTAGGCGTAGATTGGAAAGCTTCCCCAACCCAAAAAGGTTCTTCCGCGGAGATTGTGTGGAAGTTGCGAGTGTTCGGGCGGATGGACTCGCCGCTTTTCGCTAGGTCGCGACTCGTGTAGTTAAGTGCTTCAGTTTTCGAGACCGACTCAGAGTCTGATCCTTCGAGATCGGTTTTTTCGGGGAAGCGCGTGATCCCTTCTTTGTTGGTGTAGAACTGGAAGCTTCCAAACGTTAGGGTGACGCTTTTATCCAGGTCGCTGAACGCCGGGCACGATTCTGGCGAGTGGGGTGCGACGATGGCTGACCCGATTCTGATCGGATTGATTGGAGTCGAAGTTCCGGGGCTCCAGCTGAATTTTGGCGATGATGAGGACGAAGATGCCGCAGATCCAGTGCCCGCAGTTCCCACAGATGGTGCCAATTGTCGAATATGCATCTCAACAAGTCCCTCGGATGAACCGATAGGGTTTCGGGTAAGAGAACGAGTAGCTGGTGACAATTGTCGGCTAACAGGGGGCAAGATTTACCCAGGTTCGGGGCCCTCGTAGAGGTAAAACCCTTACTCCTTCTTATGTCGATCTGTATTAGCTCAATAGATCGGTTACAGTGGGGGTGCTCAAGTCAAGAGTAGATCTCAATCTCGAGGCTAAGGTGGTGTTGTATTGCTTGGTCCTCCTCCCGGTGGTTCTCCTGGCTTTATATAGGTAGCCAGGTCTCAAACCGTTCCCGGAGAGATACATACCCTAACCTAAAGTCGGTTACAGGTTTCCTTTCTTAACCCGCAAGTCTTTGCGGGTGGGCCTTGATTGGGCCTTCTAGAACAGTCCACGGCGTCTCCCTTGGAGCTTGGTTCTTGGGCCTTGGACCTGGTAGGCTCACCCGATAGGTCTAGGATCCATCGCTTCGTCACACACCATACTCAAACAGTAATTCGCACTAGAGGGTTAGTGCCACACTTATGTTTCGTGAAGCAAAGAAATCCACTCGACATCGCAAAAGAGCTAATGCAAGAAAAATTGCAGCTGTCAAAACTAGAACAGCCTGTAAAGACGAATTTGTTCAAGGCACTTACGTTGCTCAAATCAAAAAACCTAAAGAACAAAAACGTTGCGGAATTATCCGAGGAATAAGCACAAAAAAACTCAGGTCATTCTGATCTTCCTGGATTTTTCACAATTTGTTATGGTGGACAACAGAATTCTGTTTTCTGCGCAGAAATCCGAAAACCAACTCCAACTCTCGTTAGAAAGTTTATTTGGCAGTACTAAAACATGAAAATAAAGATACAAAGGAGTTGCTACAGAAGTATACAACACCTTGACTTAAAGAAAACAGAGAAAAACAAATCAAAAATAAAATTATGGGTTATCTCCCAAGATGTGCTTTTCGTTAAAGCCTTTTTAGCTAGGCATGATAATTTGGGAAGATGCTCACATGATAAATATTAATTAAAGCAAAAGAGAGCACCGAAAATAAAATATAAGACAAATTTAATTCTAACCCACTTCCTATGAAAAAGAATCTTGTATAAGAACAATTCAATAAAGCACAAAATGGCTAGCATAGGAAGAAAAAATAAGTGCAATTTCAAAAATTTCAACATAAAGAGGGGAAACTTGATATTTTTGAGATGCATAAGACTATGTTTACCTCTCTCATAATAAATTTTAGTAGCATCATGAATAAAATTAACAATATAACTATCACAAGAAACATTCTTATCATGAGCCTCATGCATAAAAGAATTATTACTCTCCTCATAAGCATAGTCATTCTCTTTAATAGAAGTGGGAGCAAATTCAACAAGATAACTATCATTATTATTCTCATTACCATAATCATCAAATATAGGAGTCATATTATAATCATAATTAACTTTCTCCTCAATAGTAGGTGGACTGAAAATAACATATTCATCATTGTAATCATCATATATTGACGGGAAAGTATCATCAAAGAAAATTTCCTCCTCAAAACTTGGGGGACTAAAAATATCATTTTCATAAAAACTAGCTTCCCCAAGCTTAGACTTTTCCATAGCATTAGCAATAACGGTGTTCAAAGAATTCATACTAATAACATTGCTACTAGCATGCAAATAAAGCTCCATAGGTTTTTTTAATTTTCTCTTCGAAAGCATCATGTCCTAATTCAATATAAAGATTGTAAAGTTGTCTCATTTTTTTTGTTTTCCATTAAGCCTAACTAGTGAAAATAAAAACAGGAAACAAAAAGATATAATTGCAGAATCTAAAGGAAAAAACTTCCAGCACTCACAGAGGATGTGAGTACCTTTTACCTTACCTCCCCGGCAACGGCGCCAGAAAACAACTTGATGTCTACGCACGGTTCTATTCTTGTAGACCGTGTTGGGACCCCAAGTGCAGAGGTTTGTAGAACATCAGGAAGTTCCCCTTAAGTGGATTACCCAAGGTTTATCGAACTCACGGAGGAAGAGGCCAAAGGTATCCTCTCAAGCAACCCTGCAATCGCGATACAAGAAGTATCTTGTGTCCCCAACACACCCAATACAATTGTCAGTTGTATAGGTGCACTAGTTCGGTGAAGAGAGAGTAAAATGCAAGTTGTATGGATAATTATAAGTGATAATAGAAATCTGAAATAAAAATGGCAGCAAGTAAACATGTAGTAGAACAGGTTGTAAACGGTATTTCAATGCTTAGAAACAAGGTCTAGGGATCCTACTTTCACTAGTGGACACCCCTCAACAATGAAAACATAATTGAATGCATAAATATCTCTCTTCACTATGCTACTCCGAACCACTCTCCGGTTGAATGACAAACACCAATTCATTGCGTAGGGTTGTAACAACACTCCTCAAGTCTATATTCCCTCTCTAGGGCACCCCACGCTGTCACTATGAGCGCCCTAAGTTAGTACTAAACAAACACGACAATTTCATAGGGTCATCCAACATAAGATATAAATATCATGCAAACAACACGGTCCACACACTGTCACCTTTACACTGTGATCAAAGTGTTTACGGAGATCTCATAACAAAACCACTCGAGTAGCATAACAGATGAAAAGTAACATCTACTTATTCAACTAGATTACAAAGCTCATGATCATATAAAGATCACACCATGGGAGAGAGAGATGAAGCACATAGCTACCGGTAGAGCCCTCAGCCCCGGGGGAGAACTACTCCCTCCTCATCATAGGAGATAGAAACGACGATGAAGATGGCGGTGGAGTCGATGGAGATGGATCCGGGGGCACTTCCCCATCCCGGCAGGGTGCCGAAACAGAGATTTCTGTCCCCCAAAACTTGTCGGTGGCGGATCTACGGATGTTTTTGGCAGAAAAGGACGATTCATCTAGGGTTGATGCATCAGGGGGCATATATAGGCGAAAGAGCGATGGCGGTGGTGCCCGAGGGGCCCACACCTCCGCCTCGGTGCGGCCAGGGGCTAGCCCGCACGGAGGCATGGTGTGGGGGCTCTAGGGCCCCCCTCCAGGTCTTCTTTGGACTTCTGGGACGTGTCGGGAATTCTAAGACTTCTGGCTTTTGAATCATCCAATTCCGAGAATATTTCCAGAACAATTTTTCTGAAACTAAAAACAACAGAAAATAGGAACTGGCTCTGTGGCATCTTGTCAATAGGTTAGTCCCGGGAAATTGATAAAATGACATAAATTGTAAGGAAAATATGTAGCATATGGCATGAAAACAACATGGAACATAAGAAATTAAGGATATGTTTATGATGTATCATGGTGCACAAATTATAATGGGAAATTGATAGATATTGAAACATGCATGACATGATGATTACTACTCCCTCCATCTCGTTTTATTAGTCACAATTAGAAAATCTCTACACCCAAGGTGACAATCTATTGGGGGAGAAAACAAGAACAAAACATATTCGCATAGCATGCACCATTTCTAATAGGGAGGGAATTAATTGGGGGTGGGGCTATCACGGTTTCCTATTTGCCAATTGAGCATTAATTACCTAGATTGTGCCTAACTCTTGAGAAAACCTGGTTTTGGTATTGTGACTAATAAACTGGGAGTATGTGATTCATGCGCGCATTACAACAAGACTCATAGACCGTCATCCAACGGCATCTATGATTAACAATCCACCCTCAGAATATCATCCGAACCAACCTTGGGTATTAAGTTGCAAGCAACGGATAATCGCATTACGCAAAGTGTGTAATGTAAACAATGTAAACATCGTTGCTTTCTCCATAATGGCAACAAAACATCCTCTATCCGTCACGTTTCTGTCACTCGAGCACAGATGCAAATGAGGCATGAACCAACTATCGATGCCAGCAAACACAACATGTAGCATTACTATAAGATGACCTCGATCATGTAGAGCAGCTCACGAGATCTAAACATGAGGCATAAAGTGCAGAGAACAACCAACTAGCTACTGCTATGGGCCCGTAGTCCATGGATGAACTACTCACGCATCACTCCGGAGGCGGGCATGGTGGTGTAGAGCCCTTCGGTGATGATTTCCCCTCCCGGCAGGGTGCCGGGGAGAACTCCAGAACCCTCCCGATCTCGGGTTGACGATGACGGCGGCCTTGGGTGTTTTTCGTGGAAAAGTGGTATATTTCTAGGGTTAACTATCCAAGGGGAATATATAGGCGAAAGGGCGATGGCGGTGGGCGCTCGAGGGGCCCACACTGTCGCACCCGGACTTCTAAAGGATACTCGCCGTTCCGTTGAACAGTAGTAGGTTGGATTACGGGGCTTACCGGCACCCGCGTCCTCTTACGAGTAGGCCAACACACGTATGTGTGACAACCAACCCCTATCTGTTCAGCGTCGACGTAAACTATCCCATAGAAATCAGGATACTTCCATTGACGTACTTCAAAACATACACACATGGTACGTCAACAGCATTGGAACAAGTGATATCACAACAGATCTCTACGACACAAAAGATGGAAATAAGTTGCAAATGGCTCTCACTAGAGCAGAGATAGCAAATACAATCATCCAGAGGACACATGTCCCAACAATTTATCATTACATCACAGCGGAAGCATCCAAAATGTCTGAGTACAGACAAGAACCAAATAGGCCTAAGAGGCCGGAAACGAAAAGACGGAGCCCATCCACGAAGTCTCGGATCCTGCCCGGGTCCGGTATCTACTCGTCAGCAGTCTCGTCATACTCCACGTAGTAGCCACCATGTAGATCCTCGGAAACGTCGTCTGCGGAAACCATAGCCCCAAAGGGGTCAGTACATAAACGTACTGGCAAGCAAGACTCACAGTTCACCAAAATGTAACCCGTCAACACCAAGCACATATGCTTTGGGTTCAATGGAAGAAAGGGGATATAAAAGATGCTGCAACTGGCTGCGCTAACCAACTACAGAAACACTACAACCTCCGGCTAACAGAAAAGAGATAAGATCGCGTATCGGAACCAACTATAACTAACTCCAAACAAACCCATCCTGGATCTCGCCCCTTATCCAAAGAAGCAATCCGAGGACAACTCACACAGTTGAAATTATGATGGTTCAGATTATTGTGTCAATAAGCCTATTACTAGTCAAGTTGTTAATCATTGGGTGTAAGGTTGTTAATCATTAGGTTTAAGTTGTCCTAAGTACTTGTTAGCCAGTACTTTCACCAAGTAGTCCATAACCACGGAAAACACGGCTTCTCGAGAAGATTTATCCCTGCAGGGGTCACCAATTTGGCCGTACACGTAAGAATATCCCGCCAGACGGGGGATCAACCCACCAAGCGAGGTACTCAACACAACCCAACTCTTCTTCGCATCAAGCCCAAAGAACCTTGGGCGCACGGCTAATCGAGCCCCGAAGAAAAGGGACCCTCATAGCACTCTAAGACCGTGTCCCCCTATATGCCGACTACAAAAGTTCCACCCTGGCCTGGGCTCGCAAAAACATGCATGCGGCAAATGGAAAACACGAACTAAATGAGGCGATTTGGACGAGATGCGAATCGAATCAAATTGAGGGGGGCGCCCATACTCGCTTCCCACATGCGGTTAGTGCGCTCATCATGGATCAGTAGACAAGACCCTTTTCCTAATTAGGGTCGACACTAGCAGGCCTCAAAACCTCACAGGGCCTCCTGCCGGTTCCTTATCATCAAATTATTATTAACAATAACATTAGCATGATTCATTGTTTAACATCGGGCCCCCAGAACATAATGAAATGGTAACAGAAAGTAACGGGTAACAGACTCGAGCAAAACAACCCTAAGCATGCTAATAAGACACGGGCAACAAGCAATGGTTATAGGTATGGAGGTGAGGCAATATCAGGGTTCAGGGTATCATGTGATAGGTTCGTAACAGAAACAACTATTCATAGGGCTAGCAGAATAGACAACGGAAAGTATCGGTAACCAAGGTTGAAAGGAACACAGTGGTTCATGTGAGTGAATACTTGCCTGCAAACCCATTAGCCTGGTACTGAGTTAACTCCTTAGAAGGGGTGTCGTAAGTATCGTCGGTCTCAACGTCGTCGTGTATCCGAGAAGAAGCAAACAAACAACGCAGAGAGACAAACAATCAATAACATGGCATCGTTCACAATCATGGGATGATGCATGACCATTTAATTGATGCAACAAAATAAACTAGTTGACAAGATAGCAACATGATTAAATGGACCCATATGCAATTGGATTGCATATGGAAAGCCCATGAATTATGGTTGAATTAATTGTTTTACAACTAAGCAACATGTGAAAGTGGATTAGCATGATGCATGGATGAGGAAAACAGCAAAATAACAACAATAGAACCAAATGGAAATAAGGTTTACCCATTTTGAAATTTCATTTATTAAGTTATGGAATTTTGGTTTCTTAAAGGGGTTACACAAGCATTTGTTGTTTCCATGATGTTAAATTGTTCAAAACAGATAACAAAGTTTATATTTGGAAAGAACACACAATTTTAGATGGAATACATGTGTCACTTGTTGAAAAAGGATTTCAAATAAATTATTTATGAATTAAACAAGTTTAAGCAAGAATTAAATGAATTTAATTCAAACATGAACTTATTTGAATTTTTATTTGTTCAAAACATTAAGTGAGATTCATATTTGAGAAGCTTATACTTTTGTGGTTTGAAAACATATTTTATATGTCCCAAAAGAATTTGATTGTATCAAGTTATGAATTTAACAATATTAAATGAATTAAACAAGGTTTAAATCATTTAACCAATTTTAATTATTCAAAACATGAAACAAAATTTATATTTGAAAAGGTGGTTTAATTTTGCATGGAAAACATATTTTATTTGTGGAAAATGGATTTAAAATGAGCAAGTTATTATTTTGGCAATTTTAAATGCAATAAACAAGAAACAGTTGTTTTCAGCAATTTAAATTATTCAAAACAGCAAACAAAATTTATATTTGGAAAGTACATGAAAAATTGATTGGAAAACATATTTAGTTTGTGGAATTTGGAATTTTTATGCCCAAGTTATGATTTTTGCAAAATTAAGTGGATTTAACAAGAATTCAAATGTTTCACCCATTTTAAATATTCAAAACAGTAAACAAATTTTATATTTGGATAGACAATTCAATTTGGCACAGAAAACATATTAAAAATGTTGAATTTGGAGTTGGGATGAATTACTTATGCATTTTACAAGATTTGGTGCAAATCTGCCATTTTTAATTCACTAGGGACTTAGGAAAAATTAGACAGGGGCCTAAAAAGAATATACAGGGACTTAGATGAAAGCTGACAGGGACCTGGGTGTGAGTAGCAAGTTGTGCTGGGCTGTGGAAAATAAAAGGGAAAATGGGGTTTTAATCCGTGGGGTGGGGATCGAACCCACAACCCCCTGGTTGCGCAGCGAGTGGCTAACCACTACGGTGGTGAACTGTGTTGTGATAGGAAGGCATCTGTGGGGGGGGGGGGGGTTAAGGTTCAGTTTGGCGGGGTTTTTAACTGAACCAAACTTGGATCGCTGGTTTCTGTAACTCGACGGAGATGGCAGCGATCGCTGCTGGCCGGAGGCGCTGGGGCGTGGGGCGTGTGGTGACCGAGAGGGAACGGGAGAGGGAGGAGAGCGAGCGGGAGGGAGATGAGGAGGTGGGGCGCTCACCTTGGGGCGGACAGGAGCAGGTCGGGGCGAGCAGATCGTGGGCGGACAGGGAGGCGACGGCACCTTGGGGCGGACGGCGGCGGCCGCTCGAGGCTCCTCGGCCCAAGCCGAGGGGGTGGAGAGGAAGCCCATGGAACACCGTTTCCATTCCCGGCGTCAGGGAGCGAGGTGGAGGCCTTCCCGGCGGCGATCACCGGAGGGAACAGAGGTGCTTTTTTCGGTGAGGTACAGAGACAGGTGCAGAGATACAGAGAGAAGGGAGATGGAGGTGGAAGAAGGAGGAGTGGAGGCGGTGAGAGGGAAGAAGGAGGGAGTAGCTACGGTTAGGGGGAGAGCTAGGGCACAGAGATGGGTTCTTATGGAGGAGGAGGAGGGGTGATCACCGTTCCCTGTTGCATCTCTGAAACGTGGAGGTGCAGGATGACTGCCGTACAGGAGGTAGGAGAAGAAGTGGGGTCGAAGGGGTATTGGGCTCTGTGGGAAAGGTGGGCTGGGGGAAAAGAGATGGGCTGGCTGCTGGTTGCTCTCTCTCCCTCTAGCTTTTATTCTTTTTGTTATGTTTTATTTTATTTTTTTGCAGAAAATGGAAAGGGAAGAAATAGATAAGGTTTAGGGCTAGGAAAAATGTGAGAAAAATTGGGTGAGTTTATTAAGTCAAAAGCAACCACTTGCCAAGCTTGGAATTTTAAAAAGTTCAAATTCTTTTGTTGTTTGCAAATTAATTCAAATTTGAATCATCTTTATATTAAGTGGTTATTGAAAACAATAATTTAATTAGGGTGGACATATATTTTTAATTGGAAGCAAAAGGTTATGATTGTTGTGTGATTTTCATAATTTTAAATTAGGTGCTGTTTTTGGTTTGATTTGAATTTGAATGCAATTTGGAATTAATTGATCTATTAGAAGCCACCATTTTAATAGTTGAACATTATGGAAATAATTGGAAACACATGGAGTTTTGAGTTGGACTTTTTATTTGAAAAAGATTGTAACATGACAAGTATGAAACAAAGGTTGAATATTGTTTCAATTTCCATTGTGAAAACAAATAAAAACAGAGGCAAACCAAAAGAAAACAAATGGAAACAAATGATTGTTTTGATTTGAAATATCATTTTGGAAATTGTAACATCACAAGGATGAAACAAAAGGTTTGAATTTTTGGTTTGAAATTCAAATAGAAAACAAAGGAAAACAAATGAAAACAGAGGAAAACAAAAGGAAAACAAGCAAAACAATTGCAATCAACATGATGCCATGATGCAAAACATAAAATAACAGAGAGCAAACATTCTAATGGCTATTTTTCATACTTGGGATGTTACACACACCACCTGGTGCCACGGCTAGGGGCGCCGCCCTATGGTGTGCCCCCCTGTGGCCCTCCTCTGGGTATCTTCGAGACGTCGTGGAACCTTCGGGAATTCTAAGACTTCTCGGCTTTGAATTTTCCAATTTCGGCAATATTTTCTGAACAACTTTTCTGAAACAAAAAATAGAAGAAAACAGGGAACTGGCTCTATGGCATCTTGTCAATAGGTTAGTCTTAGAAAATCGATAAAAATGACATAAAGTGTATAACAAACATGTAGAATATAACATGAAAACAACATGGAATATCAGAAATTTTGGATACGTTTATGATGTATCAATATCCCCAAACCTTGTTCCTACTCGTCCTCGAGTAGGTAAACGACAAAACAAATAATTTCTGAGGTGTCATGCTACCAACATAAACTTGATCATCATAATTGTCAAAACATATGCAAGCTGAGATCATAGTACTTTAAACACAAGAATGATAGATATAATTTTAATAATGAAACATAGGAATCACTTTGCATCATGAAAAGTAAAACAAATAGAAGATCAAGAATAACAATGCATTGAAAGTTATACGTTTGTTTCAGGCATCAAGAAGACATAGCAAAGTGATATTTCACTTGTCCTTAAGAGTGGTGCAAAACATAAATGCCAGTACACATTCAAAGTTTAAAATGATGACTAGAACAAATAATTTGAGGGCAAGTAATAACAAGGTATGTATCAATCAATAATATTTTTGGGACAAATGCACATTAAACTCAGAATAACAACTATGCTCTCTGAACCGTGCATAAAGTTAGAAGACGGATACTCAACATAAAAGTATCGTAGAGCGAAGCATGGATCACTCATGTCCTAAAACTTTTTATTTTATTAAACAGAGTTATAAAATATTTGACACTCCTCCCAACCTTTTTTACACAAACCATGGCTAACCGAATCCACGGGTGTCTGCCAACAATTACATACCAGGCTACGTTTTTTTTTAAAATATACGCGCAACACGCTGTGTGACAAAACAATTTTCTTTCACGTACATATACGATTGACGTTAGGCAACGAAAGAAAAGTTCTTTTAGTTGCACTCTGCATTTAACTGCACAACAAGTAAAAATTCTCCGCTTCAATAAAACAGTCAGATGCACGCTATTGTTTTTGCATAGGTAAAAAAAAAGCAAAAAGGAAAAAGAGACACACTCCAGCCCAATGAAAAAAAAAAATCACAGAGCGAAATAGGTAAGGACCGATGGACTGCACGAATCTCGGAGCAACAGAATCCGAATGGTTAATAAGGTGACTCAGATTTAGCAAATTCTCAGCCCCCTGAGAATTAGCAAATCCGGAAAAAAAAAAACTCGTTGCAAAAGGTAAGGCAGGGAAGCGTACCCAATCTTGTCGCAATCGTATGCCGGATATTTCGTACTAGTACCATGTTTATAGGACTTGCATGCCGTGCATGCCAGAAAATCTTGCCTCTATATGTACTAGGAAACATGCCCGTGCGTTGCAACGGGGAAGAAAATTAGTGTCGCGGAGGCAAATAGAGAAAAATCCCGTTGGCACGGCGATGCTAGGTTAGATGATGTTGGGAACAATTATAAAGTGTCAATTTATCTTAGGTTAACACGTGCTTCACCCTTCATATGAGTGTTATGTCGTACCATCATCAGAGGATAAGTTAGTACTATGAAGCCAATGTATTGAAGCATTCTTATGCATTTCCTATTTCTTGGCAAGTTATTATGTGGTTAAGAGCTAAATATGCAATTACAATCAGAAGATAGTTAGTGGCTTCACTGCTTATGGTTTGATATATTTTCAAGGCTATTATTTGGAAAACCTCTAATTTTATGGAGACATAGCAATTAAAAAAAACATGGAAATATCAATATTTTTTTAAGAGGAAAACAATTATTCAACTCCACTATTGACAATTAATTAACCAGCACTGCATAGCCTAAATCTTGATCTCATCTATCGGTGAGAAGATTATTAGCCATGCAATCTAAGATATATTTTAAAATAAATAGTACATGTACAATGCATGTCTTCCATTGCCTCTCACATAATATAGTCGGATTGCTCAACAATATTGTTATCAAGACTATCCAAGCGGAAGTCTGCATGTAAAAACGTCCATGATCATACACATATGTTCTGATTTCGAACCTCATCTAGCCTTAACACTCCTTAGTCCTGATATCATACGGGATCTCCCTTGGCCAGATAGCACAAATAAGGCAAATTATATATATCGAGATAGCGATGTTAGGGTGCTATATATGGTCAAGCTAGACACGCCTTGAGAAAGGAAGTATTGATTGTAGGAGGAAGTCGCCATGACCGTGAGAAATAATCCCGAGGGTTCAACCGGCTGACCTGCAGCAACCCATGGTTTCAATGGCTGTGGAACCAAATCAAAAATTTAGAAGTCCTTCTCCTGTGCAAATAACAAACTGAATGACCATTAGTGATCCTGCATTAGATCTTCGAATTTTGGAGAAATTTCGTCAGTTCTCTTTTATTCGCTTTGTACTCTGATAACCTGATGCTACAACTGAAGCATGTATGTTCTTGGTGTTTTTATTCGTGTTTTTATTCTCAACTCGTGTCTCTTCACCGCCACATTTTTTCTCATGTCTCCTCGTCTTTCTGGCAGCAACAAAAAGCAACGGCATGCAACAACACTTTCTACTCTGTAATCAATTAATGCATCCTAGATGCATTGTAAACCAATCAGTAGATTGCACGCATCGTTCCTTAATTCTGCTTGATTCAACCACACACCAGTAGAGCATCGTGTTAGTTTTCCGGTCGGCACCGTTTCTACCCGTCACTTTGGGTCACGATGGTCTGACATGGATGTTGCTGAATAGATCAATCCCACGCGCGTGCTCTGTTAAACTAAGGAATGTGTGGATCGTTCTTCTTTTGCTTTAGAGAAAGACAAAACACGGATGATTCCGGCCAGCTGCACGCTCTTTATTTATATCGATCTTAGTCTCTATGGCGCTATATGCCGTATCGTGTGCATCGTTTTTTTTTTCTGGAGCCCGGGGTAGAATAGCCGTGGACAACCTTTGACTGGACCTGGATGGCTTCCTACGATGCGTCAACCGTCCCCGTCAGCTACCTGAGCGAAGCACAAACCAAGGCTGCGCAGCCCGCACGGGTGAGCTGCAAGCGGTGCCGAGGCGACGAATCAAGCGCGATCTGGACTTCGGCAGGCGGCCACTATGGTGAGGCGGCAACTCCGGCGAGCGGTGGCTCGAGCATCTCTATTCGGCGCTACCACTTGTGCGCAAGAGATGTTGTTTATGCGTAGCAAGCTTTGTAGAGACGATCCGCCAACCATGGACTTCACCATTGTCGACGGAAGCTCGTTTTGGAGCTTCATTGTCGAGCGATCTCCGGGCGAGTTCATGCGATCTATTTCAGTTGGAATCACGAGAGGAAGAGAGCGGATACGTGGGTTGCTTTTCTTGGTTATCTAGGCAAGAAATTAAAAGGAGCTATGTACGGGTATCGACCTGGGAGGAGTTCGTTCCGAACTCGTTCTGGGAGGAGGAAATAGTTCTACTGGGCCACGCACGACAGAATTAATCTCACAACGTAGGAAACCAAAAAAACTGACGCCGGACGACAAGGAACATGACAGACAATTTTGGTGGAAGGGTAAAACTGTAAAACACAAGGTTGGACCGGAAGAAGCCTTCCTCTCTTTATTATTAGGTAAAGATATACCAGCCTCGATCTCCATCTCCTCCATTCTCTCCCAGAACCGCAGACCTAGCCGCGCCGATCTGTACGGAAATACGGAATGAGCGGCGGCGGCGATTTGTTCGGCGCGCTGCCGGATGACGTCCTGAACCACGTGCTCTCCTTCCTGCCCTCGCAAGAAGCCGTGCGGTCTTCCCTCCTCTCCCGCCGCTGGCGCCACCTCTGGCGATCCACCAGCGCCGTCAGCGTCCGCCGCCTTGAGGGCGACCAGATCCGTCTCTTCGTCAGCGGCCTGCTCCTCCACCGCGACGCCGCCGCCTCGTTGCCGCCGCTGCGTTCGTTCGAGCTCGACGCCAGCGACCTGCTGACGCCCCCCTACGACGAGTCCCGCTCCCGCGACTACTACGACTGCTACGAGGAGGACAAACCCAAGCTGGACCGACTCGTCGACCTCTGGATCGAGTCCCGTTCGCGTCGGTGCACTTGACAGCGTTGCACCTGGAGTACGTCAAGCTCCTCGACGGCCTCCTCGACTTCTCCCGCTGCCCGGCGCTGCTGCAGCTCAGTCTCGTGCGCTGCAGCCTTGAAGGTCATGCCCTCGTGTCCTCCACGCTGGAGCGTCTCAGCCTCGTCAACTGCCTCATTGATATCGGCGATTGGGACGGCGAGCGGGCCATGGTTACCCACGGGAAGAGGATCACAACACCGAGCCTCCGCTGCCTGGAGCTATCCGATAGCTACGGACAATACGATGCAGCTATGTTCCTCAAGAGCGAGAGCATGCCTTGGTTGGCCGACCCCAGCATCCAGCGTAGCGGCAAGACCACCATTTATTCCCGGAAACGGTGATGACAGACAGCGCCTGGTATGATGATCGTTTCGACGCAACGGTAAGCTGCAGAGCGACCAAACACTGGAAGCGTTAGCGTTCAGTTAACACTCATCTTCTAGCTTCAGAATAAGTTCAGTTCCGTCAGTTAGCAGTGTCTGTCTTCCGGTGAGGAAATAAACCAAGTTAGCGTCAGATATGTTCACGTCTTGGTCTTTTTTATCCTGTAGCCTCAACTTCAGCTGTTTTATCTTACCTTTGTAACGGAAGTACTATAAAATAAGATGAAAAAACAGAAAAGGCTGTACAATGTACGCGGTGCAAAAAATCATGGTGTCCCCCTTGCATAATTTCTCGTGTGAGTTCAGTGTTTCCTTGTTCCCTGTTGAGCTTTGCTTGGGTAGGGTTGGCAAGTGGCAACTACAAGTGGTGAGCCCTGAACAAGTTCTCGTGGCCATGGCCGAATTAGACGGCTTAAGATCCAATTCGAACTCACAGTCTCATATTCCAATACAGTAATCTAAGGTCTTACCACTCCAGTAATGGGACAGCTTCGCTCCAGGATGACCGTTAGGGAGACCGCAGAGGCGATCGCGGCGGGCTCCCCGTTGGGGGAAGCGGCCGGGCCGTCGCCGGAGCTCGCTCTGGGAGGAGATACAGATTTTGAAGAGGAAGGACTCGAAGATGGGGAGATCGCGGCGGGATCCTCGACAATTCGTGTCGACGAGGGTCTGGATGCAGACGAGATCGTGGTTGCGAGGCCTTGGATCTCGAGGAGCTGCCCGCCGCGGGTCGGAGGAAGGTTTTGGGCGCTGGGAGATCTTGATCCCGACGGCCCCGATGCGGAGGAAGTGATCGTAAACGCTACGGTGAGTTCGTCTTATCTAGAAGATTGCCTAACGCCGGATCAGCAGCCGGGCATTGTGCTTTGTTCTGATCAGCGCAGGTACACAAGGAGGATGGCCAAGCGGAGGCTTCAACGACGGTGCGCCATGGAGTGCTCGTCGCCGATCTCGCCGGTTGTTGCCACGCCTACCAGGTCTGAGCTCATCAAGGTATTAAAGCTACCCCCCTTCCCCCCATCTTCGTTTCCGCTTGAGGACAGTCCATTCCCGTGGGTGGAGGTTCGCCACCGGCGAGGCTCGGCTGCGAGCGGCAATTCGAAATTGTCTGGTGACGATAGGAAACGTGAGCGGCCCTACTGTGGGCCGGGTTCACGGACAGGCCCAATCTCCAATGCAGCTGGCTGCATGGGCCATGCAGGAGGCGTACGAGTATGTGCGAGGGCACGTATCCCTTCCGAATCGAGACTGCGCAGACTTCTGGGGTTTTCCTGGACGCGAGCCGCCGCCAGGAGTGCTGCGGTCATCATGGCGGCCCAGGGAGGAGATCGAAACGGAGGGGAGTTCAATGCTGCTGGTCGCGGTGGCAATCAGCCGCGGGTCCTCGAGGCTGGCGAAGCTAGCGGAACGGCAGGGATACCCTCGGTACCTGCCGGGACAGTCGTCGGCGGGCCGGTGATGCACGGCGCTGTTGCGGCTGGGCAGAATCAGGGGGTTTTCAACTTCAATGCAGGCCGTGGGAACGCTGTGTTCCGTGGTAATCATCACCAAGGCGGATATCGTGGGCGACAGAGGTATGAACAGCAAGGCAGGGGGCCGTTCGGACGTGGTCGTGGTGGCCAGGGTCCGCGTCAGTACCCGAGGCGAGCACATAGCATCAGTCCGCTAGTCACCGAAGGCGTCGTCAATGCAATCCTACAAGTTTGAAAACTATAAGAATTAGTTTCAAACTATATGTTCATCTATTTGGCACCTAGAGCTTAGTTCGAAAACTTGGCATTAGTTTGAAAACTACAAGTTTGAAAACTTGGCATCTATTTGGGACCTAGAACTTACCGTAGAGTCATTTGGGCACGTTGGAGGGCGATGGCACCGACGATGGGTTTGCTGCTCCATCTCCACCATTCCCTCCATCTTCACCATCCCCGGGAGTGTGGGATCGAGCCGATCGATTCTCCTATGAAGAAGATTCGCATTAGACGAGTAAGCAACAAAAGGATGAATGAATTATTGCCATGGTACTTTGAAGGCAACTTACCAAGAGGAAGGGAGCTAGTGGAGGAAGAGGAGGTAAAGGAGGAAGCGACGGATCCGCGGGTATCCTCTGCTTAACGCAGACGCATATCTTAGTTTGCAAAGTTAAAGCACATGTGTTAATTCAAACAAGAAGTTGTTTGGTGATCTACAATATAATACACCGTAGCAAGAGAGGGGGAAGATCGTTACCCTCGAAGCGTGAACGACAACAAGATGCGGGAAGCTAGCTGCTGCCCGAACCCTGCCCTACAACGACGCTCCCGTCGTCAACGTTGCTCCATATCCTGCACATGTTATCACAAATACAATTAATAAAATATGATTGTATGAAGCAAAAGATAATTCTCGACACGCTGCCCTGCAATGAGCTAGCTAGCTAAAAGCAAAGCAAACCCTGCCCCTACAACGAGCCATCTCGACACGCTGGCTAAAACTGGTACTGGTACTCCGTAGCTAACCAACCGAAAATTATTTTCGCATAGGCAGACATATATGTTTGGGTACTCATCCAACCTGATATATGTTCATAGAAGAAAGTAAACATGACAAAGTTAAAGTATACAAGATTGTATATATGTGCATGTTGGAGCAAACATTCATTACAGTATTTGACACATCACCATCCGATCAGAAGCACACACGGCCAACACACACATGTTGTTAATTTTTGATCCACATAACAGCCACCACGCCCACTTGCTTGTTTACTCTACTATTCTATATATGTGGTACAACACCTAGCTAACTCAGACCAACAGAGTTGACCTCTCTAGTAGGAGAAAATATCAATATGGATCAGCTTCAGGCGCAGTTGCTGCCGGGGAACGCCATCGTTCCAGCAACCAGACCTCAAGGACATGAAGCGCTATAAGCTCGCCCCGGTCAAGCACATCCTGCAACATGACGACCCCAAGTTCGACGAACTCTTTGCACAAGTTCCTCGGCAAGCAGCAGCAGAGAAAATTGCCCGTGGCCGCCACCGCGCACACGCACAGACCATGGCCGCGTCTCTCCTCTAGCCAGCGTTCACACGGCGGGGCAGAGTGCGAGCAGAGCGTGCACATGGCGCTCTCTGTCCTCTCTCTTGTCTGTCGAAACTGACGCTGACGAAACTGACGAGCCGACGGTGTCGCTCGAAGGCGGAGCATCCAGAGCAAAGGGATGGCGCAGAGAAGTGTCCCGGGAGGCTCACCGTGCCGTTGTGGTCGCAGCAGGGGGCTCACGGAGGCGGAGCGTACACGGGCGCGGACGGGCTCGAGGACGACAGCGCGCGGATGTGGCCGAGGAGGACGGCGCACCGATGGGCTCGAGCTGGACAGCGCGAGGCTCACGGCGAAGGAGACGTACACGGGCGACGAGCCTAGCTGGAGCCTCCCGCCATTGCTCCGACCGAGGAAGAAGAATACCGGGTCGACCGGCGACGGGGCTCGCGAGCTAGGGTTTGGGGCTAGAGATGTGTCGGGTGGGAGAGGGGGTTGCGGGGCGGTGGAGATGTGGACGGATGTTGGAATTTTACATGGGCTCCATCATATGGGCTCACTTGGCTAGCCCATTAAGCTCACTAAAAATCCTGAAATTGTCATGGCCCATTCATGAATAATAAGTGGAGTGAGTGGGACTAAAGTTTAGTCCCACATTGCTAGTTTGAAGAGAGTGGAAGCACCTTATAAGGTGAGCCATTCTAGCTCATGTATGAGTAGACAAGGCAAGAGGAGAGGTGTGCCACACGCGCGCTCCTCATCCTCCGCCGTCCGCCTCGCCACGCCTCGCCTCGTCACGACACGTCACGACGCGCCGCGGGTTGCGGGAATGAGCCGAGAGCGTTTATTTTGTCAATTGGGAAAATTTAATGAGTCATTTAATTTGGTAATTGACGGACGCGTTAATTCCAAAACCGTTTCCGTTTCCTTTCTGGATCGTGGATCCGAACACCGACTCAGACGTGGAGTTACGCCCACGTCTCTCCCAGCCCGCATATAAATACGCGCATACGGTAAACCCTAGCCGCCACTTCGTTATATCGTTCCAAAACACCGCGCCGCCACTTCAAGTCTTCTCCATCCCTCCTTCCGGCGTGCACCGCGAGAAGGGACAGCAGGCCTCCGGAACCCCGCCTCTTGTGATCCTGTACGGGAGAGGGGCGATCAGGTTTTTGGGGAGCGCATGAGCGCGACTGCTGACGGCGACCACTTCCCCAACGACGATTTCTTCCCCGACATCGGCAACCTCTTCATCGACGACATGGCCGACGTGGACAACAACAACGGCGGTGCCGCTACCGCTCCATCGTACGTAATTCTATTCCATCTGTATGAGATACTCCTGGAATTCTTATGTCTAGTTCTAGCTATAGATTGGATCAGTTTGTCTACTGTACTAGATCTAGATATTTGCATGATTACTGTATTTGCTACTGTCGCAATTCATCTGCTGCTATTTCGAATTAAATCGTGTGCTAAATTGCTAATATATTCAACATTCCAAAAACCTGATTATAGGCAATTTCTTGCACCTGCGCCGTCTGTCATTGCGGCGACAAGGTCAATCCCTTTCAAGGGTGTGGACTATAAGAGGTGGCGCACGAGAGCAGTGCTATGGTTTCAAACCTTGCGCTGCTATGCGGCCACCAAGGGCAAGCCTGAGGGCGATCTCAATCCAGCACAGCTGGAGGCCTTTGAAAATATGGACACTATGTTTAAAAGTGCCCGCCTCGGTATTATCGATGATTCCATCGTCGATCCGTATATGTCGTTTGATAACGGCAAGGATATGTGGGCTGCACTCGAGGCCAAATTTGGGGCCTCGGATGCTGGCAGCGAGCTGTATGTCATGGAACAATTCTATGACTACAGGATGACTGATGAGCGCTCTGTTGTTCAACAGGCTCATGAGATACAGTCACTCGCTAAAGAACTTGAGCACTTCAAGTGTATGTTACCGGACAAGTTTGTGGCCGGAGGCATTATTGCCAAGCTTCCATCTTCATGGAGCACCTTTGCTACTTCTCTAAAACACAAGAGACAGGAGTTTTCCGTAATGGACCTCATCGGATCTCTTGATGTGGAAGAGAAGGCGAGAGCAAAGGATACACGTGCTCGGGTTGCTGAGGTAGGTTCTTCCGCTCATGTGGTACAGAAGAAACATTACCCGTCCAACAAGCCTAAATATAACAAGAAGAAATCCGAGGGTAAAGGCAAGCCCGATGGCAAGTTTAAGCCGTCGCACTCTACCAACTTCAAGAAGAGAAAGGGGTCATGTCACGTTTGCGGTGAACTGACCCATTGGGCTCCAAAGTGCCCTAAGCGTTATGAGCTGCAGCAGCAGGAGAACAGCGGCAAGACCGCTAATGTTGTCATGGCTGACACTGAGATGAAGGATTCTGGGTACGGTATAGTTCCCACTATTCTTTCAGTTTGTCATTCACCTGAATGGTTAGTTGACACAGGTGCCAATGTACATGTTTGTGCTGATGCTTCCATGTTCTCTTCTTATCAGGTCACAGGGACTTCCCCCGTGCTGATGGGGAACGGGTCACATGCTACTGTTCGTGGTGTTGGTACGGTCGATCTGAAGTTTACTTCGGGGAAGGTCGTGCGGCTGAAGAACGTTCATCATGTGCCCTCCATCAATAAAAATCTCGTCAGCGGCTCACGTTTATGTCGAGATGGTTTTAAGTTGGTTTTCGAGTCTAATAAAGTTGTAATTTCCAAGTATGGACAATTTATTGGTAAAGGCTATGAGTGCGGAGGCTTGTTCCGCTTATCCTTGTCAGATATTTGCACCAAAGTTATTAATAATGTTTGCCACGATAATGATTGTGATGTTTGGCATTCACGACTATGTCATATTAATTTTGGTTGCATGACGCGGTTAGCAAATATGAGTTTAATTCCGAAATTCAGTACTGTTAAAGGTTCCAAATGTCAAGTGTGTGTTCAAGCTAAGCAACCTCGCAAATCTCATAAGACTGCGGAGGCGAGAGACTTGGCACCACTAGAACTTATACATTCTGATCTTTGTGAGATGAATGGCGTATTGACAAAGGGTGGAAAGAAATATTTTATGACACTTATTGATGACTCCACTAGATATTGTTATGTGTATCTTCTGAAATCTAAAGATGAAGCTTTAACTTATTTCAAGAACTATAAGGCCGAAGCTGAGAACCAACTTGATCGTAAAATTAAACGGCTTAGGTCTGATCGTGGTGGAGAGTATTTTTCCAACGAGTTTAATTCTTTTTGTGCTGAACACGGTATTATTCATGAGAGGACGCCTCCCTACTCACCCCAGTCAAATGGGGTGGCTGAAAGAAAAAACCGAACGTTGTCTGATTTGGTTAACGCCATGTTAGACACTTCGGGTCTCTCCAAGGCATGGTGGGGGAGGCACTCATGACTGCATGTCATGTCCTAAACCGAGTTCCCACAAAGAATAAAACCATTACTCCGTTTGAGGAATGGGAAAGGAAAAGATTGAAACTCTCCTACCTACGTACTTGGGGTTGTTTGGCGAAAGTCAATATACCAATTCCCAAGAAGCGCAAGCTTGGACCTAAAACCGTAGATTGTGTTCTTCTGGGCTATGCTTTTAATAGCATTGGTTATAGATTCTTGGTAGTAAAATCTGAGGTATCCGACATGCATGTTGGTACGATTATGGAGTCGAATGATGCGACTTTCTTTGAGAACATATTTCCTATGAAGGATATGTCTAGCTCATCAAATCAGAAGAAACCTGTTTCATCTAGTCAGGAATTAGCTGAGATTCCTGAATCCACCATTCCGATAGAACACGTTGAGAATCCCGAGGAGGATGACAATGAAGTTCCTTTAAGGAGCAAGAGACAGAGGACTGCAAAGTCCTTTGGTAATGATTTCATTGTGTACCTCGTGGATGACACACCCAAGACTATTTCAGAAGCCTATGCGTCTCTTGATGCTGACTACTGGAAGGAGGCTGTCCGTTGCGAGATGGATTCCATCTTGGCTAACAGAACCTGGGAAATCACTGATCGTCCTTATGGGTGTAAACCTGTAGGATGTAAGTGGGTGTTCAAGAAAAAGCTTAGGCCTGATGGTACAATTGAAAAGTACAAGGCAAGGCTTGTGGCCAAGGGTTATACCCAGAAAGAAGGTGAAGACTTCTTTGATACTTACTCACCTGTTGCTAGACTGACCACTATTCGTGTGCTACTATCACTGGCTGCCTCACACGGTCTTCTCGTTCATCAAATGGACGTTAAGACGGCTTTCCTTAATGGAGAGTTGGACGAGGAAATTTACATGGATCAGCCAGATGGTTTCGTAGTACCCGGTCAGGAAGGCAAGGTGTGCAAGTTATTGAAGTCATTATACGGCCTCAAGCAAGCACCTAAGCAATGGCATGAAAAGTTCGAAAGGACTTTGACTGCTGAAGGCTTTGTTGTAAACGAAGCTGACAAGTGTGTGTACTATCACCATGGTGGGGGCGAGGGAGTTATTCTATGTCTATACGTTGATGACATATTGATCTTTGGGACCAATCTTGATTTAATCAAGGAAGTTAAGGATTTCTTATCTCGCTGCTTTGAGATGAAGGATCTAGGAGTAGCTGATGTTATCTTGAACATCAAGCTGTTGAGAGATGATAATGGTGGGATCACACTGCTTCAATCTCACTATGTGGAAAAGGTCTTGAGTCGCTTTGGGTATAGTGTCTGCAAGCCTTCTTCAACTCCATATGATGCTAGTTTGTTGCTTCGAAAGAATCAACGGATTACTAGAGATCAACTGAGATATTCTCAGATTATAGGCTCGCTTATGTATTTGGCGAGTGCCACGAGACCTGACATCTCTTTTGCTGTGAGCAAATTGAGCCGGTTTGTTTCCAATCCGGGAGATGATCATTGGCGTGCGCTTGAGAGAGTTATGCGCTATTTAAAAGGCACTGCGAGCTATGGAATTCACTATACCGGAAACCCGAGGGTTCTGGAAGGATATAGTGATTCTAATTGGATATCTGATGCTGATGAGCTTAAGGCCACTAGTGGTTATGTTTTTACACTTGGTGGTGGCGCTGTTTCCTGGAAGTCTTGCAAGCAGACCATCTTAACGAGGTCAACTATGGAAGCAGAACTCGCAGCATTAAACACAGCCACTGTTGAGGCAGAGTGGTTTCGTGAGCTCTTGATGGACTTGCCTATGGTTGAAAAACCAATACCCGCAATCCTAATGAACTGTGATAATCAAACTGTGATCGTCAAAGTGAACAGTTCTAAGGATAATGCAAAGTCATCAAGACATGTGAAGAGGAGATTAAAATCTGTCAGGAAATTGAAGAACTCCGGAGTTATTGCGTTGGATTATATCCAAACGTCCATGAACTTGGCAGATCCCTTCACAAAGGGTTTATCACGGAATGTGATAGATAATGCATCAAGGGAGATGGGTTTGAGACCCACGTTATGAGTTGCCCACAGTGGTAACCCACTCTATGTGATCGGAGATCCCGTGAATTAGAAGTGGGAGACAAGCTGTTGGTCAGCTGAGAGGAGAGTATCCTTATATTTTATTCCACTCCATAAAAGATGCAATACTCTCCTGATCTGTACGGTAGGTTGACATTTGTCTTAATGTGTTCCAAGTGGCTTATTTATATAAGCAGAGATGTGTCCTACAGAACATCTCCTGAGGAACTCACCTATATGAGTCTGACTGTTAAACGTCGCAGTCTATGAGAATCGGGTGCTCTCTAATAAACTCATGAAAGGCCTTCGGAGTATGACGCATACGCTCCAAACCGCGGGGAATCCTTGCGGCAGCCTAGTATCGGTTCAGACGTTGTGTGAAACGGGTATCACAGCAAACTTGTAGTTCAAGGCGTAGTCCACTATTCAAGTTGTGAACTAGTGTAGCATGATGTTCTAAGTGGAAGTTCAACTTAACAGTCTCCACTAACACCGGTACATAAACAATGTTTTGGAACAGAGTTTATGAAATGTGCTAATGACACTTTGTGGGGGATTGTTGGAATTTTACATGGGCTCCATCATATGGGCTCACTTGGCTAGCCCATTAAGCTCACTAAAAATCCTGAAATTGTCATGGCCCATTCATGAATAATAAGTGGAGTGAGTGGGACTAAAGTTTAGTCCCACATTGCTAGTTTGAAGAGAGTGGAAGCACCTTATAAGGTGAGCCATTCTAGCTCATGTATGAGTAGGCAAGGCAAGAGGAGAGGTGTGCCACACGCGCGCTCCTCCTCCTCCGCCGCCCGCCTCGCCACGCCTCGCCTCGCCTCGTCACGACGCGCCGCGGGTTGCGGGAATGAGCCGAGCCGAGAGCGTTTATTTTTTCAATTGGGAAAATTTAATGAGTCATTTAATTTGGTAATTGACGGACGCGTTAATTCCAAAACCGTTTCCGTTTCCTTTCTGGATCTTGGATCCGAACCGACTCAGACGTGGAGTTACGCCCAGGCCTCCGGAACCCCGCCTCTTGTGATCCTGTACGGGAGAGGGGCGATCAGGTTTTTGGGGAGCGCATGAGCGCGACTGCTGATGGCGACCACTTCCCCAACGACGATTTCTTCCCCGACATCGGCAACCTCTTCATCGACGACATGGCCGACGTGGACAACAACAACGGCGGTGCCGCTACCGCTCCATCGTACGTAATTCTATTCCATCTGTATGAGATACTCCTGGAATTCTTATGTCTAGTTCTAGCTATAGATTGGATCAGTTTGTCTACTGTACTAGATCTAGATATTTGCATGATTACTGTATTTGCTACTGTCGCAATTCATCTGCTGCTATTTCGAATTAAATCGTGTGCTAAATTGCTAATATATTCAACAACGGAATCAACGGCTAATCGGCGACGTGGAGGGGGACGGCGGCGGCGGCGCAGATGGGGATCCAGTGCGCGCGGGGATTTTTGGGGACAGGGACGAATGGTCGATTTCAGACCAAAATTTTGTCAAGTCCCCGCTGTTTTCTTCGCCGAGTCCCCTGTTCGCCAAGATCCCTACTCGGTAAAGAATTAATAAAGACATTTTTTTTCCTATTTTTGTATATTTGTGCTTTTTGTAAGTTTTTTTTATCATTTCATTTTATATATACTAATAAATTTCGGTTTAAGTTCTTAAAATAAAAGGTCAAACTTTCATGACATGTCGGAGGTCACTATTTTTTTAGCTAGATTATCGCGGCTACAAAGCGTGTTGTTTTTCTTATATTTCTTGCCGTCAGAAATCGTGGCATCGCAGTGGTTGAATATTGATAAAATATTGGTATATCTCTATTGAAACATGTACTTGTGTACCTAAAAATGATTTTTACATAAAATTATGAGCAAACTACAACGTACCTGTAGTTCAAATTTGGCCCGGTTTCAGCGGAATCGGCAGAAATTTGTCTTTTTCAAAAGAGGTGTATTCTGAGCTATTGAGAGGTAGTAAATTTGTTATTTGTAGATAAAATATGACATAATATATTTAGAATTTTACTTTGTACAATCCTGTAACATATTTTCGGTAGGTGCTTCACAAAACAACCCTTTTTTGACACTCCGGAAATGGAAAATGATGGATTTATTCAATGAAAAATAAAACTTTCTTCGTGAACATTGTTAATTGTTCCATTATGCATGCTTGTGTAGAATATGGGCACATTTCAACAAACTATGCCATGAGTGTGGTCATAACACTCGTCATTTGGCCCGAAACCCAAGAATCTTCGGAGGAGATAGCTCATTTCTATGAACACCTTTTCAACCCAGTTGTCGTATTCCCATTTTATTATTTTTGTTGGATGCTAGGACATATATAATGACACCACGCGAAGGCCTTGCATCATTTCGATTTTTTTTTGAATTTTCTTGAATTTTCTAAACCGGTTTTAGGAAAAAGTCAAGATGGCGGGCATGACCGTTCGTAGCTAGACTTTGAATATTGATAAAATATTGGTACATCTCTATTGAAATATGTCGGATATATACCGTATAGGGGTATATAAGATGGTATTGAAAGTGCTTGGTTACCAGGGTGGCCCAAGTGGTAGTGGGCTGTGGTCCATTGGGCGGCCCAGTAACTTGACGCACAGAAGCCGGATTCTAGAAGAACCCGGATCACGGCCCGTGTGATCTGGCTTGGAGGAGAAGACGGATTCCTTACTTTCCAAGTTATAGCTACCGTAGTCTTCTAGGTTTCCTATTCTGTAAGCCCTAATCCGGCTATTATATAAAGCCGGACGGGAGATAAACAAAAAAAGAACAGAGAAGCTGTAGTCCAACTCGCCGAGAAGTTGATCCTCTGCGAGTAGCTAGATCCAAAACCTCACATTGCAATCCTGTTTCCAGGCTTTAGTCCTGATTAGTGAGAAGTGCAGGAGTAGGCACGTCGTACTGTCGTGACGTACCGAACCTGGGTAAATCCTGTGTTTACTGTCTACCACGCGACCCCGTTACCCCACGTCTCTACCGTAGTCTCATGGCACCCCCGTCTATGAAAACTACTACGATGTCTCGACAATTGGCGCCCACCATGGGGCTAACGACGTCAGGCGTGAAGTTCCGATCTGGGATACTTGGCGGAATCGGAAGATCAATCACTGTCGGAAGCTTGGAATTCAACGATGATGTCGGACCCTTCCTCGACAACGGATCCTACATACCGGCGCAAAACCACCTGGTAAGTGCCTGCGTGTTACCGATAGGATCTGCTAACATCTTTATCGGACTAACTGCAGAAGCAAAGGGGTTTTGCGGTGGAAGCAAATTTATCCCACCCGCCCTATACCCAATCGAAGATGACTATGATACCGGATTCTGCTCAGATCGCCGACAAAAAAGTAATACACACTTTATCGGCATGGTGCAGTCCGAAGTCGCCGAAAACACGGATGACGTAAATTCCGTGCAAGAGGCAGACAAAAACACACCCGTCACAGTAATGGAAGATCCGACACCCGTCATACAGGCGGAAGATCCGACATCCGTCAACGAGACGATGAACTCGGAAGCAGAATCCGTACTTGCCGCCATTGAGGCAAGATTAGAGTCGGAAACCGGATCAGAGGATTTTGATTCCGAAGACGAAGACGCCGACGCTTTCGAAAGGAAAGTTAAATCTTTTCAAGAGAGATTCCATGAAGTGCTAATGGCGAAACCGGCTGATACCACGGACGCCGGCAGCCAGGAAAGCCCTAAAACCCCTCCGCCAGAGGAAGAGAGAGAAGACGGAGAAACTTCTCCGGTATTTCCCAATGTTAAGGAATTGACAGAGGATGAGCCTGTCAAAAAGCCTCCCTCTTCCAAGAAAAAGCATCGTGCTGCTAAGAAACTCCAATACAAAATCCGGAAGAAAAAATCAGCTGATCAAGCTGATGAAAACCTGGAAGTAGGAGATGCTAGCGGAACAAAGACTGCGGAGAAGAAAATCAAAGAAATCCTTGTTCCGCCAATGACGGAACAGGAAGAGCAAGAGCTGTTGCAAACGCCAGTGGGGGCAAATGAACCCCCTGAGATGCTGGAAGCCAGGAGGCAAGCTTTCCAAAGGCAACAGCAACATCTACTCAGATCTCGGCAACACCTCCAAAAAACCCAGGATGATATTAAGCTCATGAGGGAAGAAATAGAGGAGTACGAGAGAAAGAATAGATCTGGCATTAAACCTACAAGGTTACTCGGAATCGTAAGACCGGAAGTACTGCCGCTAAAAGAAAGGTTTCACAACCCATCTTGGCAAAAGCAGGTAAACGGCAAAGATGCCAGAGGTGAACCAATTTATAAAACCGCAGCAGAAAACGCGGAAGCAGCGTTCGCCATCCTGAACAATGATCTGTACTCCAACGGTGAAAAACTTCAAGGGGTGTATGCTTTCCTAGGAAAAGCATTGCAACAACAACAGCGGGCCCAAGAGCGATCAGGAAGACTGCAGGATAACTCCGCCCTATGCAAAACAGCTACTTGCGCCGCTGGAGCACCTGGACCAGAGGAACCTGGAGATTCAGACAATTCAAAGGATAAAAAAGAGGATCCGAGAAAAGACAAGAAAAACCCCGACAATAGGGATGAAGCGTCCCGAACCGGATCCCATCCCCCGAAAGGTGGACTTAAACCCCACGATCGGGAAGAAAAATACCGGAATGACGGCAAAATAATGCCACCTCCGAGAAACCCAGCTGAGAAAGCCAGAAGATACGATACACCTCACAGGCGTGAGAGATCCCGGACACCCCCTAAGGATAAAGAAAGGCACAGGAGCAGGACTCCGCCTAATCCAAAAGGACGTGATCATGGAAGAGATAGGTACAATCCCGGAAAAGCGCGTCCGCGCAACAATGGAAAAGAAAGGAGTAGATCCCCTTCTGTCCATTCAGCCGGAAGATATTCCGCACACATTGATAGAGCGGAAAAGGATGATCTATACTTTGGTCCTAAGTGTTTCACTGACAGGATCCGAAGGATAACCCTGCATTCTGGCTTCGCCAAAGTTGGTCCAACCTACCAAAAATATACCGGCAGCACAAACCCGGACACCTGGCTCTCAGACTACTATACAGCCGTCCAGATCAACAATGGGACAGACCTGGAAGCTGTCAAGTTTCTTCCCCTAATGTTACTGGATGGAGCCAGAGATTGGATCAATGGATTACCATCAAGAACTGTCGACAGCTGGGATGATATGGCTAGAGTATTTACTCAGCATTTCCGGGGAACATACAAGCGCCCGAACAGCATCAACCAGCTTAACCGTTGCACCCAATTCGAGGATGAACCATACGTGGATTTCATCTCCAGATGGACGGCAATGAAGAATAGTTGTTCTGGAGTAACTGACGTACAAGCAATGCATGCTTTCGTCAATGGCCTAAAACCCGGACTTGTACCGTTCATGGTTGGTTCCAAACAGCACAAAGATCTCGGATCTATGCTTACAACCGCCAACGAACATGCTGCAGCCGAGGACGACATCAGAGCAAGAGGAGGTAATATCGAATCACTGATACTTGCTAAGAAAACCCCTCGTTCTGACAAAAAAGGAACTCCAGAAACAACGACAAAACCCAAAGAGGTCAACATAGCCTTTGGAAGTGAAAAAGGGAATAAGTGGAAAGGACGCAGCCCAGATCCAATCAATTACACTCCAGAGGAGTGGGAGAGGATTAAGTCGGAACCTTGTGTCCACCATTCACAATTTGGGAAACCCACCCATACAAACGCACAATGCCGGCTGAATAAGCACATGAAAGGCAGTGCAGGATCCGGAAATAAGGGGAAGGGTTCCAAAAGGAAACCCGCCAAACAAAAGCCAGAAGCTGACAAAGAAGACAGTGAATCGGACACTGATGAAAAAATCCAGGAACAACAGCGAAAGGGCGAACCCAAATTTCCGAGAGTTGATGGAGAAGCAATGCTAACATTCCTGGCAACTCCGTCAGCAAAGGTGGCCAAAAGAACACTTCGAGAAATAAACGCGGTTGTTCCGGCAACCCCGAAATTCTTGAAGTACTCCAACACACCAATTACCTGGGATCAGTCTGATCATCCCGGGAATATCCCTGAACCCGGCACACAAGCTCTTGTCGTAAGCCCTATTGTCCAGAACACTAGGCTAAGAAGAGTGCTGATGGATGGAGGATCCAGCATTAACATAATGTACTTGGATACACTGAAGCATCTGAAGATTTCCGAGTCCCAGCTCAATTACAGCAACATACGCTTCCACGGCATTGTTCCTGGCAGACAAGCACGATCCCTAGGAGAAATTTCCCTAGATGTCACCTTCGGAGATAAAGATCACTTCCGGCAGGAAAAAGTATCCTTCGAAGTAGTGCCGTTCGAAAGCGTGTATCACGCAATACTCGGACGTCCAGCTTTCGCCAAATTCATGGCAAGATCCTGTTATATTTATAACAAGCTGAAGATGCCAGGACCCAAAGGAGGAGTAATCACCATAGCTGGTGATTTTAAGCTAGCAAATGAGCTGGAGAAAGAAAACGCCCTTTGCGCTCAGAGAGTCATAGCAAAGGAAGAACTGAAGGAATTGGCCAAGGAGGTATCGCCGACAGAAATGCCGGCAGGAAAAGAAACCCGGAAGCCAACAGACAGCTTCAAGGCGTCCGAGAATACAAGACAGGTAATCCTAGATCCCAAAGATCCGACAAAATTCGTCGTTGTAGGGACTGGGATGACCGACAAATAGGAAGGCGAGCTCATCAAGTTCCTCCGTGAGAACTGGGATATTTTTGCCTGGTGTCCAGCTGACATGCCAGGCGTACCCAGGGAACTTGCTGAGCACCAACTCAAGGTAATTCCAGGATCAAAACCCGTCAAACAAGGTCTCCGTCGTTTCGACGGAAGAAGACGGAAGGCTATTGGCAAGGAAATTATCCGGCTTTTAGCAGCAGATTTCATTCAGGAAGTAATCCACACTGAATGGTCCGCAAATCCGGTATTAGTACCGAAGAAAGACACTACTGCTCTTAGAATGTGTATAGATTACACAGGCTTGAACAAATTGTGTCCGAAAGATAGGTTTGCGTTACCGCGAATCGATCAAATAATAGATGCCACTGCAGGCTCTGAGCTTTTGTGCTTTTTGGATGCATACTCCGGGTACCACCAAATACGCATGAAAAAGGAAGACCAAATTAAGACTTCTTTCATAACCCCATACGGGACGTATTACTACGTAACCATGCCATTTGGCCTGAAGAACGCAGGTGCAACCTACCAGCGTTGCATGCAACGTTGTTTGCATAGTCAGATTGGCAAAAACGTCCATGTTTACGTGGACGACATTGCTGTCGTAACCAAGGAAAAAGATACACTCCTTGAGGATCTGCGAGAAACTTTCGACAACTTACGCACTTACAAGATGAAGTTAAATCCATCTAAGTGTGTATTCGGGGTTCCCTCAGGAAAACTTCTGGGTTTTATCGTTTCTCACAGAGGAATAGAAGTTAACCCGGAAAAGATAAAAGCCATCTTGAACATCTCGAAGCCTACGTGCGTAAAAGATGTCCAAAGATTGACGGGTTCCGCCGCTGCCGTCAGCAGATTTATTAGTAGGCTGGGGGATAAAGCCCTACCACTCTACAAGTTGCTGAAGAAATCTGACAAAGTCAAGTGGATAGCAAAAGCATTGGAATATCTAGCAGTTATGTCTCTTCCGTACTTAGTTCAATTTCTATGTAAACATCTTTTGAGATCATGAAATAAAGTTGTCGGAATTTTGGTTTCCATGTTTTTTCAGTATAAAGCATGATTCCACCTTATCTATTTCCCAATGATCTTACAAAATACTCAATGTTAACCCGAATTGTGCCTGCATACTCGGCGTTAAGAAACTGAATGATTTTTCAGCCTGCTAACGGTTAAAGGAAACTTGAATTGCCTGCGTGCCCAAGTTTCATTTAAAAAATTCCTTGCTTCTCTAAGCATTTTCTGATTGCTTATATGTTGGGTCACTGGAGCTAGTTAGTAAAAATGCCTTTAGTATGATCCATGTTTCCGAGTTTCAACTGATTGGTTATACCCAGTTACTCGACATGACGATTCATAATGCTATCGAGCCATTTCAAACACTAAGGACAGTTAAAACATATATGCCAGAAAACTTAGAAGACAAAGGAATAGTAAAATCCGAAACACCTTGCAAAGAATTTCACAATTAAGACTGCAAAAGGCGGAGTTTTCATTCATACAAATAGAAACATTACATTTTGGATTACATTGAAAGAACAGTAATGCTCCTATTGTCTACTTTCGCTATCCAGGTTCAAGGTAGCCCTTCAAGCATCCGACTCCTCCTCGCTGCTGTCGTCCTCGGGGATTGGAGGGATCTCCTCTTCTGGATAATTGACGGAGATATTTACCATGGAGGCAATCTGGGTGGCGTGGCCTTTGATTTCATCAAAGATGGTATTTCGCTGAGTATCCGTGTATCCTTGAGGGACACCGGACGCCACGCGCCAAGATTTAGCACCAGGGTAGTGCATGCGCATAAGGCCGAGTGCCATGCGCGCACCACCCCGTGCAGCGGAACGCAAGACGGAATCCCTGGATTCCGCCACCTCCATGATGGCTCCCGGAAGCTTTTCAACCTCCGAGAACTCCCCAGTCCTTGCGGGAAGGAACTTATTGACCAGCTGCATTCCAGCAGCCCGGATCGAAGTCCATGTCTTCCCAAAGGCTCGGATTCCTTCAATCCGAGTGCCATCTGGGGTATCTCCTGTTTTTCCAACAAAACAACCAAAAGGGTTAGGTGAAAAACAGAGAAGGAAAGCAAGATATGGAAAAATGGTAAAGGTATCAGAAAGTTACCGATAAGCTTGTCGATCTCGGAGACTTCCTCCAGGCGAAGGTTCAGAGCGTTTTCTAAATCCTGAGTGGTGGATTTATCCTTCTCCGCCTGCTCGGAAGCCTTGGAATTGGCAACTCCAAGGGCCAAATTGCTGGCCTCCAGATCCTTTTGAGCCTTCACAAGATTCTTGTGAAGGTCCAAATTCTCCTTTCGGAGATTCTCGGCATTGCCGGCATCTTCAGCTATTTGCTTGGCCTTAGCCAAAGCAGCTGGAAAGCAAGGAAAATTCCGAGTTTAGAAAATTTCCGGAATAAGTACTTAGACAAAAAATTGAATCGAAAACTTCAGAGGAAAAATGTTTACCTGCTGTTTCCGACAAAGCGAGCTGAGACGACGCCAGCTCCGCCTCTCTCTCCTCAAGAATAGAAAGAAGATTTCTAACCTCTTTATTCTTGATGGAGAGTTTATTGAAAACTTCCATGTTAATGGCTTCGGCGGTTTGCTGAACATAGCAAGGAAAAGAATGATTACTAAAAGCATTAAGGCAAAAAAGAATACATTTTGTTTAATGCTTGGGGGCTAGGAGATACATACCTGGCTCATTCGTTGCAAACCCGCCAAGTTTTCATTGAACCCTTTTGCGTATTCCGCAAAAAGGGTTCCGGCCGCGCTTAGGCCGTCATTGATAATCTTGAATTCCTTGTCAAAGGTGGGAATCTCCTCGTCGAATGTCCGAGAAGGTTTTCCCACCTCTGGAGCCGCCCTTTCCCTCGTGTCCGTGTTCGACACAACGGGCTGGCTGGGCTCTAGTGGCTTGGTGGTGGGGGCTGCAGCGTGCTCTTCCGCCATCGTGGATGGTGTATCCGGGGCGATGACGGGAGAAGGTTGACTGCCTCGGCTGGAAACAACTTTGTGTTTCTTCAGCTTCTTCGGCTTTAGGCTGGAGGGGGGCAGACTGAAAACAAAAAACCCGGAAAGGTTAAAACTCCGAAGACGGAAGAAAAATTTCCATGAAAGAAAAGAACCCAGAAGAAAAGAACCTGGAAGTGGCGACGGGGATCCCGGCAAGGTCGATAACTTCCTCAGAGGAAGAAATCTTCTTGCGCTTGCGCCCACCGGTAGTGGCAGTACGCAAGGCATCCAGCTCAGCTTCAGAGGCTAACTCCGAGTCTGGAAGTTCAGCGAACTGTCGAAAAAACAAATCAGAGTCAGAAGCAGGAAAATCCGAGAAAGAATGTTAAAACTATACCCAAATGACGGAAAAAATACCTTGGGAGCCGGATTGTCGGCCGTGTACATCGGCCGACTCGCCTCGTATTGGTCGCGAGATGCGACCAACTGGTTTGCGCGCCATCGAAGATCCCTTGGAGACCAATCCTTGATGGATGTCCGCATTGGGTCGTTGGCACCCGTGTATTCACACAAAAGGCGGCCACCGTGATTGGCCAACGGCTGGATCCGCCTATTTAACCAGCAAAGGACCGTGTCCATGCCAGTTAGAGGTGGATCAGAGGAGGTGAGCTTGGCGATGCGCCGTTTGATCCTTAGAAGATCAGGCGGCAGAATCTGGACGGCTTCCGTTCCCCAATTGTCTTGGGGAATGGCAGCGGTGTTGGAGAAAGGTGGAACCCCGATGGCCTTTTTTGGGAAAGGCACATCGGGATGGTAGAAGAAAGAACCCGTCCAAAATTTGACGGATTCTGATGTCTTGATCTTGGGGAACCAATCTTCCCTAAACCTCCGAAGAGTAAAGGAGATGGTCCTGCAAGTCGGGAGTGCGCCCTCCGAGGACTTCCGCTTAACCCCGAAACAATACATCCAGAAATCTAACCTAGGCTCTAAACCTAAGTAACCCTCAAATAGGGCCTGGAACCCGGCCATATAAAGAATGGAGTTGGGTGGCAGGTTATGGGGTTGGATGTTGTAGTGGGAGAGGATTTGGAGGAAGAAAGCGGAAGGCGGAAGCCCCATACCTCTCAGGAGGTGGGAAGAAAGAAGGACCCTTTCGCCGTCTCTCGGCATTGGCTCGTTCTCGTCTTCAGGGAGCCGCCATTTCCCTTTGAGAATCAGGCCCTCCTTTTCCAGGTTTGGAAGGAGGGCTGGCGGAATGCTGCAGGCAATCCAATTGCCTGCAGTTTCCACCTCTTCCTCCGCTCCGGCGGTGGCGGACGCGGCGTCTTCCGCAGCGGCGAGCTCATCGCCGAGGAGCTGGATCTTGTTCTCCGCCGTTTCGGGAGCAAACGGCAGGGAGGGTGCGGAGCTTGAGCCCGCAGCGTTCGCGGCGGCGGAAAGATTCTCTCCACCCGCCGCAGAGGCCACGGTCTTTTCCGGCTCGTCGCCGGCGTGCTTTGGGGATCCGAGCTGCGGATCCAGATCGTTGATGATGTCGTCGACGGTGAGCGCGGCGGAGCGAGAAGGTGACGACAGTGAGGTTGCCATTTGGTGGCGGCGCGTTGCGCTGGTGCTCTGGGTGCGTTCGTGCGCTCGGGATGGTTCTTCGCTCGGGAGCTTGTGCGTGGCAATGGCGCGGACAGTGAGAAGTGCGGAAGGTTTTTGACGAGGACGAAGACGGCTATTTATAGCCAGAAATCCGTCAAGATACGTGCCAACGGCTATTTTGACCGTTGGATGATCAACGCGTGTCACTCGCTGGAAAGTCCGAGAAATGAAACGACAGGGTAATGATGGTTATCTCCTCGTTTCCCGCGAGAATCTGTCAGAGATATGTTTCTGGGTTTTCCGAGTAAAACCCAAACGTCCCTTACGTCAGCATGATTAAGTGCGTTGACGTAAGAAGTTCCTTCTCCACGAAGGATCGTGAGAGAAAAGCCGGATTTTCAGGATTCCGAGTTTCACGTTACTATCTCTTTCAAAATAAGAAGAATAAGAAGAATCAAGACTGCTGATTGAAATTTCTCGGACAAAGCACATTTGGCGGAAGACGGCAAATCAGAGTTGTAATCCTTCTTGGGGGCTACTGTCGGATATATACCGTATAGGGGTATATAAGATGGTAGTGAAAGTGCTTGGTTACCAGGGTGGCCCAAGTGGTAGTGGGATGTGGTCCATTGGGCGGCCCAGTAACTTGACGCACAGAAGCCGGATTCTAGAAGAACCCGGATCACGGCCCGTGTGATCTGGCTTGGAGGAGAAGACGGATTCCTTACTTTCCAAGTTATAGCTACCGTAGTCTTCTAGGTTTCCTATTCTGTAAGCCCTAATCCGGCTATTATATAAAGCCGGACGGGAGATAAACAAAAAAAAAGAACAGAGAAGCTGTAGTCCAACTCGCCGAGAAGTTGATCCTCTGCGAGTAGCTAGATCCAAAACCTCACATTGTAATCATGTTTCCAGGCTTTAGTCCTGATTAGTGAGAAGTGCAGGAGTAGGCACGTCGTACTGTCGCGACGTACCGAACCTGGGTAAATCCTGTGTTTACTGTCTACCACGCGATCCCGTTACCCCGCGTCTCTACCGTAGTCTCATGGCACCCCCGTCTATGAAAACTACTGCGATGTCTCGACAAAATAGGTACTTGTGTACCTAAAAATGTTTTTTACATAAAATCATGAGCAAACGACAAGGTACCTGTAGTTCAAATTTGGCTCGGTTTCAGCAGAATCGGCAGAAATTTGTCTTTTTTAAAAGAGGTGTATTTTAAGCTATTGAGAGGTAGTAAATTTTTTATTTGTAGATAAAATATGACATAATATATTTAGAATTTTACTTTGTACAATTCTGTAACATATTTTCGGTAGGTGCTTCACAAAACAACCCTTTTTTGACACTCCGAAAATGGAAAATGATGGTTTTATTCAATGAAAAATAAAACTTTTCTCGTGAACATTGTTAGTTGTTGCATTATGCATACTTGTGTAGAATATGGGCACATTTCAACAAACTATGCCATGAGCGGGGCTAGGGTTTCTCCGGGGAGGGTCGCCGGAGTGTCTGGATCCCACAAGAACCAAGGGTTTTCCATAACATGTGTGTTAGAGTGTGTCTTGGGTCTTGCATGCCAAAGATTCCCCCACTCTCTATGTTAGGGCTTCACCGGCGTCGGATTCTCTCTCGTGGTTTTCTGGATTACTTATAGCGCGAAACTCCCGGATCTGACTGAACGGGGGGAATCTTGCCAAGTTGTCTATCCTAACATTGTCTAGGGTGTTACTTGGGCCTAACCTTCTTGCGGGATATGTGTGCTTTGTGAAGCCGGTCACACCTTGGAGTCCCATGTTGGCTCTTACAACCTACCACATAATCTAACACATATAATATGACACCACCTTGGTTTTGGTGTGATTCTGATGCTACGGGCCCCGGTCACGCCGAAACACCCCCAAATTCGACCGAAAGTCAACGATGCCGTTTAACCTTTTCAGTGGCGTCGAAAGAGGGTAGCTAAGAGGAACTTTCTCATTGGATGAGAAACTGGTGCCATGCAAAACAAGACGCAAAGCGGGTAAAACAACCCGACAACTTGGCAAGGAAAGGTAATTTACCCTGCACACAATTTCGCCGAGTGCTTGGCCACAGACATGCTCGGCGAAGAGTCTGCAAAAATGGCGGGAGCCAAAACAAATTCACGTGCGTTCTTTGCCGAGTAAGACACTCGGCGAAGAAATAGGTTTTTTGTAATTCGAAATATGTCGCCGGGAATGGCTCTTGGCGAAGAAAAGTGCAAAAATGGCGGGAGGCACAAAAAATGCGTGCGGTTTCTTCGCCGGGTTGGGCACTCAGCGAACATAATTGTTTGCTGGGTGAGGCACTCGATGAAGAAAAGTACAAACATGTTGGGACGCAAAAAATGCGCGCGGTTTCTTCGCCGGGTGAGGCACTCGGCGAACATAATTTTTTGCCGGGCGAGGCACTCGGCGAAGATCCCCATGTCATCGTGGCCTCGTGGGACCCACACGCCGGTGCCACGTCGACAGGATTTTCGCCGAGTAAACTAATTCACCGAGTTCTTTTGACTGATTTGCCGAGTTTGCGTACGTTCGCCGAGTGTTTTACAGGGATAACTCGGCGAAGAGCCGACATTGCCGAGTGGCTGGGCCGTCACCGAGCGTTTTTGCAGAAGACTCGGCGTAGGCACTCTTCGGCGAAGCCCAGACCAGACCCGGCGGAGATTGATTTTCTGGTAGTGAAAGTTAGGCTTCAAATTTCTATGTACGATTCCAAATGTGCCACATTCAGTATCACTATACCAGAACTGTGCCTCCAATTCATACTAAAGTGCCTTTAAAAACATTTAAAGGCAGAAAAAAAGTTGTTTTGATGTAATAGTACGTCATGACCTCCTGAACCACGTACTCTCCTTCGTGTCCTCGCAAGAAGCCGTGCAGGCCTCCCTCCTCTCCTGCCGCTGGCGCCACTTCTGGCGATCCACCGCCGCCGTCAGCGTCCGCCGCCTTGGGGGTGATCAGATCCGTCTCTTCATCAGCGGCCTGCTCCTCCACCGCGACGCCGCCGCCTCGTTGCCGCCGCTGCGTTCGTTCGAGCTCGACGCCAGCGACCTGCTGACGCCCCCCTACGACGAGTCCCGCTCCCGCGACTACTACGACTGCTACGAGGAGGACAAACCCTCGTGCGCTGCAGCCTTGAAGGTCATGCCCTCGTGTCCCCCACGCTGGAGCGTCTCAGCCTCGTCAACTGCCTGATTGATATCGGCGATTGGGACGGCGAGCGGGCCATGGGAACCCACGGGAAGAGGATCACAACACCGAGCCTCCGCTGCCTGGAGCTATGCAATGGATACGGATTAGACGAGGCCGCTCTGTTCCTCAAGAGCGAGAGCATGCCTTGGTTGGCCGACCCCAGCATCCAGCGCACCGGCAACACCACCATTTATTCCCGGAAACAGTGATGGGAGCGGCATTCAGTTAACACTGCTCTGCCAGCAGCCAGGTGTAGGATAAGTTCAGTTTCGACAGTCTACCACTTAGTAGAAATAAACAAGTTAATTAGCATGGTATCTGTTCACGTCTTGTATCTTTTTAATTTAAAATTTTCATGTAGAATAATAAATCGTCGCCTCAATGGATTGGATCGGCATCTTAGGGAGACGTGTAAGCACTGAAAACAGCTAAAGTTCAGGCAAAATCTTATTCAGTTGTCAAAATCCATTGTGTTAATAATGAACTTATTTCTGTTATAAGAAGCAAGTTACTAAGTTCATTGACAATGAAGTGCTTTGGGTGGCAAAGTCCATTGTTGTTACTAAGTTCATTGTCAAAATCTTAACAGAAACAAGTTGTAAGCAGCGCAAAAACAATTGTGTCCCCTTGCGCAATTTCTCGTGTGAGTTCATTGTTTTCATGTTGAGCTTTGCGATCGACCGTCTTGTCCGTGAGATGATGCCAGATGTTTGGAACGTGCTGGTTGCCGTTTTGGTGCCGCCGCGGCGCTAAACGGCGCTATTCTGGAACCTGGGGGGGGGGGGGGGGCGCGTTTCCCAGTCGCGTCCCGAGCCCAAGAATCGGCCCAAACAAACGCAAATTGAAAAGAGGCAAAATTTTATTGAAATTTGGAAACTGCGTACATATTCGGCGCGAATTTAAAGCTAGTACGAAAAATTTAAACTAAAACTAACTACTTAAGCCCGAGGCTGGCGGCGATCGCCTGGCTGTAGTCGCCGCCGTCGCCGTCGTCGTCGTCGCTGGGGGCGTCGCCGGGGCGCTTGCTTCCCTCCTGTCCCTCGTCGCCGCCGCCGCAATCCCACCTGCTCACCTCGAGCGCCTGCTGGATCACGCCGTCGTCGTCGGAGTCGGAGGCGTCGAGAACGATGTACACGTTCTCCTTCTGCGGCGGTGGGGGAGGGACTCGGGGGCGGGCCGCGTTGGCGGCGGCCTCACGCTCGCGCGCCGCCTTGCGCTGCTCGGCTTCAGCCAGCAGGCGGCGCTGAAGGGCGAGCTCGGCCTCGGTGGTGTCGCGCAGACTCCACTGAGTGGCGGCGTCGACGTCGAGCGGCTGCAGCGTGTCCAGCGACAGCTGCTCCGCGACCTTTTGGTCGGGCCACTCGACCTCGTCGTCGTCGTCGCCGCTCTCCGTCTTCGGGCGAACCACGCGTTCGAAGCGTGGCTCGCCGATGCGGAGCGCGCCGCCGCTGCGCCTGCGGGCGGGCGCGCCGGCGTTTAGAAAGGGGGGGGAGGTGGAGACGGAGTGCCCGGCGGAGGAGCTCGACGTCGCGGACGAGGAAGACGCGCCGGTCCGCCGCGCCACCCACGGCTGGGTGGCCTGCGGCGGCGGCATCTCCAGGCGCGGCTGGTTGCCGGCGTGGATGTGCTGGAGGACCTCGTCGAGGGTCCTGCCAGGGGCGCTCCACCAGCGGCGCCGCCCGTGCGCGTTGAAACGGCCCTCGACAGGGCCGTTGTCGTTCAGGGAGTCCAGCTCCCGGGCGCGGCGTGCCGTCAGCCGATCCCACCAGAACTGGTCCACGCCGGTGAGCGGGTAGTTCTGGGGGTTTTCCATTCCGGCGCGCATCTCGTGGATGGCGCGGCGGAACTCGGCGTCGGAGGAGGGAAGGGCAGGGACGGGGACCCCGCCGGTGCTGAGTGCCCAGCGGCTCGCCCCCGCGGCGGAGCTAGGGAGGCGCATGTCCGGCGGGCAAGGATAGCCCGCGCGGTACAGCGCCATCGCCTGGCCCCGGCGCAGGTTGTGGCGTGGGAAGCCGTTCGCCGCCGCTCCGTCAGACATTGTCGTGGAGAGAATGGAGGAGGAGAGCGTCGAGAGGAAGAAGGGAGAGGAGAGCTCGCCGGTGTGAAGAATGGTGGGGCGCGGCGCGCGGCGGGGGGGTTTTATAGCGCGGCGAGCGGCCGGGCATTTACTGCGCGCGCGCGTCCCCTCGCTGCCGCCCGCCACGCCATTACGCCGACAGCCTTTGGGCGGGGCGCATGCACTGGGCGGCCGCCACGCCATAAACGCCGGCAGCCTTTGACCGCGCGGTAGCCGAGAAGACGATCACGGGCGGTTCTGTTCCCGCGCTTTCTCGTCGCGTTGCTGACAGGGTTGGCTCACGCGCGCGGCCGCGCAGTTTCGCCCCCCCAGGCCGAACCCAGCGGCCTGGGTTTGGCCTAGGTGCCTCGGCGCTATTTAGCGCCGAAACGGCGCTATTTGGTCCGCTGGGGGGGCCGAGTGGTGAAGAAGCGGCGCTATTCGCCGCTTCCGCCGCGAAAAAAGCCCCCTGGGGGCTCTGGGGGGACGGCTGGAGATGCCCTTAGGCGGAGGCGATTCATGGAAAAAAAGCTAAAAGGAAACAAATCATAATTAAGAAATCAGATGGAATACCGGCTAGGGATACTCTCACCAAACGGAATGCAATCTCGATGCAATTAATCATACCGGATATTATTCATACAGTACCATTCTTTTATCGATCTCTCCCGGAAATTAATACCAGCCTGCCGCAGCTGCATCCTCCTGTACAAAATGAGCACCGGCGGCGGCGTTGACCTGTTCGCCGCGCTGCCGGAAGAGCTGCTCAACCACGTGCTCTCCTTCCTGCCGTCGTGCAAGGCCGTGAAGTCGTTGGCGCCATTTATAAAAAGGCTAAAAGGAAACAAATCATACTAATTAAGAAATTGGATGGAATACCGGCTATTGATCCTCTCACAAACGGAATGGAATCTCGATGCAATTAATCGTACCGGATATTTATTCCTACTATTTTTATTGCGTTTTCCATGCATGCCTGATAACCCCAATATTTAACAGACTCCAGCCTATACGGGAGACTAATTTTTAGAGCACAGGAGACGAAATTAATGTCGCAGGCAGATGAGGAGGAAATGTAGCACTCGGGCAGGGATTCCACGACGTGCCGACCCGCTGATTACCGGCCGTGGCGGCAAAGGAGAGGAAGCTTTTGGGGAAATTTTATATCCGGCCACGATCGCCATGGATCGACCTCCTATTTACCATGGCTGACAGCACTAGTGGAAACAGTGCCTTTTGTCCCGGGTCGTAAGGGCCAGTTGTCCCGGTTGTGCAACCGGGATGGACTGGCCGGGACAAATGGCCCGTCCCATTGGTCCCGGTTGTGCCAGGACCCGGGATGGTAAGGATAGGCCACGTGGCGAACCTGGGCCAGGGAGTTCGTCCCGGTTCGTTCAAGGGACCGGGATGGATACTTTTTTGACAGAAAAAAATATATAATCGTTCAGTTTCCGCGTCCAGGCCCACGTCTTTTGGTCTCCTGTCTCCCAATCCCGAGCCGGCCTCCCCTTCCCCAACCGCGTCCAGGCCCACGTCTTTTATTAAGCCCACTGGTCACATTTTTTGTCAAAAGGGCCCACTGGCCCGCATGTTTTATTATGGTCAGTCAACGGTTCGAAGGGCCCACTGGCCAGCGTCTTTATTATGGTCAGTCAATGGTTCGAAGGGGCCACTGGCCAGCGGCCGTTGGCTGGCTCGCCTGGTCCCTTAAATTAAGACTACAGGACGGTCAAAGGGCCACTGTCGCCTCGTCTTCCCGCCCCGTCTCGGCTTCCCGCACCCCCACTTCCCCACACGCGCGTGCCACGGCTGCAACCGCCGCCACGCCTCGGCTCCTGCCCGCATTCATGGCCGCCTGCAACCGCCGCCACGTCCAGGCCGCCGGTTGGCATGCCAGCCCACCCCGGGTCCTTTTTAAAGGCCCCCCGCCGCCCGTACAACCCATCCACCCCGGCCGCGCCCAAGGCAGACCAACCATAGCCACCATGTCCCGCTGGTTCGGCAGCGGCTCCGGCAGCGGCACCGGCAAGCGCGCCAGGAACGAAGGCTCCTCGAGCGGCGCCGGCCGCGTCCCACCACCGCCGGCGGAGGCCCTCGGCTACGGCCCTGGAGGTGTCCGCCACGGCGGGACGCCGCGCGTCCCCGCGCCACCTCCGGCTGCACGCCCGCCACCCAACGCCGCGCCCAAGGGCAAGAGGTTCCGCCGGTACGTCCGGGTGGACGAGGCCGAGTGGCACTGGAACAACGCCACGCCGGTGTTCTATGCTGACGTCCACCTCCCGGACGGCTGGCACCTGAACCCCCAGCGGATCCCTGTGCCGCCGGTCCCGACCGGCCAGGCGCTGCTCGAGGAGGTCGACCGCCGGCGCGAGCTCCTGCCGGCCCACATCCGCAGGGAGCGCGCGTACGCGCGCAGCTCCCCCTACTGGGGCGCCTGGCTCGAGCAGGAGCACGAGCAGCGCCGGCGCTCCTACATCCCCGCCCCCCACGAGGTGGACGTCGCGGACTACCCGCCGCCACCGCCCGGCCGGGAGAGGGAGCTGTGGCTCCTCGAGGACATCCCGGAGGACTTCTCCGGGGAGGAGGACCCCGTGCTCCGGGCCGCCATGGAGGACGCCTGTGAGGCCTCCCGCCGCTCACTCGTCGAGGACGAAATCAAGCGGTGGGAGCGGGTCGTGGCCGCCGCCCGCGCCGCCGCCGCCGCCGCCCCCCGAGCCTACCCCCTGGTGGCACGCGCTCTACGCCGAGTATGAGGCGTCCGAGGACCAGCCGCCGCCGCAGCCGCTCCCCCCCGGGCTGGAGTACGGCATGTCCTGGGCCTGGACTGGCGGCGTTTGGGCGCCGGAGTCGCCGGAGCAGGAGGAGCTGCCCCCTCCGCCGCCGCCGCCGCAGGAGGTGCTGCCCCCGCCACCACCGCTGCCCCCGCCACCGCCGTACGCGCCTCCGATGCCCCCGATGCCTGCACCCCCGGCCCAGCCGCCTGCCCACCTCTGGCAGCCGCCCCCCTACCAGTGCATCTCCTCCGACGAGGAGGACGACTAGATCTGTGCGCCCCCTAGACTAAGCTACCCCCCCCCCCAAGAAAACGGCCGGCCGCCTGTGGCCGCGCCGCCCCCTATCTATGTAAGCAAGGCCCCTGGCCTTTTTTCTAATACAAGTTGTGTGCCCCCCTAGTCTACCGTGTCCCTAGCCCATACCCGCCGGCGGTGTCTACTCGTTCCCGCCGCCGGCAGGGCTTCGCCCAGCCATGTCCACTCGTACCTGTCCCTGGGGTGTTCGTTCGGCCTGGAGAGAGGGCCGTGATTTTTATACACCTGGGCCTCTAGTCCCGGCCCGTGCCACCAACCGGGACTAGAGCCCCTTTGGTCCCGGTTGGTACCACGGCCCGGGACCAAAAACAAATTTCGAATTTCGGTGGCACCCCTGCGCGCCCAAAATTTTTTAGCGCCAAAATTTGAAAATGGTTAAGTTTGCACATTAACAACTTCTATATACTTTCAAATTTGACAAAAATTCCAACATGAAAAATTCAAGAATTTGCAAAACTAATTTAAATCCATTTTTCGTTTAACTAAATAATTATTCTAACTATTGAAACTATTAATTATTTTTTCATTTGTATATAATTTGAATGTTACAATTTTTGATTTCTCTCGTGATCTTCCTAATTCAAAGCGAGTTGTACCTTATTGACACGGTGAATTTGAGATCTTCGTCTACAACAGAAAAACCATAGTTTTCCTTCGAAGTTTTACTCTGCGCATCCACACGTATTTTCCCTTTATCCCGACCCCCGCTTGAAAACATAGTAACTTTCGTGTACGCTATCATTAGTGAGAGACTTCACGTCGGCAATCTCAATTAAAGTGCCAGTTTGTGTCTGATCCCACCAACCCCTCAAAATCCTCCTATTAACTTCACCCATCTCAACTGAAATCACTGTCTTCATGTGGATGCCAAGCCTGTGCAAAGCTATCTCTCCTCCTCCAATACCGGAGAATAAGGACACCACATTAACACCATTGGGAAACATGTTCTTCAACACCGACAAGTGGCAACCCACAGTATCAATTTGGAATGAATTGCCTTCCGTGTACGCTATCATTAGTGAGAGACTTCACGTCGGCAATCTCAATTAAAGTGCCAGTTTGTGTCTGATGCCACCAACCCCTCAAAATCCTCCTATTAACTTCACCTATCTCAACTGAAATCACTGTCTTCATGTGGATGCCAAGCCTGTGCAAAGCTATCTCTCCTCCTCCAATACCGGAGAATAAGGACACCACATTAACACCATTAGGAAACATGTTCTTCAACACCGACAAGTGGTAACCCACAGTATCAATTTGGAATGAATTGCCTTCCGTGTACGCTATCATTAGTGAGAGACTTCACGTCGGCAATCTCAATTAAAGTGCCAGTTTGTGTCTGATCCCACCAACCCCTCAAAATCCTCCTATTAACTTCACCTATCTCAACTGAAATCACTGTCTTCATGTGGATGCCAAGCCTGTGCAAAGCTATCTCTCCTCCTCCAATACCGGTGAATAAGGACACCACATTAACACCATTGGGAAACATGTTCTTCAACACCGACAAGTGGCAACCCACAGTATCAATTTGGAATGAATTGCCAAGAGATTTGTACCTCTCTCTCTTCGCGACTCCCCTTGTGTGGTTTCTGTCAGGATGGTATCCCTGCTATCACTTCGAAGTGTGCCTGCAAAGCGAGTTGATTTATATAAAGTTCGACAAAGCGAGTTGTATGACAAAGCGAGATGGTATCCCTGCTATCACTAGGAAGGTGATCTTCCGAGTTAGTCCAGAGCATACAAGGCATCCCGGGTGATTTATATAAAGTTCGACAAAGCGAGTTGTACCTTATTGACACGGTGAATTTGAGATCTTCGTCTACAACAGAAAAACCATAGTTTTCCTTGACCCCGTTGCTGGTCCAGGAAACATCGAGGAAGTAGGGGGGAAACAGGGGTTTTTTCGATGGAACAAACCACCAAAGACTGATAGCGATGTGAGAGAAGAAAAGGACAAACGAATATCTCCCAAGTGTTTCGAGTCAAATGGAAACAGATTGCTGCCTAAAATCCTATGAAACACAATCCTCGCACAGAAGATTATTACCTAAGAGAACCTTTTGAATCTAAAATTGCCAAAAGAGAAGAAAAGAAGGAGAGCCTTACCGCCATTGCTGATCCAAGAAGCTACGCCCCCTCCGGCCTCTCTCTCTCCAGTGAAGACGAAGAGGAGGAAGAGGAGAGAAGGTCCAGGCGGAGGCGGAGGGGAGCGCGACGGCAGAGGAGCCGTATGAGGAGAGGAGAAGAAAGCGCGACGGCAACTGGTGGCCCGTCTCTGCTTTAAGGGGAGGAGGAGTAGGCGATCACGCGATAGACGAAAGTCTGCTGCTCCCGCTGCGGGTTGCCGCGTACACGGACGCTACTCTGTGTTTTCAAGCGGGGGGTAAATATGTGCGGATGCGCGGCTGCACACAGGGCTGGTTACAGCGGCCATGTGCGCAGCGCACATCTCAATGGGCCAAAAGAAGGAGAGAGAAACGAAAAAGTGGTTGGATGCGTCGGTAGTTGAGGTAATAATGGAGCCAGGCTGGTCATAGCTGTCAAACACTCAATGTTTGGCAGCTTTTGACCAGTCAATACAAATTATTGGTCAAACTTGCACCTACTCCATTCATAATCACATAATATGTATAAATATCATTTTGGCTAACAAAATCTCGTTCATACTACGTTATAAGAACTATGATCATGTATTCCACGTTTATTATTACACATCACCAACAACATCCCTATCTAGTCTTCTGAATTTTCTTCGTGTCCCTTGCTTATGATCGCTTCGGCCGTAACCATGGAGCATCTTCATTATTTAACGGGATGGTGGGGTCAGCTTTCACTATGAAGGGTGGAATTTCAACAAACTTATTATAATCTTCTGACATGTCTGTCGTGTCCTCGATTCCCACGATGTTTCTTTTCCCTGAGAGAACTATGTGACGCTTCGGCTCATCGTATGATGAAATTGTTCCCTTATTTTTCTTTTCTTCGGTCTGGAAGACATGTCCTTCACATAGAAGACCTGAGCCACATCATTGGCTAGAACGAATGGTTCGTCATTGTAACCAATATTGTTGAGATCCACTGTTGTTATTCCATAAAGCGGGTCTACCTTTACCCCTTCTCCATTCAGGTTGACCCATTTGCACTTGACCAAAGGGACCTTAAAAGAAGGTCCATAGTCAAGTTCCCATATCTCCTCTATGTAACCATAGTATGTGTCAGTTTTTCCATTCTCGTTTGTTGTATCAAAGCGGACACCACTGTTTTGGTTGGTGCTCTTCTTATCTTGGGAGCTCGTGTAAAATGTATTCTCATTTATCTCGTACCCTTGAAAACTCCCAATAGTCGAAGATGGTGACCCTGCCAACATGTACAGCTGATCTTCAACAGTGGTGTCATTTATAAGACGTGTTTGCAAGCAACTCCAGTGTGGTACCGAGCTTTGTGCTACCATCTTCGCAATTTGGGTATAACAATTTTTTGTGATCCTGTAACATGTTGTCCAACTTCAACCTCTCCAATTTATTTTCACAGTCTTCCCTTGCATCAGCAATAACTCGGCCAAGATCATCATCGGGCTCTTCTGATGCCTGTTCTTGATCACCTACTTCTTCTGCATTCTCTTCCATTGCAGTATCGTCGTATTCAGGGAACAAAGGATCTTCTTCTTCTTCATCGTCTTCCATCACAACCCCTCTTTCTCCATGCTTGGTCCAGCAATTATAGCTGGGCATGAAACCTCTCCGAAGTAGATGGCCGTGAAGGATTCTTTCGGAAGAATGTTCTCTGACGTTCCGACAATCAACACATGGGCAACACATGAAGCCATTATCTTTGTTCGCCTGAGCTACAGCAAGAAATGCATTCAGGCCTGCCATATACTCGGAAGTGCGTCGGTCACCGTACATCCATCGCTGCCGTGCATCCATCTGCATCATATAATTAAGTTTATCAAAATACATATTAATACAGAGATGACCACAGTACATCGACAAATAATACTTTTTTATGTATCAGTTACAGATGAAAAAGATAATTTGTTAACCTCGGTCGAAGATACCATTTTCAGTGAGCTTGTGTGCGTCTCGGGAATTTCGTCGAACACCTAGTGTGCATAGTAAAAAAAACACACTATAACAACACACTCTCTCACACCTCCAAGGAAAAAAAAAGATGGAAGGAGGGGGGGGGGGGCTGGGGCAGTATATATAGGGGAAGGGGGCATTGGTTCCGGTTCGTGGACTGAACCGGGACAACAGGTCATGCGCGTGCCACGTGGCCTGTGGCTAGGCATTGGCCCCGGTCCGTGGCACGAGCCGGGACCGATATGCCCCCCACGAACCGGGACCAATGCGCCCAGGCGATTTCTGTTGCCCAGGGCGCACGAACCGGGACCAATGCAGGGCATTTGTCCCGGATTTGGTTGCAACCGGGACAGCTGCCCCGGCCCCCTGGACGAGAGGAGTTGTTTCCACTAGTGCAGGAAGAGACTTACATGAACTTGGATGCTGCGGGCCGAACGCCATTGCAGCATAAATCTGCTAGTCACACACCATGGCGGTAGGAAGAAACCTACGTTAAATCCATTGGAAGGGGATGCTTGATCTGCCTAGGAGAGTAAAGGGCGTATAGATCTAGAATAGGTCATGTCTTTTCTTTACATGTACGCCCTGGCCGATTAATTGTTGTTTTATTTTCCTCACGTGTACAATTTGATGTCAGAGTACGTGCCATATTATTTGTAACGTACTGTATGGCATTGCTTTGCTCGGATTATCTTAGCCACAAATTTAAGATCTAACGGCTTAATTAATTTTGATGATGTGGTTTAACGTGGAGTCTTTAATGATGTCTCCAATTAGTAAATATAAGAGCATGTCTAACAGGCCCCGTATATCGCGAGCGCCCCGTAAAATTCCGGCAGCATACGGGGTGCGGGCCAAAACGGCTTTCTAGCAGCCCCCGTATGCGGCCTGGCCCCTACGAAAATTTTACGGGGCCTGCCAAACCGCCCCCGCCGCCCCGTACTTATAGTGGGTGAGGGTTGGGGTGGGGGTCCAACCCCCCACCCGCAACCCTAGCTCCGCCGCGCGCCGCCTCAACTCCGGTGAGCGATTCCCCACGCGCCGCCGCCCCATTCCCCATTCCAAGCGCAGCATGAGTTCCCCAGACGGCTCCGGCTCCTCCACCGCCCGCTCCAAGCGCCGCCACGAGCCGGAGTCGCTCGAGGAGGCGTGGCGGCGCCACTGCAAACATTCCGTTGCAGGGAGCCGCCGCGCCGCCTGGAAGTACGCGGCGTGGCCGGCAAGCATGCCGGCGTCGCTGGCGGACTACGCCGAGGGCGGGAGGTACTACTCCGTCGACCCGCCGCCGCGGCTGATGAGCGGCCCCCAATTCGCGAAATGGCGCGCGGATTGGGAGATGCACCAGCAGTGCAAGCGCCGCCGCGACGGCGCGAGCGGAAGCGGAGGAGGAGGCGCGGCGACAGCGGAGGAGGAGGTTCCGGCGACAGCGGAGGAGGAGGAGGCGGCGTTCGCGGCGGCCGTGGAGCTTTCAAAGAAGGAGGCGGAGACCGCGGCGCGGGCGGAAGCGGAGGAGGAGGCGAAGGCCGTCGCCGCTGTCGAGCAATTCAAGGCGATGGAGGCTTCCGGCCCCGTCGTCTTCCTAGACTAGGTTAGGTTAGGACGAGCTCGAGCTCGATTTCATGTAAGCAATGGTGATCATCAATAAAATCGAGTTCATCTATTCTCCCGCGAAGTTTAAATTCAAACATACAGGGCGGCGATACGGGGTCTGCTAGATGAACGCGTAAATCTTAGCACAAAAATTTCTCGATTTCGTTTGCAGGGCCCTCTACACGCGATTTAGGGGGCGAAATTGTAACGGTTCTGTTAGACATGCTCTAAGATTCTTCTGCAGCTGATACGAAACATTTGTTGTTATCTCAACTCTGCCTTCTTGTGCCACTAGCTATGACACACGTTGCAATTTGCAACACTCAGTTATTCTTCTATTCTACCTTGCAGCTGTTCCCCTACCACTGGCTGTAATGGCATTGACCTCCTACAAGTGGCCCGTGTATTTAGCGGTTTGCGGCGGTTTTCCATGTGTATGTTGCTATTATTGCGGAGTATCGTGTCTTTGCCCGAGTGTTGTTTTCTTGGAACACTCCATATACGTGCATGTTTGTTAGTTTTGCCGAGTGTTTTTTTGAAAACACTTAGTATACGTGCCCCTTGACCGAGTATCTACTTTTTAGCTTTAACACTCGGTAAAGTATAAGATGTCGGCAAAAAAGCGTCCTAATTGTGTTGAGGAGACACGAAGCATCATTCTCATGTAGGTTCGTTAGGAACTATAGTTTCTGCCTGTTTCAATATGAAATCAGTTAATTGAACACCTCGATTATATAACAACATAAAAGATGGACTAATTTGTCACGTGGGAGAAACAGAGAAGGGATAATCGGAGCTGCATAATGAAGTATAGAAATTGCACGTGTTTGTCATTTAGGTTTCCAAAACAAAACCAGATAGTATTTCTTTGGTGTAAAAAAGAACTGAAAACGTGACAACAGTAAAGTTTACGTCACCCTGATCGTGCACGCTTATGCATGGCTTACATGGAACATCGTTAACTTAATACCCTGAGTGTTACAATTTTATTCCAAAACAGAGCTACTAATTGACGTGACGACCTTAATTCAGACTGCATCCTACAGGTGGCGCCATTCGTGCCTCGCGGTATACGAATACTCGACGATGCTCTCCTCCGTCAACCAAGGTAACATCTCGAGGAACTGCTCCTGTTCGTAGTTATCAGATATCTCTAGAAAACGGAGCCTCGGCGTGGAGATCCGATTTCCATCCTCTCGTCCGGCATATTCATATCGGCCCCGACCTCGATGTGGCACTCGACGATGGCGAGATGCACGACCGAGGGCGACACCAGGGCGTCGCCCTCCAGTTTGCAGCGCACGAGGGCGAGACGCAGCAGCGCGGGGCAGCATGAGAAGGCCAGGAGGCCGTCGACGAGGTGGACGGCGTCGAGGTACAACGTCGTGAGGTTCAGCGAGGCAAACAATAAGGGAGACCGCGGCCGCCATGGAGTGAGCTCGTCCTTGAAGCGGATCATCAATGTGGGGGTGTGGCGCCTCGGGGACAAGGCGTGTCTAACCCAGATCTCGACGTGGGGGTCAACCTCGCCAGGCATCTCAAACTCGGCATCGTTGTACGGGTAGTCGAGGCCGTCCGGCGGGATCTCAAGGTCGGCGTCGAAGTCGAACAAGCGCAGCGGTGGCGCCTCGCGGTTGATGAGCAGGGTGTCGACGAAGAGCAGGAAGCCGTCGCCCTTGCCCTGGACGCTGACCGCCGGGGTGGATCTCCAGAGGTGCCGCCAGCGGCGCGATAGGAGGAAAGACTCAATGGCCTTCAACGAGGGCAGGTAGGAGAGCACGTGGTTTAGAACCTCGTCCGGCAGCACGCTCAACCGATCGGCACCGGCGCCGCTGCAGCCACTCTTTTTTTTTTTCTACAGATTGGTGCGCTTTCGATTCGTCGAGGCTCCTCTCCTGCCGTCCTGCAGTATATATAGCTGGGGTTTTGCAGGCATGCATGGTAGCCGGAATAAAAATGGTACTTATGAATAATGTCCGGTACGATTGCAGCGAGATTACGTTCCGTTGTCAAGGTATTCCATCTTACTGCTGCCTCTGCCTTGCGGACGAGATTCATGGAAAAAGCTAAAAGGAAACAAAGAAAAATTAAGAAATTTGATGGTAATACCGGCTAGGCATCCTCTCACCAACGGAATGCAATCCCCGTGCAATTAATCGTACTGGATATTATTCCTACTACCATTTTTTTTTTTGAGAGCTTCCTACTACCATTTCTATTCGGTTTGCTAGGCATGTCATGATAAACCTGATCTCTGTTTCCATTGCGTTGGCACAGAGTGAAAAATATGAGGTATTAGCATTGGAGGTACAAATAGTTGTACGCAGGAGCAACTTCATACAAGAAGTTAAAAATGTGGGTGCACTAGTATAAAACGTTGTCACGTTGGAGCAAATTCATACAAAACTAATCAAATTGCAACATTTGGCGGCCACGCTGGCTCTGTAATTTTTCAGAAAGTCCCTCAAAACTAACCAGAACAACAGAACCGCTCAGAATATTTCTTACAGGTGGCTCCACATGTCAGCGTGGAAGACAAAATAATAAAATTACATCCGCCAGGTGCGATCTCGCGACCTGAAGGTGTATACACAACTGGGTAACCAACACAATACATATGTGTTTGTGATTCTGTAGGTGCTACACATTTTTATAGTGCATCTGCGTTAGGGGTTTCCTGCGATCTGCCGTACTGCGTACAGGATAGGGGATTACCTAGCCACAAAGACAAATATGACTTGTTGTAATATTTGGTACTACACGGATCTGCATACACTTGCCAGGTTATTATAGTATTTACAGCTGTATGAATACTGCATACATGTTCCTGATACTATATATGCATAACACATGTTAGGCTCTAGTATTTTATATATAATATGTATACAATGTACATGCTCTTGTATATTATGTATAAAACTTATCTATATAGTAAATGCAAAAAAAAACTTACCTATATGGCACATATAGCATGTAAAATATATCTATATATTTTGTATAAAACATCATAGTATTATGGAGCTATTTTATACGAATTAAAAAATGTTATTGTGTTATACTAAAATAATTTAGTATGTATATTATAATATTTTATGTATACTATACATATAGTACGCATCTTCGTGATGTAGTATACACACTATACGTCGCAAAAAACTACATACTATACATGTACAATGCATGTAGTATAAAATAAAAAAAAATTATACATACTAATAGTAAATGGATGTTGTATACGTACTATGTAGCTATTTTATACATAGTACAATACTTATTATTTCACAATGGACCATACATAGATAATATTGTATTTTATACATCACAGTTTTATACAATTTTATAGGTACTATGCAATAGTATACTACGCAATATCATACAAACATACTATGTATAAAATACCATAGTTGACTGTGGCTTGGTACGCGGTCAAGCTACGGTATTATAAAGTAGTACCTTAATATGACATCAAGTTGTTTGTGCCTTTGTGGCTATAGAAGCTTACCTTCAATACGGCAGGTCATAGGATCGAATCTCTAAAACGCACATAATTTTAATTATTTGGCCAGCCACTGACAGGTGGGACCCACCTGTAAGGAGCGTTATGTACCTACTTGCTGTACTCGCTAGTTTCGCACTAGTAGAAAAAGGCCTATCAGTGGCGCACCAAATTGCTATTCTGTGGCGCACCTAGGGGCCAGAGGGGTGCGCCACAGAATTCACGCCATAGAATATATTTCTGTGGCGCACCTCAGCCGTGCGCCACAGAAATTTGCAATTCTGTGGCGCACCAAGGGGGGGGGGGGTGCGCCACAGATTTTTTTTTTGAATTTCAAAAAAAAAAGGCGGCCAGATCTGGCCGCGGGAATTTTTCGAAATTTCGAAATTTCGCCGGATTTCGTCGGATGCTCGCCGGAGTTGGTGTGTGGAGGATGGGGGTAACCGGAGTTTGTGGGGAGGAGAAGGAGAAGCTCGCCGGAGGTGGTGGTGGTGGTGGTGGTGGTGGTGGAGGAGGAGGAGAGGTGGTGGTGGAGGAGGAGGAGCTCACCGGAGGGGTGGTGGTGGTGGAGGAGGAGGAGGAGGAGCTCACCGGAGGGGTGGTGGTGGTGGTGGTGGTGGTGGAGGAGGAGGAGGATGAGGAGCTCGCCGGAGGTGGTGGTGGTGGTGGAGGAGGAGGGGTGGTGGTGGTGGTGGAGGAGGAGAGGTGGTGGTGGTGGTGGTGGTGGTTGAGGAGGAGGAGGAGGAGAGAGGTGGAGTAGTAGGTGGAGGAGAGGAGAGAAGTGGAGAGGTAGAAGATGAGAAGTGGAGGAGAAGTGGATGGGAGAAGGGAAGAAGAGGAGGGAAGGAGGGTAGAAGAGGAGGGGAGCAGGCAGGATTCGAAATCCTGCCTCCACAATTCTGTGGCGCACCAAATGAAGGGGTGCGCCACCGATTTTTTTTTTATTTTTTTATTTTCTAGTCAAAATCTTAAAACTGCCATAACTTTTGTTCCTTTTGGAATTTGGCGATTCTAAAAAAAGCTCACAGGCCGAAGGCAAGTGAGGTTGGGTTCCTTTTTCTCTCTAGTTTTTTTTGATATCTTGATCATTTTTTTTCGACATTGTATGCAAAAGTTATGCCTATTTTACTTTTTTTAACGAACTTTTGATAGGAAAGTCGAAATTCATATTTCAAAATTTGATAAAAAAGTAGACCTTAAACTCTCTGTGCATCTATAAGGGATTTATTTTTTGATACTTTTTAGACCGCCAACTCTTCCGTCAAAAACTAGAAAAGGCGTTCCCGGGGGGGGGGGGGGTGTGGAGTTGGTGCGTGTGGACAGAATTTTTTTGGATGGGAATTCTGTGGCGCACGTGGCAGTGGTGCGCCACAGAAATGTCATATTTCTGTGGCGCACTAACCACCATGCGCCACAGAATAGTAGTGTGGCAATCATTGGTGGGGCCTCCAGCTTATTTCTGTGGCGCACCCCTATCTAGTGCGCCACAGAATTCCCCTTTTCTGTGGCGCACCACGGTCCCGTGCGCCACAGAATGCCTCTTTTCTGTGGCGCATACCCACCCGTGCGCCACAAAAATATATTTCTGTGGCGCACCAAGAAGCAATGCGCCACAGAATCTGTTCCATAGAAAGGCACTTCTCTACTAGTGTCGGGGGTGTTTCTGAAAAATACTGTATGCCAAGTGGCTGCCAAATGCCACATTCTGATTTGTTTTGTACCAATTTGCTCCAACTATGCATGTATTTGTACCACTGCACCCACATTCGAAAGAAGTTGTATGAATTTGTTCCCACCGGACAACTATTTGTACCTCCGGTGCTAATACCTCGAAAAATATATGCACCTGAAGTGTTGAAAGTAAACTGAATCTAAAAGGGATGTCTTAGAATCAAGAATAAATCACTACACAACCACGAATCAGCGGCATTTTTTTGAAGGCCATTTTTCAAACTGCCACAAATCGTACTTTATGTCGCATTTTTTAGTAATTGCCGCTAATCATGTTGTAATAGAAAACAATGAGGGACGTGTTGATCTCTTTGGCAGCAAGAAATGGAGCTCTCCCGACGATCTTCCGTAGGCGCGCGCTGAAGTCCGTCGAGGGCCCCGCCGCTGGATTGCTCGGCGTCGATGTTTCCGCCGCTGGGGTCTGCCGGTCTTGCTCCGCCGGGACTCCCGGACTACATCCATGGGCGACGTTGGGATGACGTCGCGGATGACGCAGACGCCCTGGAAGAGGAGCTTCGGGAGGTCGCACGGCTTTGCTCTCCGCTGGGATTAGCGACCTTGGGGGACTTCTTGGCGGTTGCTTGACGCTCTCCGCCGGCGATGAGGCCCCCATCGAGACGCGCTCTAGGTTCGTCAAGGCTGGCGGGTGCCAACTCCGGCGTGGCATCGTCTACGAGGACACACGCGCCACTGTCGGCAGCCGCTAGTGTGTTCCCTCGGGGACCTGCATGTGCTGGCCTCGGGAAGGCGGCTGCCGTGGTGTTTTGTCCCGTGGCGGCCCCATCCCCGGCGCCGGCGCCGTCGGCAGGCCAGGGTTCTGGTGCCCCGCTCGTGACCTCGGAGAGATCTGGATCTCCGGTCGTGGACTCAGGGGTGAGCCTTGGGCCTGCTGCGCCGTTGCTCCCCTGGCCTGCTGCGGACGGCCCGCTACCGCGGTGCGTCCTAGCGTGGAGTAGCCATGATAGGAGGGCGACCGATGGGCCGACTGCTTCGGTTGCGCGCCACGCGCCCCCATGCCTAATTAGGCGACCCGTTGAATCCTCGTTCTGGTTGCATCGCGGCTCCCTGGACCTGGGCCTAGGGTTTCCTGCCTAGACTGACAGATAGCACGGTTTCGTCAGCAGGCGCGCAACGTATCGCCCTCCCCGCCACCGCCTCCCCTGACGCGGTCGTTCGCCGCGGTGGTCCGAGACCAGATGAAGAGGCGTCGGGACGCCATGCCGCCGCCTCCACGCCGGGGCCCCCACTCTCCACCTTCGACGTGCGCGGCGTCTCCTCCGCGGAGCGCGGCACAAGGGATGTACCGGCCTCCGCCTCGGCGTTCCCCTACTCCGGGGCGCCACTCCCCCTCTCGTCGGCACTCTCCGGTAGCGCGGATGTCGGTGGCCAGGGACGCCCCACTCCCTCCCTCTCCTCCGGTGGCACAAGGTGTTTTTTTTAAATTCATGAATCTTCTTTTATAATTCATGGAAAAAAATTAAACATATATTTTCGTATCAATGTAAAAAAGATTAGACCTGTTGAAAAATAATTATACGCCATGAACATTTTGTCAAACTACCACGATTTAAAAATATATATTAAAGAATTTTTTTCTTTTATGAAACATTTTTTAAAACTCGTGATCTTTTTTTTCAACATCGTGAACTTTTGCAGAATTTGTTATCTTACCTTTTGAACCATAAACTTTTGAAAAGCATGTGAATAATTTTTTAAGCTATGTGAAACCTTTTCAATATGAAAGAAAAATAACAATGATATGGAATGAAAGAAAAAGAAACATAACATAAAAATAGAAAAACAATACAGGAAAATAAGAAAACGAAAAAAGAAATAAAATAAAGAAGTAAAACGAAAAAGAGAAAATAAAATAATAAAAACTTGAATAAAGAAATTGAAATTAACAACAAAGCACCCCCTATATTGGCCAGCCTAAGAGGAGCTCACTTTCAGGCCTTGGCACGATATTTGAGGCAATGATCATCAAATAGGACTTGCCAATTTCTTAGGTATTTTTTTACATAAAAGGAAAGCCACTTTATTAAGATAGGAAACACAATCTATCTAAGGCTTTACGCCGGGTGCCGAGGGCGGATGCTGAGGGCATCAGCCATCCGAAGTAGCTCTATGCCGTCCGATCAAGATGGATGGTCCAGATCATCCCCTCGCTGGCAGTTTCTCTCGCGTCCTCCTCGAACCCTATTCTTCTTCTCCCCGGTCTCTCAGCTGTGGCGGCGGCGACGTGGCAGAGGCGGCAGCGGCAGCGGAGCACATGCGGCAACGACGGGCAGGTGGGGGGAACGGCGGGAAAACTCGCTGGCAGTTTCTCTCGCGTCCTTCTCTAACCCTATGTTCTTATCCTCCGTCTCTCAGCTGCAGCGGCGGCGACGTAGCAGAGGCGACAGCGGCGTGAGAGCAGACACGGCAACGACGGGAAGGTGGGGAAAACAACGGGAAAATTCGGGATCATCCTCTTCTCTCCCCTGGTCTGTCCTCTCTCTCTTCCGTCCCCTTGAAGCAGTCCATGATGCATCCTTTCCCCAAGCCATCCACGTTTTGTGGACATGTATAGCCGAATCGGTGCACTGTGAAGCTCTAGATCTCTTGCCACGGCTGATGAGTTTCTTCCCGTGGCCATGCAGCTGGGAACTGGGGCCGTTGGCTCTTCTCCGTTGAGGTCAACCACGCCGTCGTCACCGCGGAGGACCTAGATGTTTCATCCTCGTCCCTCCCGTTGAGGCATCCATCATGGTGTGGAGTGCTCCCTAACTCTTAGGCGTGTCTATTTCCCCTTCCCGATGTGTGCAGGTTGCAGCGCGATTCGATGAGATGGTATTCGTGATAGCTTGCTACTACATGAACCCTACAAAATGATCAGGAATTCTCTGTAAAAAGCGAGGACACGACAGTATGCGTCTTAGTTATTCAGTGACATAATTTTTAATCCTCCTGAGTTATTAGATATTTCTGTTATTTTTTATATATCTTCAGGTTGTTAGTGTTTCTGTCATTTTCATACTTTCCGGTATAGCACAAAACCTTAGAAGAATTGGAAATTTTTATGCAGCTTGGTGTGTTGTGGTAATTATATTTTGTGGTGTCGGCGTTGTCATAGAAGACTATTAGGATAACATAGACATGATATACTGTTTTGTTATGTGCATGATCGTTGACAATTGTATTCTACAACATGACACCACATTCATGCCTTGAGGATCCTTCGGTAGAGCAGGTGATGCGCACCATCCAGTACTTAGTAGGCATATGGTAAGAGATCGCCTTATGAGTTTGAGCACTATGCCGGTAAGCATGTATCTTTTTTGTCAAGCTATTTTGTCTATTTTCGAGATTTTTGGTTCTTTGTGATTGTGGGTTAGAGGTGATAGTACTATATGAGTTTACTGTGGTACTTCAGTTGAAAGACATCCTTTTGTTGCGCATGCATGGCACACAATGCTTACTATTTCTGCGATCGTGGCTTGTGTCGTTTGTCCCTGTTCATATGTAAAAATAACTGTGCGTACAGAAATTTTGGGGAATCTGTTTGCACTATTAGTCTATTACTACGTAAAATTGATTCCAACCTTAGGCAGATGGTTGAATGGCTTTTTATTGATGATCTTTCTTTTCTGAATCTACATAGTCGCATCATCAGTCATATGTTATAATCTAGACGGATTGATGTGTTTGGTTTTAACATTTATACTGTTTCAACAAGATTTGGATCACACACTTGTTGTTAAGGCTATTTGCCTATCTATTTTCTGTATAGATAAATTTATTTACACAGAAGGTACAGGGATTTAGGTTTAATTTGGAAGTCTGGGCTACCTGAAACCTAAGTCGATGGGAACATCATTTTTACACTTTCGGTTTTGGAAACATTGTAACAGAAAATTATAATAGTACATGTTTGACCCGCTTTTGTCTACTTTCGTGACTATTTTTCAGAGGATTATACAATAAGCACAACTTTTCATAGTTCAGCAACCGTCCTCCGAGCCTCCTTTTGCCAGTTTTAGTTACAGTTTAGTGTATTCACATATTTGATTTGTACATTTCACTTAGTCATCAGCAACCCAACATCCTGCTAGAAATCATCATATATAACGTCGACCTAGAGGTCTCACTGGCTAAACCTTTTAAATTGCGAAGTTTCTTAATATGGCTGAATGCCTAGATCTTGATATCTAGCATGCTGTAAATTTAACATCATGGTATCATTTTTTATGTTGATGCTGTTCTAGAAATATAAATATATCTCCCTAACGAATCCACCTTATTCAGTATGGTTCATGTATAGATTATGTGTACTGCCTCAAGGCTAATTCATTTCGTTTTTATGGAATTTAACTTGCCGCATCCGAAGGAACCACCTGGAAAGTAAGGGCCTTGATAAGAATAGAGAGACATATCTTATTAGCAGCATCCATACCAAGTCAAACGAGCTATCCGACTACCCAATTCTTGCGACTCTGTGTAAGTATTCCTTGTCATTTGTTTTATGTACAGTAGAGAACAACAATTGTGCCATACCATAGTGTTAAAAGTATTTGCATACTTTGAAAATTCAATCGTTTCATGTGTTTTTCGAGTGTCCAATGCACTATAACCATATTATTATACTTCGCTTGTTTTCCTACTCAATAATCATATCGTATGGGAAGGGGGTAACATGCATGCTATCAAAATAATATTGCTATTTTGCAATCTATGAAGTGTGGTGTCTTTAGGAAGCACCAGATGTTATTTGCAGCTCGGGGACTGCAAAACTTGTAGACTTTCTTAGGTTTGATTGTAGTAAGTGACGTAAGGAATAAAATGAAACCAGTGTCGTGTACATTTTTAACACACACTCTAGGACACCATGCCCCCGGATTCACTTCTCAGTGGGTATTACGGAATTCTGTTATGAAAAGATGTACATAGTACATTGGTTGTTGTGAGTCTGATAATGGTTTTTTTCACATGATGTATGTAATTTCACGTGCAGAAAGCTGGAGAGATCCTCTCGAATATGAACCATCCAGCTGGATATTGTCCATTGTTGTCTATTTCCTTTAGTCCCAGAGGATAAGGATGGTTCTGCTTTGCCATTCATGAAGTTGATGTCATGCTACCACTGCTTCCACAGGTTAATGCTATCTCCTTCTCTACAAATATATGCACACAGTCTATTCTCTCAAGTGGTTGCTTAATATTTTGCCACTTGAGTGGCTCCATTATGAGATGGTGGGGATGGCTCCAACATGACGATAACGAGGCCAATTCTAAGAAGAGTGGTACAGTAGTAATCGGAGGTGCGAGTTTTTTGTGCGTGGAAAAGCTCTTTTTTTGTTGTATATATTCCCTCGAACAAGTTTGAAGCAGTTTAAATTAAATCTCCTAATCTATCAATTTGATTGGTGACTTAATTACACGTGAGTTGTTGAGTTGTTCATTCGCTTGTCTCAAATTCAATTGAATGATGTGTTTTGTGAATTGCATTAAGGTTCTGATTTGCGGTTGGACATATAAATAATTACGTGTTCTGGTAGCATTATGTTACTACCCTCCTAGTAGGCTAGATCAGTCTTTTGACCAAATGTATGGACTATGAGGCCACCCTCGCAACCTTCTCAAAAGTGAGGCATCATATACTGTTGTGTTAGGACTGAAAAGGAACTTACTATTGTAGTGCAACATATTAAAATTGTAAATCTATATTAAATTGCACACGGCTTAGTTAAGATATCTTTATTGCATCATATTCATATAATGGTTGTTGTTACACCTATTAGCATAAAATGTTTGACATATATATGTACCTTTATGTTGTTTCCAGTAATGCATTTTTAGCACCTCTAGATTTTATTTACCATTTCAATAAACTGAAACTGTCTTAGAAGTTGTTATCAACCTTCACCCCACAAACGAGGTGAACTTCAACGTTGGCTGATTTATTTGAAAATATGTGAACTTTTATTTCAAATTGACTCTTTGTGCATATTGCAATTAAGTCATTGTGTTATTAAAGGTCACAAATGCAGTCCGGACATCCAACAATTGCCTTGCATTTATGATATTTATTTATTGATGAAAATGTTAAGTGTCACCATTTCAAGGCACCCATTGTTGACAATGTTATTTTGTATACACATAACAAACATTTTATTTATTGGTTAATATTTCTCTCATGGGCTATCTTGTCTGTTGCTAACTTTGTATTGGTTCTTCCGAAGGATTTTGGATTTGTCCAGCTCAGAAAAGCTAATTCATCACAAAGGATTTTGCCCAGTCTGCGGTAAAGTGTTTGATGAGAAGGATATCTAGCATATTCGTGATCCGTTGGATACAAACACTTCTCAACTGATTCACATACAAGTGAAGAATCTTAACATTTCCGTACATTGTCAGTTTCTTAATAGAAACCAAAGTTACCTTGCCATCCATCATATTTCCATCCTTGCTGTGGAATCATCTTATTGTTGGTAGCCTAATAATCATATGTAATTAACTTAATTCAGAAACATTTTACAGTTACCCTGTATGATTCTCGATCCGTTCATGTACTTTAAATAGTTCACCCTTTAGAGATGCTGCACCTTGGTGGAATTCTTTAAGATTGTCTTTTATCTGTTCATCTGTACTAGATGCGTACAAGTTTCTGCACATCTCACAACACTTATTAGAGACTGGAAGTAGAAAAGTTTGGGTCACTGTTTAATCCGCAACAAGAACGGAATGGGCTAGAAGCCAGGAAATGTGATTCGTCTTTAAGTTCTACCATGAACGGAGCCCTGTTTTTGTTGGGCTTTAAGATTTACTTAGTAGCTACTAGCAAATCTCCTTTTTTTTAGTAATTCCGCTATTCTTGGTTCAATCTTTAGTAATACTGTAATTTCTGGAGATACTGAAATAAAAAGATATTTACTGCTCCATAGATAGCTTCCAAACCCCCAATCCCACGACCCTGACAACAACTGCAACTATACGCGCGCAAGCATACAGTTCAGCCACGCATCGACCAACCCACTCGTGTCACGCACCGCATGTCTTGCAGCAGTTACCGCTCCAGCTCCGCACCTACATAACACATCACAAGCACGCATGCCTACCACTACCGGGACTCCATCTTTGCATCTAAAAAAAGGATTACAACTCATGCCATGCAACAACGGCTGGCAGCCGGCGCGGCAAAGCGCGCTACCCGTCTAGCAAATATTATAGGCTGGCCCCCTTTATGAGGGATAATGGGCCAGAAAACCTAAAAAAGGGAAATATAAAACAAAACTGACAATGTCGGCAAGGACAACGAACCAAGCAATTCTCCACCTCAAAACATGAGATCTATGTGGGTGATTGTGAACAAGATCTTCGAAAAGCCTCTAAGAAGTTAATCTACACCCAGTGGCATCGATACCGGTCAAAGACAAGGCTCTTGGGAAAAATTATACACGACCACCCCACCGAATCTCGACCACACCAAGAGTGTCCAATGTCGACCATCGATCAACCCAAACATGGCCTAGAGTTGCGGAAGTTCTCTTGGACGACGCCTCCGAGGAAGGTTATGGCGCCCTAAATCGCCATGCCGCCGCCTCCACGCCGGGGCCCCCACTCTCCACCTTCGACGTGCGCGGCGTCTCCTCCGCGGAGCGGGGCACAAGGGATGTACCGGCCTCCGCCTCGGCGTTCCCCTACTCCGGGGCGCCACTCCCCCTCTCGTCGGCACTCTCCGGTAGCGCGGATGTCGGTGGCCAGGGACGCCCCACTCCCTCCCTCTCCTCCGGTGGCACAAGGTGTTTTTTTAAATTCATGAATCTTCTTTTATAATTCATGGAAAAAAATTAAACATATATTTTCGTATCAATGTAAAAAAGATTAGACCTGTTGAAAAATAATTATACGCCATGAACATTTTGTCAAACTACCACGATTTAAAAATATATATTAAAGAATTTTTTTCTTTTATGAAACATTTTTTAAAACTCATGATCTTTTTTTTCAACATCGTGAACTTTTGCAGAATTTGTTATCTTACCTTTTGAACCATAAACTTTTGAAAAGCATGTGAATAATTTTTTAAGCTATGTGAAACCTTTTCAATATGAAAGAAAAATAACAATGATATGGAATGAAAGAAAAAGAAACATAACATAAAAATAGAAAAACAATACAGGAAAATAAGAAAACGAAAAAAGAAATAAAATAAAGAAGTAAAACGAAAAAGAGAAAATAAAATAATAAAAACTTGAATAAAGAAATTGAAATTAACAACAAAGCACCCCCTATATTGGCCAGCCTAAGAGGAGCTCACTTTCAGGCCTTGGCACGATATTTGAGGCAATGATCATCAAATAGGACTTGCCAATTTCTTAGGTATTTTTTTACATAAAAGGAAAGCCACTTTATTAAGATAGGAAACACAATCTATCTAAGGCTTTACGCCGGGTGCCGAGGGCGGATGCTGAGGGCATCAGCCATCCGAAGTAGCTCTATGCCGTCCGATCAAGATGGATGGTCCAGATCATCCCCTCGCTGGCAGTTTCTCTCGCGTCCTCCTCGAACCCTATTCTTCTTCTCCCCGGTCTCTCAGCTGTGGCGGCGGCGACGTGGCAGAGGCGGCAGCGGCAGCGGAGCACATGCGGCAACGACGGGCAGGTGGGGGGAACGGCGGGAAAACTCGCTGGCAGTTTCTCTCGCGTCCTTCTCTAACCCTATGTTCTTATCCTCCGTCTCTCAGCTGCAGCGGCGGCGACGTAGCAGAGGCGACAGCGGCGTGAGAGCAGACACGGCAACGACGGGAAGGTGGGGAAAACAACGGGAAAATTCGGGATCATCCTCTTCTCTCCCCTGGTCTGTCCTCTCTCTCTTCCGTCCCCTTGAAGCAGTCCATGATGCATCCTTTCCCCAAGCCATCCACGTTTTGTGGACATGTATAGCCGAATCGGTGCACTGTGAAGCTATAGATCTCTTGCCACGGCTGATGAGTTTCTTCCCGTGGCCATGCAGCTGGGAACTGGGGCCGTTGGCTCTTCTCCGTTGAGGTCAACCACGCCGTCGTCACCGCGGAGGACCTAGATGTTTCATCCTCGTCCCTCCCGTTGAGGCATCCATCATGGTGTGGAGTGCTCCCTAACTCTTAGGCGTGTCTATTTCCCCTTCCCGATGTGTGCAGGTTGCAGCGCGATTCGATGAGATGGTATTCGTGATAGCTTGCTACTACATGAACCCTACAAAATTATCAGGAATTCTCTGTAAAAAGCGAGGACACGACAGTATGCGTCTTAGTTATTCAGTGACATAATTTTTAATCCTCCTGAGTTATTAGATATTTCTGTTATTTTTTATATATCTTCAGGTTGTTAGTGTTTCTGTCATTTTCATACTTTCCGGTATAGCACAAAACCTTAGAAGAATTGGAAATTTTTATGCAGCTTGGTGTGTTGTGGTAATTATATTTTGTGGTGTCGGCGTTGTCATAGAAGACTATTAGGATAACATAGACATGATATACTGTTTTGTTATGTGCATGATCGTTGACAATTGTATTCTACAACATGACACCACATTCATGCCTTGAGGATCCTTCGGTAGAGCAGGTGATGCGCACCATCCAGTACTTAGTAGGCATATGGTAAGAGATCGCCTTATGAGTTTGAGCACTATGCCGGTAAGCATGTATCTTTTTTGTCAAGCTATTTTGTCTATTTTCGAGATTTTTGGTTCTTTGTGATTGTGGGTTAGAGGTGATAGTACTATATGAGTTTACTGTGGTACTTCAGTTGAAAGACATCCTTTTGTTGCGCATGCATGGCACACAATGCTTACTATTTCTGCGATCGTGGCTTGTGTCGTTTGTCCCTGTTCATATGTAAAAATAACTGTGCGTACAGAAATTTTGGGGAATCTGTTTGCACTATTAGTCTATTACTACGTAAAATTGATTCCAACCTTAGGCAGATGGTTGAATGGCTTTTTATTGATGACCTTTCTTTTCTGAATCTACATAGTCGCATCATCAGTCATATGTTATAATCTAGACGGATTGATGTGTTTGGTTTTAACATTTATACTGTTTCAACAAGATTTGGATCACACACTTGTTGTTAAGGCTATTTGCCTATCTATTTTCTGTATAGATAAATTTATTTACACAGAAGGTACAGGATTTAGGTTTAATTTGGAAGTCTGGGCTACCTGAAACCTAAGTCGATGGGAACATCATTTTTACACTTTCGGTTTTGGAAACATTGTAACAGAAAATTATAATAGTACATGTTTGACCCGCTTTTGTCTACTTTCGTGACTATTTTTCAGAGGATTATACAATAAGCACAACTTTTCATAGTTCAGCAACCGTCCTCCGAGCCTCCTTTTGCCAGTTTTAGTTACAGTTTAGTGTATTCACATATTTGATTTGTACATTTCACTTAGTCATCAGCAACCCAACATCCTGCTAGAAATCATCATATATAACGTCGACCTAGAGGTCTCACTGGCTAAACCTTTTAAATTGCGAAGTTTCTTAATATGGCTGAATGCCTAGATCTTGATATCTAGCATGCTGTAAATTTAACATCATGGTATCATTTTTTATGTTGATGCTGTTCTAGAAATATAAATATATCTCCCTAACGAATCCAGCTTATTCAGTATGGTTCATGTATAGATTATGTGTACTGCCTCAAGGCTAATTCATTTCGTTTTTATGGAATTGAACTTGCCGCATCCGAAGGAACCACCTGGAAAGTAAGGGCCTTGATAAGAATAGAGAGACATATCTTATTAGCAGCATCCATACCAAGTCAAACGAGCTATCCGACTACCCAATTCTTGCGACTCTGTGTAAGTATTCCTTGTCATTTGTTTTATGTACAGTAGAGAACAACAATTGTGCCATACCATAGTGTTAAAAGTATTTGCATACTTTGAAAATTCAATCGTTTCATGTGTTTTTCGAGTGTCCAATGCACTATAACCATATTATTATACTTCGCTTGTTTTCCTACTCAATAATCATATCGTATGGGAAGGGGGTAACATGCATGCTATCAAAATAATATTGCTATTTTGCAATCTATGAAGTGTGGTGTCTTTAGGAAGCACCAGATGTTATTTGCAGCTCGGGGACTGCAAAACTTGTAGACTTTCTTAGGTTTGATTGTAGTAAGTGACGTAAGGAATAAAATGAAACCAGTGTCGTGTACATTTTTAACACACACTCTAGGACACCATGCCCCCGGATTCACTTCTCAGTGGGTATTACGGAATTCTGTTATGAAAAGATGTACATAGTACATTGGTTGTTGTGAGTCTGATAATGGTTTTTTTCACATGATGTATGTAATTTCACGTGCAGAAAGCTGGAGAGATCCTCTCGAATATGAACCATCCAGCTGGATATTGTCCATTGTTGTCTATTTCCTTTAGTCCCATAGGATAAGGATGGTTCTGCTTTGCCATTCATGAAGTTGATGTCATGCTACCACTGCTTCCACAGGTTAATGCTATCTCCTTCTCTACAAATATATGCACACAGTCTATTCTCTCAAGTGGTTGCTTAATATTTTGCCACTTGAGTGGCTCCATTATGAGATGGTGGGATGGCTCCAACATGACGATAACGAGGCCAATTCTAAGAAGAGTGGTACAGTAGTAATCGGAGGTGCGAGTTTTTTGTGCGTGGAAAAGCTCTTTTTTTGTTGTATATATTCCCTCGAACAAGTTTGAAGCAGTTTAAATTAAATCTCCTAATCTATCAATTTGATTGGTGACTTAATTACACGTGAGTTGTTGAGTTGTTCATTCGCTTGTCTCAAATTCAATTGAATGATGTGTTTTGTGAATTGCATTAAGGTTCTGATTTGCGGTTGGACATATAAATAATTACGTGTTCTGGTAGCATTATGTTACTACCCTCCTAGTAGGCTAGATCAGTCTTTTGACCAAATGTATGGACTATGAGGCCACCCTCGCAACCTTCTCAAAAGTGAGGCATCATATTACTGTTGTGTTAGGACTGAAAAGGAACTTACTATTGTAGTGCAACATATTAAAATTGTAAATCTATATTAAATTGCACACGGCTTAGTTAAGATATCTTTATTGCATCATATTCATATAATGGTTGTTGTTACACCTATTAGCATAAAATGTTTGACATATATATGTACCTTTATGTTGTTTCCAGTAATGCATTTTTAGCACCTCTAGATTTTATTTACCATTTCAATAAACTGAAACTGTCTTAGAAGTTGTTATCAACCTTCACCCCACAAACGGAGGTGAACTTCAACGTTGGCTGATTTATTTGAAAATATGTGAACTTTTATTTCAAATTGACTCTTTGTGCATATTGCAATTAAGTCATTGTGTTATTAAAGGTCACAAATGCAGTCCGGACATCCAACAATTGCCTTGCATTTATGATATTTATTTATTGATGAAAATGTTAAGTGTCACCATTTCAAGGCACCCATTGTTGACAATGTTATTTTGTATACACATAACAAACATTTTATTTATTGGTTAATATTTCTCTCATGGGCTATCTTGTCTGTTGCTAACTTTGTATTGGTTCTTCCGAAGGATTTTGGATTTGTCCAGCTCAGAAAAGCTAATTCATCACAAAGGATTTTGCCCAGTCTGCGGTAAAGTGTTTGATGAGAAGGATATCTAGCATATTCGTGATCCGTTGGATACAAACACTTCTCAACTGATTCACATACAAGTGAAGAATCTTAACATTTCCGTACATTGCCAGTTTCTTAATAGAAACCAAAGTTACCTTGCCATCCATCATATTTCCATCCTTGCTGTGGAATCATCTTATTGTTGGTAGCCTAATAATCATATGTAATTAACTTAATTCAGAAACATTTTACAGTTACCCTGTATGATTCTCGATCCGTTCATGTACTTTAAATAGTTCACCCTTTAGAGATGCTGCACCTTGGTGGAATTCTTTAAGATTGTCTTTTTATCTGTTCATCTGTACTAGATGCGTACAAGTTTCTGCACATCTCACAACACTTATTAGAGACTGGAAGTAGAAAAGTTTGGGTCACTGTTTAATCCGCAACAAGAACGGAATGGGCTAGAAGCCAGGAAATGTGATTCGTCTTTAAGTTCTACCATGAACGGAGCCCTGTTTTTGTTGGGCTTTAAGATTTACTTAGTAGCTACTAGCAAATCTCCTTTTTTTTAGTAATTCCGCTATTCTTGGTTCAATCTTTAGTAATACTGTAATTTCTGGAGATACTGAAATCAAAAGATATTTACTGCTCCATAGATAGCTTCCAAACCCCCAATCCCCCGACCCTGACAACAACTGCAACTATACGCGCGCAAGCATACAGTTCAGCCACGCATCGACCAACCCACTCGTGTCACGCACCGCATGTCTTGCAGCAGTTACCGCTCCAGCTCCGCACCTACATAACACATCACAAGCACGCATGCCTACCACTACCGGGACTCCATCTTTGCATCTAAAAAAAGGATTACAACTCATGCCATGCAACAACGGCTGGCAGCCGGCGCGGCAAAGCGCGCTACCCGTCTAGTAAATATTATAGGCTGGCCCCCTTTATGAGGGATAATGGGCCAGAAAACCTAAAAAAGGGAAATATAAAACAAAACTGACAATGTCGGCAAGGACAACGAACCAAGCAATTCTCCACCTCAAAACATGAGATCTATGTGGGTGATTGTGAACAAGATCTTCGAAAGCCTCTAAGAAGTTAATCTACACCCAGTGGCATCGATACCGGTCAAAGACAAGGCTCTTGGGAAAAATTATACACGACCACCCCACCGAATCTCGACCACACCAAGAGTGTCCAATGTCGACCATCGATCAACCCAAACATGGCCTAGAGTTGCGGAAGTTCTCTTGGACGACGCCTCCGAGGAAGGTTATGGTGCCCTAAATCGCCATCATTGTCCGCATCGACACATAGGATGCCAGATTCTAGAAGACCCGGATAGCGGCCCAATATGCTATTGGGTTTGGAGAAGAAGCCGGACGCCTTGACGTTCAAGTTAGACATATTCTTTTCTAAGTAATAGATTCCTTCATGCAAGCACTAGTCTGGCTCCCTATATAAAGCTCGAAGGGAGCGGTCCTAGAGGCAACACAATTCATACTCACGCATTATACTCTCTACTCCAATCTTTAGCCCTGATATGGTGAGATTGCATGAGTAGGGTGCTAGTTTTCATTGAATTTTATCACCTACTTGCTACCTCTCGGATATGGCACCCCTGACATAAATCCTACTCCCTCCGTTCAACAATAGATGACTTGCATTTGTTTATATATGGATGTATCTAGACACTAAAACATGTCTAGATACATCTATATCTAGATATGTGGAAGTCATCTATTGTTGAACGGAGGGAGTACTTGGAAGACTCCACGCGCTGGCTTTCGTTGCTGCCTGCAATCGTTGCACGGAATAGCTCTAGACGAAGATGCTTTAGCTCTACACGAACGCTCTGCCATTACAATATGTTTTGTTGAAGTTTACGTGTAACATATTGTGAGTATGTAGAAATGGTGCACTAGCTAGGGTTATTTCTCTCCATCTCCGCCCCTTAGATGACAAGCATACGTGTTGTCTCTCGGGATGTACACAGATATGAGATCGAATCAGCTTGGTACTTGCGAGAGGAATACAGCACACACACATAGCTGGGATTGATGATAGTTGGGGAATTGATGATAGCCGGGGCTCCGAACCGTTTTTTCCCTAGGGTTCGAGTAGCAAGGCGGCGCGAGGGCGATTCCCATCTTCCTCGGCGCTCTGCTAGGGTTTGATCGTTGTGGATCATCAAGGCCTCTTCGCTCTGCGGTTCTCTGCCGAGTTGCGCTCGGGGTGACTACGGGGGGACCTTCGTGTCCTTACCCACCCTTGGCGCACCGGGGAAGACGGGAGGGAAGGGCTGTCAGCGCCATGGCGGGATCAAGCTCAAGGAACTCGGGAAGCGAGCGGCGAAGGGAAACAATGGAGGAGATGATGGGGAAGCTGGATCTAACGGAGAAGGAGAAGGAACCGCTGGTGGTAGACGACGAGATCGTCGCGGAGGAGGAAGGATTGTGCGCTCTGATCGGGAAGGTGCTGTACCGACGACCGTTTCACATTAACACCATATCGGAGGCGCTGCGTCCGGCGTGGGGCAACCCGAGGGGGCTGATGTTCAGGCCGGCAGGGGTCAACATGTTTGTGGCGAGCTTCGAACACAAACGTGATCGGGATCGGATTTTGGAGGGTGGTCCGTGGTCTGTAGGCAAGCATTGCGTGGTGTTGGAGATCTTTAATATTCGCTCACGGCCGTCGGAACTGAAGTTTGATCGGTTGAGGGTTTGGGCAAGAGTGTTGAACCTCCCGTTTAACATGTTATGCCCGCCATGGCCGGATCGAATTGCTAGCAGGGTTGGGGAGGTGATCCAACTAGATGCTGATGCGAAGGGATACGCTTGGGGGGATTGCTTGCGCTTCCGAGTGTGGATCAAGGTGCAGGAACCACTCCTAAGATGGGTTCAATTGGAATCATCGAAAACTAAGGTGAAGGAATTCTTTGATGTGCAATATGAGAATCTCCCGTATTTCTGCTTTTCTTGCGGACGGTTGGGACATGCTGAACTTATGTGTCCAATCTCTGCCGGGAGAGATGAGTTTGGTCGACCCCCTTACCCCGAAACTCTGAGGTTTACACAACAGAAGGTTAATAATTGGAGCGGGGGAGATGGTGCGACGGAGTACAGGAACTAAAATTTGGCTGGAGAAGATGATGACGTTGAGAGGGGGACGGAAGTCACCTCTCCGGTGAAAACGCAGCATAAGTTCAAGGAACCCGCCTATGAATTCAAGGCTAGGGGTGGGGGTTTTGGAGGAAGGAAAAATAATGTTAACAGAGGTAATGTTAACAGAGGTAATGACACGGGTGTCTACCGGCGGGTCGATCTCGATGGTGCTCGGGGAGACATGAGGAAGGGGCAAGACAAGGAGGTTCTGATGTTACTCGACCAAGAGACGTTGAACAAAAAAAGGCTGAACGAGGAGTCAGCGTCAGTGGGGTCGAATGATGGAAGCAGGGGTTCTAAGAAACCAAAATCCACGGATACAGGTGGTGATTTGGCGGAGGCTGCGGAGCAGCCCCGCCGGGAGCAATGAGTTGTATTTGCTGGAACTGTCGAGGGCTTGGGAACCCTGCGACAGTTCAAGAATTGCACGACCTAGTTAGGTTGGAAGCGCCCGCGATTGTGTTCCTGTGTGAGACTAAGATTCATGGGGACAGGGTGAGGGCCCTAAAATCGAAGCTTGGCTTTGAGGGGTGCCTTACTGTTAACAGTAATGGATTAAGTGGGGGCCTGGCCCTGTTTTGGTCGAGGGAGGTAGAGGTTACACTCAATACTTTCTCGGACCAGCACATTGACGTTATGGTCAAAAATGTGGGGAGCGATAATTTGGTATGGCGCTTCACAGGTTTTTATGGTAAGGCAAGGAGGAGTGCTCGGTCGGAAAGCTGGACGCTTTTGAAATGGCTACGATCGCAAAGTGATTTACCCTGGCTTTGTGGAGGGGATTTTAATGAAGTCTTGCACGGATCGGAGTATTTTGGTAGTAATGTCTGATATATACCAAATAGGGGTATAGAAGATGGTAGACAAAAGAGCTGGACTACCAGGGTGGCCTGCAAGGTAATGGGCTTAGGTCCATTGGGCGGCCCAGTAGTCCGACGCGTAGAAGCCGGATTCTAGAAGAACCCGGATCACGGCCCGCGTGATCTGGCTTGGAGGAGAAGACGGATTCCTTACTTTCCAAGTTACAAGTTAAACGTAGTCTTCTAGGTTTCTGGTTCTGTAAGCCCTAATCCGGCTATTATATAAAGCCGCACGGGAGATAGATTTCATAAGTTCTTTTAGTTACAAGGTTCTAGGTTCTAGCTTAAGCCTTGCGCAACTCGCCGGGAAGTTCATCCTCGACGAGTAGTTGGATCTATTCCTTTACATTGTAACCTTATTATACGGGCTTTAGTCCCACATAGTGAGAAGTGCAGGAGTAGGTACGCCGTACTGTCGCGACGTACCGAACCTGGGTAAATCCCGTGTTCTGTGTTACTACGCTATACCGTTACCCCACGTCTCTACCGTAGTCTCATGGCACCCCAGTCTATGAAAACTACTACGATGTCTCGACAGTTGGCGCCCACCGTGGGGCAAACGACGTCAGGCGTGAAGTTCCGATCTGGGATTTTAGGCGGAATCGGAAGATCGATCACTGTCGGAAGCTTGGAATTCGACGACGACGTCGGGCGCTTCCTCGACAACGGATCCTACATACCGGCGCAAAACCATCTGGTAAGTGCCTGCGTTTTACCGATTGGATCTGCTAATATCTTTATCGGATTAACCGCGGAAGCAATGGGGTTTCGCGGTGAAAGCAATTATCTCCCACCCGCCCTATACCCAGTCGAAGACGACTATGATGCCGGATTTTGCTCAGATCGCCGACAAAACAGTGATACGCACTTTATCGGCATGGTGCAATCCGAGATCGCCGAAAACACGGATGACGGAAATCCCGTGCAAGAGGCAGACAACGATACACCCGTCACAGAGACGGAAGAACCAATACCCGTCACAGAGACGGAAGATCCGACATCCGTCAACCAGACGATGAACTCGGAAACAGAGTCCGTGCTTACCGCCATTGAGGCGAGATTGGAGTCGGAAACCGGATCGGATAACTTCGAATCCGAAGACGAAGATGATGATGCCTTCGTAAGAAAAGTTAAGTCCTTTCAAGAGGGATTCCATGAAGTGCTAATGGCAAAACCAGCTGATACAACGGGTGCCGATAGCCAGGAAAGCCCCAAAACCCCTCCGCCAGCAGAGGAGAGGGAAGACGGAGAAACTTCTCCGATATTTCCTAATGTCAAGGAGATGACAGAGGATGAACCTGTCAAAAAACCTCCCTCTTCCAAGAAAAAGCACCGTGCTTCTAAAAAACTCCAGTACAAACTCCGGAAGAAAACGTCAGCTGATCTCGCTGATGAAAACCTGGAAGTTGGAGATATTAGTGGCACAAAGCCTACGGAAAAGAAATCTAAGGAAATCACTGCTCCGCCAATGACAGAACTGGAAGAGCAAGAACTATTACAAACTCCAGTGGGACCCAATGAACCCCCTGAGATGCTGGAAGCCAGGAGACAAGCTTTCCAACGGCAACAGCAACAACTGCTTAGATCTCGGCAACACCTCCAACAAACCCATAATGACATCAAAATTATGAAGGAAGAAATTGAGGAGTACGAGAGAAAGCATAGATCTGCCTTAAAACCTACAAGGTTACCCGGAATTGCAAAACCGGAAGAACTGCCGCCGAAAGAAAGGTTCTATAACCCATCTTGGCAAAAGCAGTTAAACGGCAAAGATGCCAAGGGCGAACCAATATATAAAACCGCAGCTGAAAACGCGGAAGCAGCGTTCGCCATCCTGAACAATGATCTGTACTCCAACGGGGAAAAACTCCAAGGGGTGTATGCTTTCCTAGGAAAAGCATTACAGCAGCAACAGCGAGGACAAGAGCGATCAGGGAGGCTGCATGATAATTCCGCCCTCTGCAAAACTGTTACTTGCGCTGCTGGAGCACCTGGACCGGAAGAACCCGGAGATTCGGACAAAAAAGAGGATCCGAGAAAAGACAAGAAAAACCCCGACAACCGGGACGCAGCGTCTAGAACCGGACCTCATCTCCCGAAAGATGGATACAAACCACACGATCGGGAAGACAAACACCGGAATGACGGCAAAATAATGCCACCTCCGAGAAACCCAGCTGAAAAAGCTGGAAGATACGATACACCTCACAGGCGTGAAAGATCTCGGACACCGCCCAAAGATAAGGAAAGGTACAGGAGCAGGACTCCACCTAATCCCAGAGGGCGTGACAACGGAAGAGATAGAGATAACCTCGGAAAAACGCGTCCGCGCAACAATGGAAAAGAAAGGAGCAGATCCCCTTCTGTCCATTCAGCCGGGAGATATTCTGCACATATTGATAGAGCAGAAAAGGATGATCTATACTTTGGTCCTAAGTGTTTTACTGACAGGATCCGAAGGATAACCCTGCATTCTGGCTTCGCCAAAGTTGGTCCAACCTACCAAAAATACACCGGCAGTACAAACCCGGATACCTGGCTTTCAGATTATTACACAGCCGTCCAGATCAACAACGGGACAGACTTGGAAGCTGTCAAGTTTCTTCCCCTAATGTTGCTAGACGGAGCCAGAGATTGGATTAATGGTTTACCATCAAGAACTGTCGACAGTTGGGATGATATGGCGAGAGTATTTACTCAGCATTTTCGAGGAACATACAAACGCCCAAATAGCATCAACCAGCTGAACCGTTGCACCCAATTTGAAGACGAACCATACGTGGATTTCATCTCCAGATGGACTGCAATGAAGAATAGTTGCTCTGGAGTAACTGACGTACAAGCAATGCATGCTTTCGTCAATGGCCTAAAACCCGGACTTGTACCGTTCATGGTTGGTTCTAAAAAGCACAAAGATCTCGGATCTATGCTTACAACTGCTAATGAGCATGCTGCAGCCGAAGACGATATCAGAGCAAGAGGAGGCAATATTGAGTCACTGATACTGGCCAAGAAAACACCTCGTTCTGATAAAAAAAGGAACCCCGGAGTCAACAACAAAGCCCAAGGAGGTTAACTTAGCCTTTGGAGGAGAAAAAGGGAACAAGTGGAAAGGCCGCAGTCCGGATCCCATCAATTACACTCCTGAAGAATGGGAGAGAATTAAGTCGGAACCCTGCGTCCACCACTCTCAGTTTGGGAAACCAACCCACACGAACGCGCAATGCCGGCTAAACAAGCATATGAAAGGCAATGCAGGATCCGGAAATAAAGGGAAGGGTTCCAAGAGGAAGCCTGCCAAACAAAAGCCAGAAGCTGAAAAAGAAGACAGTGAATCGGACACTGATGATAAAATCCAGGAACAACAGCGAAAAGGCGAACCTAAATTTCCGAGAGTTGACGGAGAAGCAATGCTAACTTTCCTAGCAACCCCGTCAGCAAAGGTGGCCAAAAGGACACTTCGAGAAATAAACGCGGTTGTTCCTGCAACCCCAAAATTCTTGAAGTATTCCAACACACCGATAATCTGGGATCAGTCTGATCATCCCGGAAATATCCCTGAACCCGGCACACAAGCTCTTGTTGTAAGCCCTATTGTTCAAAACACTAGGCTAAGAAGAGTGCTGATGGACGGAGGATCCAGCATCAATATAATGTACCTGGATACACTGAAGCACTTGAAGATATCCGAGTCCCAGCTCAATTACAGCAATATACGCTTCCATGGCATCGTTCCTGGCAGGCAAGCACGATCCCTAGGAGAAATTTCCCTAGATGTCACCTTCGGAGATAAAGATCACTTCCGGCAGGAAAAAGTATCCTTCGAAGTTGTGCCGTTCGAGAGCGTGTATCACGCAATACTCGGACGTCCGGCTTTCGCCAAGTTTATGGCAAGATCTTGCTACATCTACAACAAGCTGAAGATGCCAGGACCCAAAGGAGGAGTAATCACCATTGCCGGTGATTTCAAGCTGGCAAACGAGTTGGAGAAGCAAAACGCCCTTTGCGCTCAAAGAGTTATAGCTCAGGAAGAACTGAAGGAGTTAGCCAAGGAGGTATCGCCGAAAGAAATGCCGGCAGGAAAAGAAACTCGGAAGCCAACAGATAGCTTCAAGGCATCCGAGAATACAAGACAGGTAATCCTAGATCCCAAAGATCCGACAAAATTCGTCGTTGTAGGGACTGGGATGACCGACAAATAGGAAGGCGAGCTCATCAAGTTCCTCCGTGAGAACTGGGACATTTTTGCCTGGTGTCCAGTTGACATGCCAGGCGTACCCAGGGAACTTGCTGAGCACCAACTCAAGGTTATTCCCGGATCAAAACCCGTCAAACAAGGTCTCCGTCGATTTGACGGAAGAAGACGGAAGGCTATTGGCAAGGAAATTATCCGGCTTTTAGCAGCGGATTTCATCAAGGAGGTAATCCATACTGACTGGTCCGCAAATCCGGTACTAGTACCGAAGAAAGATACAACTGCCCTCAGAATGTGTATAGACTACACAGGATTGAACAAGTTATGTCCGAAAGATAGGTTTGCGCTACCGCGAATCGATCAAATAATAGACGCCACTGCAGGCTCTGAGCTTTTATGCTTCTTGGATGCATACTCCGGGTACCACCAAATACGCATGAAAAAGGAAGATCAAATCAAGACTTCTTTTATAACCCCATACGGGACGTATTACTATGTAACCATGCCTTTTGGCCTGAAGAACGCAGGTGCAACCTACCAGCGTTGCATGCAACGTTGTTTGCATAGTCAGATTGGAAAAAACGTCCATGTTTACGTGGACGATATTGCTGTCGTAACCAAGGAAAAATATACACTCCTTGAGGATTTGCGAGAAACTTTCGAAAACTTGCGCACTTACAAGATGAAGTTGAATCCATCTAAGTGCGTATTCGGGGTTCCCTCAGGAAAACTTCGGGGTTTCATCGTTTCTCGCAGAGGAATAGAAGTTAACCCGGAAAAGATCAAGGCAGTCTCGAACATCTCGGAACTTACGTGTGAAAAAGATGTCCCAGAACTGCCGGGTTCCGCCACAGCCATAAAAAGATTTCTTAGTTGGCTGGGGGCTAAAAACCTACCACGCTTCAAGCTGCTGAAAAGTTTCGACAAGGTCAAGTGGATTGCGGAAGCCTGGGAACACCTAGCAAGTTATGTCCCCTTCTGTACTTAGTTCAAATCTATGTAAACATCTTTTGAGATCATGAAATAAAGTTGTCGGAATGCTGTTATCTATTTTTCTTCTAAGTGCAAAGCGTTTCCGCCTCATCTATTTCCCAATGATCTTACATTTTTCTCAATGTTAACCCGAATTGTGCTTGCGTACTCGGCGTTACATAACTGAATGATTTTTCAGGCCTTTTAAAACGGCTAAAGGAAACTTGAATTGCCTGCGTGCCCAAGTTTCACTTAAAACTTTCCTTGTTTCTCTAAGTCTTATCTGATCGTGCGTATGCTGGGTTACTGGAACTAGTTAGTAAAAATGCCTTTAGCATGATTCATGTTTTCGAGTTTCAAAAACTGCTTGGTTCGTCCCCAGTTACTCGGCATAACGATTCATAATGCTATTTGAGCCATTTCAAACACTAAGGACAGTTAAAGCATACACACCAGAGAACTTAGAAGATAAAGGAATGGTAAAATTCAAACAACTTGCAAGTAATTTCATAGTTTAAACTGCAAAAGGCGGAATTTTCATTAATACATAAGAAGCATTACATTTTGGATTACAAATGAAAGAACAGTAATGCTCCTATTGTCTAAATTTTCTATCCAGGTTCCAGGTAACCCTTCAAGATTCCGACTCCTCCTCGCTGCTTTTCTTCATCGGGGATTGGAGAGCTTCTTCTTCCGGATAGGTGACGGCGACATTTACCATGGCGGCAATCTGGGTGGCGTGGCCCTTAACTTCACCAAAGATGGTGGATCGTTGCGCATCCGTGTATCCCTGAGGGACACCGGTGGCCACACGCCAGGATTTGGCACTAGGGTAGTGCATGCGCATAAGACCTAAGGCCATGCGCGCACCACCCCGTGCAGCGGAGCGGAGAATAGACTCCTTGGACTCCGCCACCTCCATGATGATACCCGGAAGTTTTTCAACCTCCGAGCATTCCCCAGATTTTTCGGGAAGAAACTTGCCTACTAACTGCGTTGCGGCAGCCTTCACCAAGTTCCATGTCTCCCCGAAAGCTCGGATGCCTGCAGCCCGAGTGCCATCTGGGGTGTCTCCTGGTTGATCCAATAAAACATACAAAAGGGTTAAGGAGACAAACAGAGAAAACAAAACATGGAAAGATGAGGACAAGGGTAAGAAATTTACCGATGAGTTTATCGATCTCGGAAACTTCCTCCAGGCGAAGATTCAGAGCTTCAGTCAAATCCTGAATGGTGGATTTGTCTTTCTCCGCCTGTTCGGAAGCCTTGGAGTTAGCCACTCCAAGGGCCAGATTGCTGGCTTCTAGGTCTTGCTGAGCCTTCACAAGATTCTTGTGAAGCTCAATGTTCTCATTGCGGAGAATCTCGGCGTTGCCGGAATCTTCCGCTGCTTGTTTAGCTTCAGCTAAAGCAGCTGAAAAGCAAGGGAAAATCCGAGTTGATCAATTTCCTCGGGAAAAAACTTAGACAAAGTCTTAAATCGGAAATTTCAAAACGAAAAAGCTTACCTTTCGTTTCCGTCAAAGCGAGCTGAGACGATTCCAGCTCCGCCTCTCTCTCTTCAAGAATAGAAAGAAGACTTCGAACTTCTTTATTCTTGATAGTGAGCTTCCTGAAAACTTCAAGGTTTATGGCCTCGGAGGTTTGCTGAAACACAGCAAGGAAAAGTATGGTTAATAAAAAACATCAAAGCAAAAAAGCATGCATTTTTGTTTAATGCTTGGGGGCTAGTGTTACATACCTGGCTCATGCGTTGCAAACCTGCTAAGTTTTCTCGGAATTCTTTCGCGTATTCCGCGAAGTGATTTTCGGCCGCGTTCAAGCCATCATTTATAGCCTTAAAATCCTTGTCAAAGGTGGGGATTTCCTCGTCGAAAATCCGAGAAGATTTCCCCACCTCTGGAGCCGCCCTTTCACTCGTGTCCGACTCGGACACAACGGGCTGGCTGGGCTCTGGGGGCTTGGTGGTAGTGGCCGCAGTAGGCTCTTCCGCCATTGTCTGCGGCGTGTCCGGGGCGACGGCGGGAGATGGTTGGCTTCCTCGGTTGGAAGAAGCTCTGAGCTTCTTCAACTTTCTCGGCTTCAAGGTGGAGGGGGGTAAGCTAAAAACCAAAAACCCGGAAAAGGTTAAAACACCGAAGATGGACGAAAAAGATCCCATAAAAGAAAAAACCCAGAAGAAAATAACCTGGACGTGGCGACGGGGATTCCGTCAAGGTCGATAATTTCATCCGAAGAAATTATCTTCTTGCGTTTGCGCCCACCAGTAGCGGCGGTGCGCAGCGCATCCAGCTCGGCCTCGGAGGCTAACTCCGAGTCTGGAAGATCCAAAAGCTGTCGGAAAAAACCAATCAGATTCAAAAGGTAGATTATCCAGGAAGTAAGATTATACCCAAATAACGGAAAAATTACCTTAGGAGCGGGGTTGTCGGCCGTGTACATTGGCCGACTCTCCGTGTATTGATCGCGCGAAGCGACCAACTGATTGATGCGCCGCCTGAGCTCCTTTGCGGGCCAATCCTTGTCGGTTGTCCGCATTGGATCCTTGGCTCCTGTGTATTCACACAGGAGACGGCCTCCGTGGTTTGCTAACGGCTGAATTCGCCTATCCAGCCAGCAAAAGACCGTGTCCATACCGGTCAAAGGAGGTTTGGAGGAAGTGAGCTTGGCGATGCGCCTCTTGATCCTTAGTAGATCTGGAGGCAGAACCTGGACGGCCTCTGTCACCCAGTTATCCTGGGGAACAGCGGCGGAGTTCACAAAAGGTGGAACCCCGACGGCCTTTTTAGGAAAAGGCACGTCGGGGTGATAGAAAAAAGAACCCGTCCAAAATTTGACGGATTCTGAGGTTTTGATTTTGGGGAACCAATCCTCTCGGAATCTCCGAATAGTAAAGGAAATGGTTCCGCAATTTGGGAGCGCGCCCTCCGAAGAGTTACGCTTCACCCCAAAGCAATACAACCAAAAATCTAACCTAGGCTCTATTCCTAGGTAACCTTCGAACAAGGCCTGGAAGCCGGCCATGTACAGAATAGAGTTGGGAGGAAGGTTATGTGGTTGGATGTTGTAGTGTGACAGAACCTGGAGGAAGAAGGATGAAGGTGGCAATCCCATACCTCGTAGAAGGTGGGAGGCGAGGAGCACCCTTTCGCCCTCTTGTGGCATGGGTTCAGTCTCCTCCTCCGGGAGCCGCCATTTCTTTTTCAGCACCAAACCCTCCTTTTCCAGGTTGGGAAGGAGAGCCGGGGGAATACTGCAGGCACTCCAGTTGCCTGCAGTTTCCTCTTCCTCTTCTGCTCCGGTGGCGGCGGCGGCGGCGGCCTTCGCGGCGGCAAGCTTTTCGCCTAGGAGCTCGATCTTCTCCTCCGCCGTCTCCGGTGCGAACGGCGGGGATGTTGTGGTGCTTGAGCCCGCTACGTCCGCGGCGGCGGAAGCGTTTCCTCCGCCCGCCGCGGATGCCGTGGTTTTTTCCGGCCCGCCGCCGGCATGCTTGGGCGACCCCAGTTGTGGATCCAGGTCGCCCAAAAGCTCGTCGATGGAGGCGCGGGCCGGTGAGGACGACGGAGAGGCCATCGTTTTCGGTGGTGACGGAGCGCTCCGGCGTGCAAAGGGCTCGTCGGGGCAAGGATTCGTTCTAAGCTCTCGTGCTCGCGTTTGCGTCAATGGCGTGGGCAGAGGGAGTGAGGAAAGATTTCCGGAGATGACGAGGATGGCTATTTATAGCCTAAAAACCTCTAGATACGCGCCAACGGCTCTTTTGACCGTTGGATGTTCGACGCGTGTCGCTCGCTGGAAAATCCGGGAAACGGAACGACAGAGGAATGATGGCTATCTCCTCGTTTCTCGTGAGAATCTGTCAGAGATACGTTGCAGGGTTTCCCGCGTGAAACCAAGCGGCGCTTGCGTCAGCATGATTAAAGCGCTGATGTCACGTGTTCCTTTTCCGCGAAGGATCGCGAGAAGAAAAGCCGGATTTTCATAGTTCCGAGTTTTATGTTACCATCTCCTTCAAAAGGGAAGAAGAAAGAATCAAGACTGCTGAATCAAGTTTCCCGGACAAAATGTATTTGACGAAAGGCGGAGTTTCAGAGTTTTGATCCTTCCTGGGGGCTACTGTCGGATATATACCAAATAGGGGTATAGAAGATGGTAGACAAAAGAGCTGGACTACCAGGGTGGCCTGCAAGGTAATGGGCTTAGGTCCATTGGGCGGCCCAGTAGTCCGACGCGTAGAAGCCGGATTCTAGAAGAACCCGGATCACGGCCCGCGTGATCTGGCTTGGAGGAGAAGACGGATTCCTTACTTTCCAAGTTACAAGTTAAACGTAGTCTTCTAGGTTTCTGGTTCTGTAAGCCCTAATCCGGCTATTATATAAAGCCGGACGGGAGATAGATTTCATAAGTTCTTTTAGTTACAAGGTTCTAGGTTCTAGCTTAAGCCTTGCGCAACTCGCCGGGAAGTTCATCCTCGACGAGTAGTTGGATCTATTCCTTTACATTGTAACCTTATTATACGGGCTTTAGTCCCACATAGTGAGAAGTGCAGGAGTAGGTACGCCGTACTGTCGCGACGTACCGAACCTGGGTAAATCCCGTGTTCTGTGTTACTACGCTATACCGTTACCCCACGTCTCTACCGTAGTCTCATGGCACCCCAGTCTATGAAAACTACTACGATGTCTCGACAAGTAATGACCGTCATGAATGGCAGCTAGAAGGATTTCGGGAGGCAGTAGATTTCTGTGGACTCGCCGATATGGGTTTCCAAGGGATACCCTATACTTGGGATAATATGCAGGATGGTGACTCGAACGTCAAGGTGAGACTTGACAGATTCCTTGCCGATCCGAGTTTTATGGAGGTGTATAATGGGAGTTTTGTGAAGCAAAGTCCAACGCCTAGGTCTGATCATTGTTTCTTGGTTGCAAAAATGAGAAGACTAGAGGATGAGACAGGTAGTTTTTCTTCTAGACCTTTCATGTACGAAGATGCATGGAATGAAGAGGAGTCACACAAGCAGGCAGTCATTGATGCTTGGAAAGAAGGGTCGGGGGTTCAAGGATTATTGGGGATTAATGATGCCCTTGTGCGCATGCAATCCGAGTTATCAGACTGGAAAAAGAAGAAATTTGGAGATGTGAGGAGGAAAATTAAGAAGCTACGTGTGGAATACGAGCGGGAGAAATCGAACTCGTTATTCCGTGGCCCGTCGAGACGGGAGAGGGAGATAGCTAGACAATTAGCGGATCTTCTTAACAAGGAGGAGATCATGGCGAGACAGAGGTCTCGAGTAGACTGGTTGAAGGCGGGAGATCGCAACACAAAATTTTTTCATGCCCGTGCGTCTGCCCGTAAAAGCCAAAACCGAATACCAGTCTTGCAATCGGCTGATGGTACTTTATGCTCAAGCAAGGAAGAGGTACATGCCGAGGTGCAACAGTTCTACTCTAACTTATACACAGCCCAAGAATTCACGGATATCCACGCCGTTCTCCACCATGTTCCGAGCAAGGTGACAGCGGCAATGAACGATCAGTTGATGCGGCAGTTTAAGGAGGAGGAGGTGCGTTCAGCACTGTTTTCGATGGGGCCTTCCAAGGCTCCTGGAGCGGATGGTTTTAATGCCGAGTTCTACCAGCGGCACTGGAGTATTATTGGACGGGATGTTACCACAGCGGTTCTGGGGTTTTTGAATGGAGGACTATTACCAAGTGTGATCAACAAAACTGTTATTGTTCTCATACCAAAGGTAAAGAATCCCCAGAATATTACACAGTATAGGCCCATCTCTCTCTGTAATGTTATCTATAAAATTTGCTCGAAGATCCTTGCTAACAGGATGAGAGAGATGCTTGATGAGATAATTGCAGAAGAGCAGAGCGCCTTTGTTCCGGGCAGATTGATTACTGATAATGTGATCACGGCCCACGAGTGCATCCACTCAATGAGGAGGAAAAGAGGTAAACAGGGCTGGTGCGCGGTTAAAATTGACATGATGAAAGCGTATGATCGCGTGGAGTGGGTTTATCTTCAAGGAATTATGCAACAATTGGGGTTTGAGGAAGGGTGGATTTCACTTGTTATGAGATGTGTTTCCACGGTTAGTTTTCAAATCAAGGTGAATGGAGAGTTATTACCAAGTTTTCTACCCTCTAGGGGGATTAGACAGGGAGACCCAATTTCCCCGTATCTCTTCTTATTGTGCGGAGAAGGGTTCTCGTCGATGTTAAAGAATTATGATGGAGGTTGGATCGACAGGGGTATTAGAGTGAGCACTCGAGCACCATGGGTTTCCCATCTATTGTTTGCAGATGACTGCTTGATCTTCATGAAAGCAGATTCGAGGAGTGCGGCACGGCTGTATGACATTCTATATGATTACAGTATTGGCTCCGGACAGTGTGCAAACAAGCAGAAAAGCTCTATTTTCTTTAGCCCCAATTGTGGTACCTCTGTGAGGAGGGGGGTTAGGAATACAACTCAGATTTTCCGGGAGGCCCTGTCGGAGAAGTATCTAGGATTACCTACTGCTAATGGCAGAGTGACTGAAGGACAGCTTATACATATTTATGAAAGAGCTAGGTCCAAAGTACAGGGGTGGTGTGAGAAGAAGTTGTCATGTGAAGCTAGGGGAGTCCTTCTGAAATCGGTGGTCCAAGCGTTACCAACCTATACTATGAGTTGCTTTAAACTCACAAAAGGTCTATGTAAAAAGATAACGTCAGTTATGTCACAGTACTGGTGGGCTGGATCTCTTGATCGGAAAGGAATGCACTGGCAGAGTTGGGATAAAATGGCGATCTCGAAGAATCATGGAGGGCTAGGCTTCCGTGACCTAGAGATTTTTAATGATGCAATGCTAGCCAAACAAGCGTGGAGGCTGTTGATTAAACCGGAGAGTTTATGTGCCAGAGTACTCAAAGGGAGGTATTTTCATGACTGTGATGTTCTGTCTGCTGGTTGTCCTTCTGGTGCATCACCTATCTGGAGAGTGGTGATGAAAGGAAGAGAAGTGCTCAAAAGGGGTCTAATCCGCCGGGTGGGTGATGGGAAGACAACCGAGATTTGGCATGATAATTGGATCAATGACACGGTGACTATGAAAACTACAGGTAGGCTGTCGGATGATCCAGTACAGCTGGTTGCGGATCTGATTGATCCAGAGAGCGGTAATTGGAAGGAGTCGCTGATTCGGAAGGTATTTTTACCTACGGATGCAGCTGCTATACTAAGTATGCCTAGGACGAATAGGAGCTATGATGATATGTGGGCTTGGGCATGGGAGCGATCAGGCCTATATTCGGTCAGATCGACATACAGAGAGGTGGCTCATGCAAATTTTGTGGAAGAGCAGGTAGGAGCCAGCTCGTCCAACTCGGATAAAAAATGGAAGATTTTGTGGAAGTTGAATATCCTACCAAAGATCCGAGTGTTTTGGTGGCGTGTGATGAAAATTATGTTACCATGTTACTCAGAGCTACAGAGGAGACATATTCGAAATGACTCGAGGTGCCCTATGTGTGGGTCTGGAGAAGAGGATCTATACCATAGCTTGCTGGTATGTGATCATGCAAGATGTTTTTGGAAAGCAGCGGAGTGTTCTTTTGATGTTAAGCTGCCGAGGTTACATCCTAGCACGTGGATGGAGGACATGCTGATATCGGATGTGGTGCCTCGAAAGGATGCCGAGATTGGTATAACCGTGATGTGGGCTATATGGCATAGCCGCAACAAATTCACTCATGGGGAGGAGAAATTTCAGCCTCAGAAGTCGATGCAAATCATTGATGATAGTGTTAGATCGCTAGAGAGACCTAGAGCGATGGAGGCACGAGTGATGCATGAAGAGGAGAAGTGGAAGCCACCGGAGGGGGGGGGGGTGGACAAAACTGAACTCAGATGCGGCTATTGATGAAAGTAATAGGAGGGGGAGTATTGGAGTGGTAGCACGAGACCACTGTGGGGATTTTTTGTTCTCTAGGGGTCGGTGTTATGATGGCATTACGGATCCGGAGACGATGGAGCTGATTGCTTGTCGGGATGCGATGCAGCTTGCAATGGAGAGAGGAGTTCATAATCTGGTGGTGGAAACGGATTGTTCCAACATCCGGAAGTTATGGGAGTCAAAGGAGGGCGAACGCACAGCTAATGTGTATATTATCGGTGATATGAGATTGTTAGCAAGCAATTTTCAGGGATTTAGGCTTCTTTCTGTTAGCCATACTGCAAATAAATTAGCACATTGTATGGCCAAAGAAGCTCTTTCTTTAATTTCTAGTTTGAACTATGATGTAATCCCTGGTCATCTACATGCGCTGTTGCATGTAGAGAAGCTCCAGATTTTTGAATAAAGGAAGTAATGTGAGTTGTCAAAAAAAAAAAAAACATAGCTGGGATAAATCTAAAAAAAATGAAAAGCAATTGTCATGTTTATTTATTCATGGACAGTGCAGAAACCTAGGATCCAAAAACAAGTCGTGCCCAGAAGCCTAGGATCCAAAAACAACGCCCAGAAACCCAATAATGCTATATCTATGGGAAGATTTCTACGCACTAAGCCTTACGAACCGAGGTGGTATGCTGTTAATCGAAACAAAACTGAACACCCTCTACACGTAAAAAATCACGTAAGAATCTTCCCGTAGATGTAGCATTATTGCCCAGAAACCTATCCATCAGCCGCCGCTGTCTTGAGCATTACGAAGAATAGATGTCCGTGTCCTCGTTGGTATACCGGACGTTGTCTTCCGTCAACCAAGGCATCAGGTCATCTCCAGCGGGGCTGCTCATTTGCCCCGGACTGGTCCGTTTTGAGCAGCCTGGCCCAAAACCAGGCCCCAGCGGGGCTGCTCAACCCACGGCCTGGTCCGTTTTCAGTCCGCGGATGCTCAAATCCGACCCAAATTTGGGTCAGATTTGAGCAGCCCGCGGACACGAAACGGACGCGCGCGCTCGGTCGTGTCCATTTTTCGGTCAAAGGGGTGGCCCGCCGGCCAGTGACCGCGGCGACGGCTCGGCTACCCACGGGGTCCTATTTAAATGGGACCCGCGGCCACGCGTCCCTCCCCACGCGCACCGCCTCCTCGCAGTCACCGCCCACTTCACTGCCCTCGCAGTCACCACCGCCTCCTCCCCTCGCCTTCCTCGCCGCCGGCCATGGGCCGCAACTGGCTAAACTGGGGCCGTGGGAAGAACGACCACGAGGCCGGCGGCTCACGACGCCGCCGCGAGCCCTCTCCCCCTCCTTCCCTCCCTCCTCCACCGCCTATGACCCGCCTCCAGCGCGCCCAATCCGAGCAGGTGCGCTCGCCGCCGCCCTCTCCCCCTCCTTCTTCTCAGGCGCCGTTCCGCCTGGTGCCCGCCAGGGTCCGCGAACGGCCCTACCTCAATAAGAGGCGGTGCCAATGGTACTGGGACCGTGCGATCCCAGTGCCATGGCCAGATGTCCACCTCTCCGACGGGTGGCATCTGAACAGGGACAGGATCCCTGTGCCGCCGGTGCCGCGGTCCGGCGCGGCGCGGGAGGTGGAGATCCACCGCCGGCGCGATGAGCTGCCACCGGACCTGCGCGCCCACCCGGCGTTCGCGGTGAACAGTCCCCACTGGGACACTTGGTTCACCGACGAACACGACCTGCGCCGCAGGTCGTACTTCGGTGCGCGCCGCGCCCGCGGGGAGCCCCAGTTCCCGCCGCCGTCACCTCCACGCCAGGCGAGGCGTGGAGCCGCCCCCCAACGTCCCCTCCGCATTGGCGGCCGCGCCCCGGTCGTCAAGGACGAACCAGAGGAGGAACCTCCTCAATGGTTCGAGGAGGAGGACGACCACGACGTCGACATGGCCGAGCCCGAGCCCAACGAGGAGCTCCAGCTGGCCATGGCCATCGAGGCCTCCAGGAGGGAGGCGGAAGCGGCGGCCGAGGCGGAGGCCCGCGCGCTGGAGGACGCCCTCGCGGCGGTGGCCGCGCAGCAGGCGGCGGAGGCGGCAGAGGCCCGCGCAGCCGGCGCGCGGGCTGTGGACGAGGCCGTGGCGGCCATCCACGCGCAACGCGTCGACGACTACCCCTACGACGAGGAGGTAGACGACGACGGGCGCGATGAGAACGCCCCGGTGCCGGCCTGGTTCGAGCCCCTTGTGGGCATGCGCTGGAGGTGGGAGGCGCCACCACCAGAGCACCTCGTGCCGCCGCCCCGGCCTGCCACGCCGCCACCGCGGACCCAGCCTCCCACGCCGCAGGCGGCCAGGGCCGCCCCGCTGCCACCCCACCTCGCCCCCGAGACTCCCGACTACGTCATCCTGGATGACTAGGAGCTCCGGGGCCAACTCCGGCGCCGCCATGCCACTGGCCAGTGGCCGTCTAGCCCTAGCTAGACGTTTATTTTATGTTTTTTTTTTATTTTTAGGTTGTAAATCTATGGGCCCCTGTGGGCCCTACTAAATCTATGGAATGTCCTCTTTTGGTATGAGCAGCCCCACTGGGGGCACCTGGTCCGGGCCGTGTCCGAGGACAGCGGACGGCTGCTCAAACAGACAAAATGCGGACCAAACTGGTCCGCATTTGAGCAGCCCCGCTGGAGATGACCTCATGTCGAGGAACTGTACCTTGTCGTAGTTATCAGAGATCTCCAGAAATCGGAGGCTCGGCGTGGACAAGGCCATGTGCAGCATCTCGTCGGGTTCTTCCGGATCTCCATCAATCTCGCTGTGGCATTCGGTGATGGCGAGACGCTCCAGCGAGGGAGACACCAGAGCGTCGCCCTCGAGGCGGCAGCGCACCAGGGCGAGACGCAGCAGCGCCGGGCAGCCTGAAAAGTCGAGCTGGCCGTCGACGAGGTGGACGGCGTCGAGGTGGATCATGGCTAGGTGCTGCGAGGCGAACGTGCCGAGCCGGCGACGCGGCCGCCATGGGGCGAGCTCCTCTTCCAAGCGGACCACCAGTGAGCGGGCGCAGCACTTGGCGGACAGCGCGTAGTTGACCCACAGGTCGACGTGGCGGTCGACCTCGCCACGCCAGTCGTCGGTGAACTCGGGGTCGTTGTCGTACGGGTGTTCGTGGGGTATCAGCAGGTCGGCGTCGATCTCAAACAAGCGCAGAGCCGTCGCGTCGCGGTGGAAGATGAGGCCGTTGAGGAAGACCCGGAAGTCGTCGCCCTTGCCACGGACGCTGATGGCCGGGGTGGATCTCCAGAGATGGCGCCAGCGGCGGGAGAGAAGGGACGACTCGACGGCCTCGCGTGAGGGCAGGAAGGAGAGCACGTGCTTCACGAGATCGTCCTGCAGCCGGCCGAACAGATCGCCGCCGCCGTTCTTCTTCATTTTCTTTCTCATGTTTTTGCAGATTGGATCTGTATGGGAGTATATGTATGATTATGAGGCTGGGGTTTATCAGGCAAGCGTGGCAAATTGGCAATTGCTACTTATGGTATATACGATTAATTGCCCGTTGCCCCTTGTGGACCCCAAAATAGTCCTGCCGGACATGTCCAGAGCTGTTTTGGAGCCTTCCATCGACAAAGAAATCGTACCCGTGAAAAGTGCTACTGATTAGCTTCCTGTAATTCAGACGTGTTTCCTGTGGTCATGCATGGCAATTGGCAGGGTAAAATGGACTACGGAAATGATTCGCGTACGACGTTTGCCTTACGATTTCTGTACGATGCTTGATCAAGCCGTTGGAATCTGTGGTAATTAAGCGTGCAACGGCCCACAAAATGCATCGGACAAAGATCGTACAAATTTTGTCGTATGCATAGCAGTACTCGATGGACTACAACCACAAGTCGAAACAAATTCATAGTCGGTGAATTTTTTTCGAAAACTAACCTGAGCGCCCAACACGAAGGCGCCACATCCTACTGTGTAGCACCTAGTGATCAGGCGCTACACCTGCCTACGTGGCGCCTGCGGGGTCAGCCTCCTGCCTGCGTGGCTCCTAACGGGTGGACCCGAGTCATGGATGTGTAGCGCCTTGATGCTAGGCACTACACATCGAGTTCAGTAAGTCGCGCACGGCGCACCCCTGCTCTCTGTATCTCCACACTAGTAGAAACAGGACCTTTCGTCCAGGGCCAAAAATGCCATTCATCCCGGTTTTCTTTCGAACTCGGACGAATGCTATGCATTCTTTCCGGTTCGTTTGGCTAGGGCTGTGTCTAGGCCCCGTGGAACATGGATCCCGGTTGGGGAGAGATCATTCGTCTCGGTTCGTGGCTAGAACCGGGACAAATGCTCTGTCAGACGCCACGTGGTCAGCGCAGGGGTATTGATCCCCGTTCTAGCCACGAACCGGGACGAATGTCCCTGTCCCTATATATACCAGCCACCCAACCCCTTGTCTCATCTTTTTTTCTGCTAGGAGGGTGTGAGAGGTGGTTCTAGTCTTCGTGTATCTTTGCTATGCACACGAGGTGTTCGACGAAATACCCGAGCCACACAAAATGATATCCTCGGTCGAGGTTAGCATTCTTATCATTTTCATCTATAATTGATACACAAATATTATATTTGTCGATGTATGGTGGCCATTTTGCATATTTTTTTTATAAACTTAATAATACGATGCAGATGGATGCACGGCAGCGATGGATGTACGGTGACCGACGCACTTCCGAGTATATGGCAGGCCTGAATGAATTTCTCGTTGTAGCTCAGGAAAACAAAGCTAATGGGTTTATGTGTTGCCCATGTGTTGACTGTTGGAACGGCAGGGAGCACTCTTCCTCGAGAGTCCTTCAGGGCCACCTACTTCGGAGAGGTTTCATGCCCAGCTATAATTGCTGGACCAAGCATGGAGAAAAAGGGGTTGTGATGAAAGACAATGAAGAAGAAGAAGATGATCCTTTGTTCCCTGAATACGGTGATACTGCAATGGAAGATAATGCAAAAGAAGGAGGTGACGGGCATCAGATGAGCCCGATGATGATCCTGGCCGAGTTAGTGCTGATGCAAGGGAAGACTGTGAAATTGAATTAGAGAGGTTGAAGCTGGACATCATGTTACAGGATCATAAAAAGTTGTTGTACCCAAATTGCGAAGATGGCAGCACAAATCTCGGTACCACACTGGAGTTGCTGAAATGGAAGGCACAGAACAGTGTGACTGACAAGGCATTTGAGAGTTTACTTCAACTAATGAAGCCAAAGCTTCCAAAGGATAACAAATTGCCTGACAGTACGTATGAAGCAAAGAAAGATCTCTGCCCTCTAGGATTAGATATGCAGAAGATACATGCATGTATTAATGACTGCATCTTCTATCACGGTGAGAAGTACGAGAATTTGGATGAATGTCCGGTATGCACTGCACTGCGGTATAAGATCAGACCAGATGACCCTGATGATGTTGATGGCCAGCGCCCCCCCCTCCCTCCGTAAGAGGGTTCCTGCAAAGGTGATGTGTTATGCTCCTATAATACCATGGTTGAAACGTCTGTTTAGAAACAAAGAGCATGCTAGGTTGTTGTGATGGCACAAACAAGACCGTAAGGAAGACGGAAAGTTGAGACACCCCGCTGATGGATCGCAGTGGAGAAAAATCGAGAGACACTTCCCAGACTATACAGGAGAGGCAAGAAACTTATGGTTTGGTCTAAATACAGATGACTTTAATCTTTTTGGAGAGCAGAGCTCCAGTCATAGCACCTGGCCCGTGACTCTATGTATCTTCAACCTTCCTTCTTCGTTGTGCATGTAGCGCAAATTCATTATGATACCAGTGCTCATCCAAGGCCCGAGGCAACCTGCCAACGATATTGATGTGTATCTAAGGCCATTAGTGGAAGAACTCTTACAATTGTGGGGAAAACCAGTGTACGTGTGTGGGATGAGAACGAACAAAAGCCATTTGACCTACGGGTGTTGCTTTTCATAACCATCAATGATTGGCCTGCTCTTAGTAACATTTCCGGACATACAAACAAGGGATACAATGCATGCACACACTGTTTAGATAAGACTGACAGTGTATATTTGGATAAATGTAACAAGGTTGTATACCTGGGGCATCGTAGATTTCTTCCGATCAAGCATCCCTTAAGAAAAAAAGGAGGGGAGCATTTCAGAGGTGAGGCAGATACCCGGAAGAAGACTGACCTCCATAGTGGTAATGATGTATTCGATATGGTCAAGGACATAAAAGTAATCTTTGGGAAGGGTGATGGCAGCCAACCTGTTCCGAACGGCCCTGATAAGCGCGCACCCATATGGAAGAAGAAATCTATATTTTGGGAGCTACCCTATTGGAAAGTTCTAGAGGTCCTCTCTTCAATCGATGTGATGCACGTGACAAAGAATCTTTGCGTCAACCTGCTATGCTTCCTGGGCGTGTATGGGAAGTCAAAAGATACGCCAGAAGCACGGGAGGAACAGCAATGTACGGAAGACCCAAGCATCAAGCACACGAATACATGACGCCATTACTTAAGTAGCTACGCTCTTACCAAAGCAGAGAAGGAAATGTTATTTTTAAGACCTTTACAGTATCAAGGTGCCGTCTGGCTTCTCGTCGAATATAAAGGGGATAATAAACATGGCAGAGAAAAAATTCCAAAACCTAAAGTCTCATGAGTGCCACGTGATTATGACGCAGTTGTTTCCGATTGCATTGAGGGGGCTTCTACCGAAAAATGTTCGAGTACCCATTGTGAAGCTATGTGCATTCCTCAACACAATATCTCAGAAGGTAATCGATCCAGTAAGTCTGGCAAGATTATAGAGGGATGTGGTCCAGTATCTTGTTAGTTTTGAGTTGGTGTTCCCACCATCCTTCTTCAACATTATGACTCATATCCTGGTTCACCTATGTGAAGAGATTCATATTCTCGGTCCGGTATTTCTACACAATATGTTTCCTTTTGAGAGGTTCATGGGAGTCTTGAAGAAATATGTTCATAACCGTGCTAGACCAGTTGGAAGCATCTCGAAGGGCTATGGAACAGAGGAGGTCATTGGGTTCTGTGTGGACTTTATTCCTGACCTTAAAACGATTGGTGTTCCTGAATCACGGCATGAGGGGAGGCTGAGGGGAAAAGGAACGCTGGGAAAGAAAACAATGATACCGAGGGACGGGCATTCTTTCACTAAAGCACACTACACAGTTCTACAAAATTCCACCTTCGTGGCTCCGTATCTCAAGGAACACAAGAATATTGTACGCTCCACAAACCCGGGAAAGGATGACTCATGGATTAAACGCAAACACATGGAGACTTTTGGAAGTTGGTTGCAAACACATCTTATAAATGACACCACTGTTGAAGATCAGCTGTACATGTTGGCCGGGTCACCATCTTCGACTATTGGGAGTTTTGAAGGGTACGAGATAAATGGGAATACATTTTACACGATCGCCCAAGATAAGAAGAGCACCAACAAAAAAGAGTGGTGTCTGATTTGATACAACAAACAAGAATCGAAAAAATGACACATACTATGGTTACATAGAGGAGATATGGGAACTTGACCATGGACGTTCTTTTAAGGTCCCTTTGTTCAAGTGCAAATGGGTCAACCTGAATGGAGAAGGGGTAAAGGTAGACCCGATGTACGGAATGACAACAGTGGATCTCAACAATATTGGTTACAATAGCAAATGTGGCTCAGTTCTTCTATGTGAAGGACATGTCCTCCAGACCGGAAAAAGAAAAAATAAGCAAACAAATACATCATACAATGAGCCGAAGCGTCACATAGTTTTTTCAGGGAAATAAAACATCGTGGGAATCAAGCTGACCCAACCATCCCGTTAAATAATGAAGATGCTCCATGGTTACGGCCGAAGCGATCATAAGCAAGGGACATAGGGTTCATGGACCATCTCTACACAAAGAAAATTCAAATGACTAGATAGGGCTGTTGTTGGTGATGTCTAATAATAAACATGGAATACATGGCATAGTTCTGTTGAAAAAGTGTTCACAAAAACTTGCTATCTCCTTCTAACATTCTAGGGTTTCGACTGAAACGACGAGTGTTATGGCCAAATGCATGACATAGTTTGTTATAATGAGCCCATATTGCACACAAACATGCATCTTGGAAGCACGGACAATGTTGACGAAGGAAGTTTTTTTTTCACTCGATAAAAAAACATTTTCCATTTTCGGAGTTTCAGAAATGTTATTTTTTGAAGGACCTACCACAGACATGTTGCAAAACTTGGAGGATTAATTTTTTAAACATGCCAGGACATATGATATGCACAAATAAAAAAAATTGTCTAAGAAAAGATTTGCATGCACCTCTTTTGAAAATCACAAGTTTCTACCGATTCAGGTGGAAACGGGACAAATTTGAACTACACGTGCCTCGTAATTTGCTCATAAATTTTGGCAAAAATCATTTTTAGGTACTCAACTACCTATTTAAATAGAGATCTATAGTGAGTTGCTGAATATACAACCCCTAGATATGAACGGTCATGCCCTCCGTTTTGACTTTCTCGTAAAACAGGCTGAGAAAAATCCAGCAAATTCAAAAAACCCTAAATAATGCGAGACCTTCGCGTGGTGTCATTACATATGTCCTAGTATCCACCAAAAATAATAAACTTGGAATACGACAATTCTGTTGAAAATGTGTTTACAAAAACTTGATATCTCCTTCTAACATTCTAGGGTTTCGGTTGAAATGACGGGTGTTATAGCCAAATACATGGCATAGTTTGTTATAATGATCCCATATTGAACACAAACATGCATCTTCGAAGCACGTACAATGTTGACGAAGAAAGTTTTTTTTAACTGAATAAAAAACCATTTTCCATTTTCAGAGTGTCAGAAATGGGTTTTTTGTGAAGGACCTACCACAGACATGTTGCAAAACTTGGGGGCTTAATTTTTTAAACATGGCAGGACATGTGATATGCATAAATAAACAATTTTTTTCTAAGAAAAGATTTGCATGCACCTCTTTTGAAAATCACAAGTTTCTGCCGATTCTGTTGGAAACGGGACAAATTTGAACTACAGGTGCCTCGTAATTTGCTCATGAATTTTGGAAAAAAATCATTTTTAGGTACTCAAATACCTATTTCAATAGAGATCCATAGTGAGTTGATGAATATACAACCCCTAGCTACGAACGGTCATGCCCTCCGTCTTGACTTTCTCGTAAAACGGGCTGAGAAAATTCCAGAAAATTCAAAAAACAAACCTAAATAACCCGAGACCTTCGCGTGGTGTCATTACATATGTCCTAGTATCCACAAAAAATAATAAACTTTGAATATGACTTGTTATCTCCTTCTAACATTCTAGGGTTTCAGATGAAACGACGGGTGTTATAGCCTAATGCATGGCATAGTTTGTTATAATGAGCCCATATTGCACACAAACATGCATCTTGGAAGCACGGACAATGTTGATGGATTTTTATGTGAAGGACCTGCGCCGCTTGGCGCGGTAGTTGTGTCGCGTGGATGCGTGGCGCGGGAGTTGTGCCGCGTGGCCATGAGCGCGCGGTATAAACTGCCACGCCTCGAGCGCAGTCGTGGGTTATCGTCGGCCCTGATGTAGTTCATGACGCTCTGAAGAGTCCGTCCGCGGCCCCACCACAGCTGACGACCGGCCTCGTTGAAGTTTGAAGGAGGCGGGCCGTTCTCCTCGTACCTGGCGAGCGCACTCTCACCCTGATTAATGAAGAAGGCGTCCCAGGTAGGGCGTTAGTCCGGATTCCAACTGGGATTCCTACGTTGCTCCAGCGTGAGCTCGTGGTAGTAGTGGTTTGTGATGGCCGCCCGACGCGCCACACCTTGAGGAAGAGGAGGGACCGGCACTCCTCCGGCGCTCAGCATCCAACCGGCGGGGACACTGTAGCCGGGCGGGCAGGGGTAGTTCGAAGCGGAAAGTGCCTCCGCCTGAAGGAAGGTTAGAATGGGTACGATAGAAGCCATGGGAGAGTGGTGAGTTTATACTCCCTCGGTTCAACAATAGATGACTTTCACTTATCTATACATGGATGTATCTAGACATGTTTTAGTGTCTAGATACATCCATATCTAGACAAATGTAAGTCATCTATTGTTTAACGGAGGGAGTATGTGTTTATGCCAATGGTGGCAATGCATACATATATATAGTGAGAAGGAACAGACCCTTTAGTCCCGGCCTGTTTTACCAACCGGGACGAAATGGTTGGCACCAATCAGAAAGAATCACACGGATCGTGTGTTTCTTTCAAGAGCTTGTGAGTTGTTGGATCAGGGGTGTGTTTCTTTCGAGCTGTTGTGAGCCGTTCGATCAGGGGTACGGTGTGTTTTTTCGAGCGGTTGTGAGCCGTTGGATCAGGGGTGTTATAAATTGTTGAATCGAAACCCTAGCACAACACTTTGTGAGCCATAGGACCCTACATATAGCCCACCTCTCGGATTCACTTCATACATCATTCAGTTCATCGACCGAATACAAATCATCCGGAATCGCCATCATACGTCCGACTGATCTTTTGATATGCATATATGCACTCAAGAGCCACAGTCGTGCTGTATGATGGCGATGCCGATTGTTTTGTTCTACACCCCCCTTGAAGGTTTGACAAAAGTTTTGATACATTCTTTAGTTCATCGACCGAATACAAATCATCCTGATTCGCCATCATACGTCTGGCCGTTCTTTTGATATGCATATATGCAAACACAGGGGCGGACCTAGAGCAAAAATAAACCGGTGTCACTATGTGAATCACACGTAATTTTGACCAAGACTTGCGGGTGTCACACACTAAATTCTGATAAAATTTATTAAGGAAAGCAATTTGGACCCGGTGTCCTGTGACACCGGTAAACTTAACGTGGGTACGCCCCTGTGCAAACAAGATCCATGGTCGGGGAGTATGATGGCGATACCGATTGTTTTGTTCTACCTCTGATTGTATGACTCGGAGAGAGGAATCGATGCCGGTGAAGAACCTACACAAAGGGTGAGTGAATATTTGGCATGTAAAACCGTAAGAACACATGTAAACACTATGCTAACACATAGTTTTTGGTGACATCCCGATGCTCCGGAGCCCCTCCGCGGCGAAACCCTAGGCCCACTGGAGAAAAGTCCACCTTATCAGGCACCCAAATGATTTTTAAAACATCATAAGTGAGTAGAATTTATCTTTCTGAATATTTTGATATATAACTTGCAATTTAGATGCAGAGGTCCTAAATGAAAATGGAGAATACTATAGCGCTTTGGAATGAACTTGATTTTGTAATTCATTCATCGATCATGTACTATGCTCGACATACTTTAATTCTGTAATATAAGTGTTCCTTCTTTTGCTATATATATGCATTACTTATTCACTCGTGGGATCCGAGAGGTCCGGGGAGGGGCTACCGAGGCTCCTCTCTTCTCGTGGGATCCGGGAGGTCCGGGGAGGGGCCATCGGGTTCCTCTCTTCTCGTGGGATCCGGAATGTCCGGGGAAGGACCACCGGGCTCCTATCTTCTCATGGGATCCTGGAGGTCCGGAGAGGCGCCACCGGTGCTCCTCTCTTCTCGTGGGATTCGGAAGGTCCGGGGAGGGGCCACCGGGAGGTCCGTGGGGATCGCAAAACATAAAAAGGAAAACAATAAACAGAAAAAATAAAAACTCTGCCGCGGCAGAGAAAAAGGGCAAAGTTCGGCCACGACAGAAGGGGCATTCATCCCCGTTCGTGGAAAGAACCGGGATGAATAGTCCCTGGCCATCGTGGCACGCGCCCTGCCACGATGGTGCCGCCAGCTAGTAGGAAAAGTGGGTGGAGCCGAGGGGCCGGCGAGTAGGAACATTGGTGGAGCTATTTGCTGGGTTTTTTTGGCATTACACTTTTGCAGGTGGTTTTTTTTGTCAAAAATTCCCTGTAAAGCCATACAGTTCAGTAAAAATAAATCATACAATCTTTTTACGGGAATATAAAGCCCTACGGTTTGTCCTTATTGTAAAAAAATATTGACTTGAAGATTGCGGCCATCTAAATGTGTAGGCTTCAGGCTGCAACAGATAGCCGGACTTGTCCGCTAACAAGACGTGTTTCAAATTTATTGGGAGAACAAACAAACGTGACAAGAAAAAAAGCTTCAAATCGCAAAAACGACCTTAATTAAGCATCATAATTGGTGCTGGCGCTTCCATCATCAGTTGTCGTCGCCGCTTCCATCATCAGTGCTGGCGCTTCCATCATCACCATGTACAAAATCATTACTGCGGTCGTCACAATACATCCTTTCGATGGTGGTATGCCGGATGTTGTCCTCGGTCAGCCAAGGCATCATCTCGAGGAACTGTTTCTGGTCGTAGAACTTGGATATCTCCATGAAACAGAGTCTCGGCGTGGAGAGCCCAACATGCAACCAATCGTCGAGGAACTCCGGATCGTCCCCACCCACTTCAGAGCGGCAGTGGACGAGTTCCAGGTGCTCGAGCGACAGCGACACGAGAGTGTCGCCCTTGAGGCGGCAGCGCACGAGGGCGAGACTCCGCAGCGCCGGGCAGCACGACAAGTCGAGGAGGCCGTCGACGAGGCGGACGGCGTCGAGGCGCATGGTCGTGAGGTGCGTGGAGGCGAACGTTAGGGGTCGACATCGCGGCCGCCACCGAACCGACTCGTCCTCGAACCGGGCAGTCAGAGATCGGGTGCGACACGTGGACAGTGCGTGCGTGACCCACAGGTCGACGTGGGGGTCGACCTCGCCACGCCACTTCTTGCCGGAGCAAGTGATACTATCCTCGTCATCGGCACCGACCACCAAGTCGGCGTCGATGTCGAACGAGCGCAGCGGCGGCGAGGCGGCGTCACGGCGTAAGAGGAGGGTGTTGACGAAGAGCCGGAATGTGTCGCCCTTGCCACGGATGCGGACGGCGGGGGTGGACCTCCATAGATGGCGCCAGTTGCCACGGACGCGGACGGCGGGGGTGGACCTCCATAGATGGCGCCAACGGCGGGAGAGGAAGGACGACTTCACGGCCTCGCGGGACGGCAGGAAGGAAAGCACGTGGCTGAGGAGCTCGTCCGGCAGCGCGGCGAACAGGTCGACGCCGCCGCCGCCGCTCATTTTGTTGCCGCTGCGGCAGGATGCTAATAATTTCTGGGAGAATGGAAACGGAGATCGATTGATCAATTTGGCCCTAGGTATATGTATAAAAATGTTTTAGAGTGGTTGGCATTTTTACCAACCGTTTGTCCAGCTTTATCGGACGGTGATAAAATAGGAGGTTCCAAGAGGTACTGGATTGGAAGTACTAGGAAGTATCCGAAAGTATTAAGTTTCTTTTATTTTACTAGTTGATTCGCACGTGCAACGCACGTCTCCATTTGTAAAAAACAAAAATACTTGTAATTTTTTAAGTTCAGTTGAGTTTTAAGGCATTTATATGTTTATATGTACTAATCCACAAGAGAAGAAAAAATATGAAAGGAATACGTTTAGGTCAACTGCTTATTTTACGATGGAAAGTAGAAAGCACTGAATTTCCTTGACGTACCTTCTGATTTTTTACCGAATCTCACAACCAACGTCTTAAAAGATGCGAGGCAGCCTGGCTTTACCACATATTATCGTGTTCTCTGTGATACACGTCCTCCGCACAATAAATGTGTGCTAATCGGGTCTTGAATTCTTTTTATGTGACAAGTAGAAGAAATTCTTATTCAAAGCTGAATGGCAGAGATCAGCGATAGGAACTGTAATTGTGTAACTATAAGCATTAGAAGGTGCAATTAGTTACCGAAGCACACAAACTCGGAAGCTAGCAGAATAATGGAACTATCAATTCAAACATATGGCCTTCGTGTGGCGTAGTACAACATATAATGAAAAATAATGAAAAAATGAAGACAATACCAATAGTCAATGTTATATTCAGTAACCGGAAATTGGACATGGAGTTTCAGGTCAGCACAAAATAGATTTTTTTTCTCAAATATAACATTGATTCAAATGATTCTTTAGCTGGCCTCAAAACAGAAGGGTGTGCTCACTCGAAAAATAAACTACCAAAACTATTATCGGATTAATCAATTAATTATTAATTAACATTTGTAGTACTGGTAAAAAACTAAACAATTGCAGAAAGCAATAATCCAGGTCACAGGCCCATGACACATGCTTATGACCAGCAACCATTTCAATACTCAAAAGCCTATAAATATACATGTTTCCTTTCAGATGGTATGGGAGATACTACTTCAGTCCCACAATAGCTTTTTGGAGAAGGTAATAGGCCATAGCCGAATTAATGTTGTATAGGACATACTCTTTAGAATACTCCGCCTATATATTGGTCTGATTCTTTCGTAGTTCCTTTGGATGGAAATATAACCTTCGACGAAGTTCAGTAACATAGTTCTTGAGAATATGATTATAGGTATTTATATGAGAAATCTTCATGAAAGAGTACATGTTTTATCGTGTGAAGTAGCAGGTCTATTCATAAAACTGGCCGTGGAGCCGCCGAGCACCATGGCGACACTGGTGAAGCCTTAAAAGAAGTCAGGTCAGCACAATATAAAAGAGAATTCTCAAATATCACATTGATTCAAGCGATTTTAGCGGGCCTCAAAATAGAGGATATGTTCACTCAAAAAATAAAATACCAATGCTTATGACCAGCAACTATTTAAATATTCAAAAGCTATACATGTTTCCTTTTCAGATAGTACGAGAGATACTACTTCATTCCTACATTATATTTTTGGAGAAGGTAATATGCCATAGCCGAATTGATGTTGCATAGGACATACTCTTTAGTATACCACATCTATATGTTGGTCTGGCACTTTCTTTAGTTCTATTGGAAGGAAATCTAATTTCGACGAAGTTCAGTAACATAGTTCTTGAGATTATGATTAGAGGTATTTACATGAGAAAGCTTCATGAAAGAAAGAATACATGTTTTATCGCCTGAAGTACCAGGCCTAATTGTCAAACGGGTTGTGGCGCCGCTGGGCACCATGGCGACGCTGGCGAGCTTTAATAGAAATCTGAGAGACCGCAAGACAGCACACCGTGGAAAAACAGCTAACCAATACAAAATCAGATTAAAGCATTGCTACCTTAGCGCGCCGTGTAATATTGCAAGCTATTCTTTTTTTTTTGAATCCAACCAATTGTGCTTGTCGCCCATGCTTGGCAGGGCTAGATGGAGCTATAGGCCTACAGCCATGCAGTGGCCTGTCTCTTCGCTCCGTGGACAGTCTTCGTTTGGTTGATCATCCCTAGCTGGTTGCACTCATAGAGTTCGTCTAACCTTGCTGATCAACACTCCAGCAGCCGTGGCTCCGCTGTTGTCATGGTCGAGAGAAAGAACGGCCGCTTCATGCGTTGTCTTTGTGTCGCCGCCTTCGTCGGGAGAACAGTCCACATATGTGGGCTGGCCACGCGTCCAAGCTGTCTGTTGTCAGGAGAACGGGCCTGAGCTCTGCGCTAGCCGTGTGTCGGCGCCATCATCGGCAGTCATGTCTGGTTCCGGTTTAGGGCTCGCCTAACCCTGCTGATTAACAAGCCAGCAACCGAGCGTCGACGTCGTAGTTGGGACTTGGGAGTAGGGGTAGCAGCTTCACGCTGGTCGTGCATCGCCGCCGTCAGAGGACGGGCCGCAGATCGGCCGCCGGTCCGCACGCGCTGGCTGTTGGTCACCTCCATCGTCGGTATTACGGTCCTCGGCTCGCTTTAGCCGTAGGTCGCTTCACCGCAGAAAGGTGCCATTGGAGTAGAAAAAGGATGCCAGCAGATCGAAACAGTTTGTATTCGGTGCGTAGATGCCGACGTATTCGAATACAATTTGGAATAGACACAAAGGATAGGCGGACGTGACCTATGTAGGAAAGGAAAGGATAAACGAAAAAAAAAATAACAGAACAACCGAACAGGTACGTAGTGTTGAGGTGCTCAACATTGGGGTGATCTGGAGCGTTGATTCGAGGCATTGAACGCGTAAGATTAAATGTATCCCGACATGTTTGCTCTTTTATAAGTAGTTTAGATATCTAATATAAAAGGGCATTTAGGTCAATTCGTCTAAGTGGCCCTATTTGTCATATGACTATCGTTCTATGTACTCCTGGTGTCACCGCTTCTCTGTATTCTCAACTGTCACCGCCGCCGGCAGCAGCGTCTGCGTGTGGTGCCCAAATTGCCCAAATGGGTGGCTGGTGTCCAGCAGCAGGAGCCAGCCGCATGCGCTGTCGCTGGCCTCCTCCGCCTCTCGGCCAGTACCAACAGCTGGCGGCAGGCGCCGTTGCCCGGTCGCCGAACTTCTCCACATCCCCGCCAGCAACTGCTCGCATGGGCCATCAACGGCCCTTGGCGCATCTTCCTGTGGCGCCAAAATCGTCCAAATCGTTAGCCAGGAGCAGAAGCTATAGGAATGTGCAGTGGCTGGCCTCCTCCTCCTCCTCGACAGTACCAACAGCCGGCCACCGGCGCGTGGCTCGGTCGCCGGACTTCTCCACCTCCCTGGCAGCAACAAGTCGCGGGCGCCGTGGCCTGGTCGCCGAACTTATCCACCTCCCTGGACGCACGGGTACTAGAAGGTCGGCATGCTCTAGGGGATGACGCTGGCGTGGACGGCCATATCGTGGCAGCTGACCGCCATGGGCATGATGGGGCTCGTCGCTGTGTGTCTTCGCTCTTGAGCAAGAGATCGTCACTGTCAGGATGCGTATGTCGCTGGTCGGCGCGGTCATTTTTATCAAGAAGCTGTGAAGTATGTTACTGCTAACTGAAGGACCATCACTACCGGAGAATTTTTTCACTCTTTGCCGTGTGCAAACACACGGCAAAGAGGCCACGTGGAGCAAACCTATGCAATCTGGCATTTTTGACACCTCTTTGTCGTGTGCTTGCACACAGTAAAGATCGACACGGATGACACAATGGTGGGAGAGGCAGTGGGGCCCATCAAGCACACGGCAAAGACTGACACTAGTAGGGAATGGCTTATAGCCACCACCATACCGCTGGCGAACCAGAATGGCTGTTGCCCAGCGCTAATAGTGCTGGCGAACAACTATGCCTGTTCGCCAGCACTACCGCTGGCGAACAACCATCCTTGTTCGCCAGCGGTATGCCTGGGCCCCACCTGCGCGCGGTTTGAAATGGTAGCGCCGCTGCCTTATTTTACCGCTGGCGAACGGCCTGTATTGTTCGCCAGCGCTACTCCCACAACCGCTGGCGAACAGATGCTTCCGTTCGCCAGCGCTAAGATGTGGGCCCAGCACGCATCTTAGCGCTGGCGAACAGAAGCATCTGTTCGCCAGCGGTAGTCCGCAGATATTGCCACAAAGTGGCACCCCCACCTACCCACTTTCCCCTCCACTCTCTCTTCTTCACCTTGTTCCCTCTTCTCTCTCTAGCTCGAAATTATGCCAATTTCTTCACCCTCCTACCTTATTTTGAACCAACTAAATTTATTTTAGTTGGTATATATATGTTTATCTCCCTCCTAACATCATTTCTACCCCAAATTTTCCCTCCCTAGCCATCTAGATCTAGAATTAACCCCTTTCTCTCCAAAGCTCCAAATTTCTCCGGATATCATCGTGTGGGCATCTATTCATTTGAGGTGTGATGAATGATAATATATAATTAAATGAGTTTGTATATAAATTTTGTCCGGATACACGCGATATGCAATATGTGTGAAATTTCACCGGATTCAACAATGGTCGTGTGATGGAGACGATAAATGCATGTGTGCGCAATTTGTTGTGGAATGAAATTGAGTAGCCAACTATCGCCGGAATGTTGATTCATTTCCGTCTCGGCATAGTTTGGCACTCCTCTAACCTCCAATTTGTAGGAAGGTCATGCCGATTTTTTTCCGTGAATATCGCAATATATATATATATTATGTTTGGTTCTAATATTAATTATATCGGCGCGCGCTCTCGTGCAGGCGACATATAATGGTGGTCGTTAAGAGTGAACGTGTCGTGAATAGTTACTTGAGACACGCGACAGAAGACATGTTACAAAATGGCCGCAAGGAGATACGATGTCCATGTCGAAAGTGCAAACTAGGGGGCTTGCTCAATCCCTTTACCGGAGACTTGCTCAGTCACCTCCTAAGGTATGGTTTCATGGATGGGTATAACAGTCAGTGGGTAAGTGATGATGAAGATGATGAAGTCCATGGGGCGGCGGCGGTAGGAAATGATGTGCAACAGGACAATAGCAACGATCGAATAGAACTACAGCAGGACCAACTACAGCAGGACCAAGATCAGCCTTATGACCCAGCACATGATCATGGAGAAGATGTTGAACAAGACGTGGAAGAAGATCACGAGGACACAGGGACACCCCTAACGGAAGTTGTGCGTGACCCTCATCTGAAAGAACTGCTCTTGAGAAAGACGACTAACTCGATATCTGCTGCTAGAGAGCAATCGAAGCTGGCGCAACTAGAGATAGACTCGAAGACACCGTTGTATGCAGGCTGCGGTCCGGGAGAGTCCCGCCTGAGAGTGGCCCTCGATGTTCTGCAGATGAAGGCGAGATACAAATGGAGCGACATAAGCGTCGATGCAAGCCTGCAATACTGGCACGATGTCCTTCCAGAGGGCAACACTTGTCCTAAAAGTTGCGACGAGGCCAAGAAAGTCGTGTGCCCCTTTGATTTACCTCACGAAAAATACCATGTGTGCATCAACGATTGCTACATTTATCGGAAAGAGGACGCGAACAAAACCATTTGTCCAGTTTGCAGCGCCGCTCGATACAAGAAAGGGAAGAAGAAAGCTCCTCGGAAAGTTGTGTGGTACTTTCCGCTCATTCCCCGTCTGCAACGGTATTTCGCGGACCGCAAGGAAGCAGAGCTCATGCGCTGGCACGCGAAAAGGAGGAATAAAGTTTTGAAAGATCCAAATCGAAGTGAAAAAGTAATTCTGACACATCCTTCAGATGCAAGTCAATGGAAAGCAATTGACTGTGAATATCCAACGTTCGGGGCGGAGGCAAGGAACATCAGGTTGGGTGTGAGCACCGACGGACTCAATCCGTTTGGCAACCAGAGCAGCACCCATAGCACCTGGCCCGTGTTTGTATGGATGTACAACATCCCTCCCTGGTTGTGCATGAAGAGGAAGTATATTCACATGAGTATGCTAATTCAAGGGCCGAAACAACCAGGCAACGACATAAATCTATACCTGAAGCTGCTTAAAGATGAGCTGGAAACGCTATGGGCCGAGGAAGGGGTGAACACATGGGACGCCTTCGGTGAACAATATTTCCCAATGAGAGCTGTCTTACTCTGTACGGTTCACGACCTACTAGGCTACGGATATGTGGCGGGCCAGGTGTGCCACGGACATAACGGTTGCGTGAGGTGCATGGATGACCCCACGTTTATGCAACTTCCGAAAGATCCTGGGTCTTCGAAAACAGTTTTCGTTGGCCATCGAAGGTGGCTACCCAACAAAGACCCGTGGAGAAGGCGAGGAGACCTTTTTAACGGTGAGGATGAGCTCCGTGGACCTCCACGTAAGAGGTGCGGCGAAGAAATCTACAATTTGCTGAATGATTGGAAGGAATGCCCAGAGCCTGGAAAGAAGCAAAAGGCGCCAAAACCGCTTCTGGATGTATGGAAGACGAGGTCGGTGTTTTGGGACTTGCCATACTGGCCCATTCTCGATACGCCTCACTGCCTTGATCTGATGCATATCACGAAGAATGTGTTTGAAAGTTTGTTTGGCACGCTGCTCAACATGCCGGAGAGGACCAAAGACGGGGTGAAAGCAAGAAACGACCTGAAATATTTTGGTATTAGGGTAGATCTTCAGGGGGGACGCCCGGATGATGACGACGGCGATCAATCGTGTGATGAGGAGACGGAGGGTCGCAAGGCCAAAAGGGTTAAGAGGAATGACTATTACTGCCCCCCCTCCTGCTTCACTCTTAGTCCGGACGAGATCACAAAATTGATGATGTGCCTTCTCGGAGTCAAAGTACCTAGCGGTTACTCAGGGCTAATAAGCAGATTCCTCGACGCGCAGAAACAAAAGTTTAGCGGGATGAAGTCTCATGACTGTTACGTGATGATGACGCAGATACTTCCGGTTGCGATCCGCGGAATAATGGACAAACACGTCCGGGAAACCCTGTTTGGCCTCTGTAACTTCTTCGACGTTATATCTCGAAAGTCGATCACGGGGAAGCAGATCTCAAGGCTGCAGGAAGAGATTGTCGTGATACTATGCGAGCTTGAGATGTACTTTCCACCATCATTCTTTGACATATGTGTTCATCTGTTGGTCCATATCGTGGACGATATCATCCATCTCGGGCCGTTGTTCCTGCACAACATGATGCCGTTTGAAAGGATGAATGGGGTCATCAAAGGATATGTTCGCAACAGAGCTCGTCCGGACGGAAGCATCGTTCAGGGCTTTCTCACCGAAGAGTGCATCTCTTTCTGCACGAATCATATGGACGTGGAGGACCCAGTTGGTCTGCCCAGAAACAAGCACATTGGCAAGCTCGATGGAGTAGGTCACAAAAATGGACGTAGAGAAGTGCATGTGGATCGGGCTTGTCGACGCACCGACTTTAACAGGGCAAACTTAGTAGCTCTCCAACACATTGACATGGTCGATACTTGGGTGGAAAAACACAAGAGCTCGATTATGAAAAAGTACAGTGAACAAGGCAAGCGGAGGACCGAAGGAGAAATAATCAGAGAGCATAACTCCACTTTCTTGCGTTGGTTTAAAGATGTGATCGTCGCTAATCCACCGCCAAGGGATTGTGCGAAAAATAAACTATTGTACGCCTTGGCACATGGCCCAGCTCCCAACCTAGCGACGTTTCAAGCATATGATATCAACGGGTTCACTTTCTACACAGAGGAGAAAGACAAAACTTCCGATTATCAAAACTCAGGGGTAACGATGGAATCCTACACCGGTGACAAAAAGTTAAGATACTACGGAAGGATCGAGGAGATATGGGAGCTTAACTACTCTGGAGAGAAGGTGCCTATGTTCCGCGTCAGATGGGCTAGGATGTCGACCGTCAGGAAAGAAGACCAATACTTTACAACCATGGTTATTCCCGAAGCCGGAACCTCATCAAGCGCGAATGTCACAGCGCAAAATGAGCCATGGGTATTGGCTAAGCATGTGTCACAATGCTTCTTCATAACAGACCCCGCAAGGCCTAGCCGTGTTGTCGTGAGGAGAGGGAAAAGAAATATCATCGGAATGGATGGAGTCGTTGATGAGGACGAGTTCGACACGTTCGGCGACCCAAATATTGACGATGATCAAGAAGATGATGATGATAGTCATGCAACATACACAACAAGAAGAAGCAGAACTACGCTACCTAGGCATGGTCTTCCATTCAGAAGAAGAAGTCATAATGTGGGGTTAAATTATGCAACTTCGACCAAAAAAGGCAAAAAAATCAAACACTGATGAGAAACTATGTATATATTTTTCTGCCAATTGTATGCGACGAAACTATGTATATGCATGGATCAACTAGTCTGATATCGATGTGCACTTATTATAAATTTAATGTACCTTGTTCTTTATTTCAAATGTGTGGAATTATATTATTTGAAACATAAAGGAAACCAAATAGAAATTTGTTTTCATACTTGCTCTGTTACAACATTTGAAATAGAAATCACAAATGAAAACAACCAATTTGTTCCATTTTATTCCATGTTGTTCACTTATTAAATTGTTGGGTTTAATCAAACAATTAATTCAATCAATTAATTCCAAATCACTTCCAAACTCAAGTCAAATTTTCAAATCAGCACCCAACTTGAGTTTATGAAAATCACCAATCAATTATACTCATTTAAACAAATTAAATCATAGGGGTCACCCTATTAAAATGTTGTTTTCATTAAGGTTTAATTAATATTAAAATTCATTCAAATTTTGGTTCAAATGCAAACAGCAAGCAAATCTCAACATTTTTGAAAACAAGTCTTGGCAATTGTTTGCTATTGTTCTAAACATCTTAAACTAATTTTCCTAGAAATTTTGCTAACCTAAAAGCCTTCTTTTTCTTCCATTTTTGTTTCAGCAAAAAATAAAAATAAATGAAACAGAAAATATAAAAGAGCAAGTATTTGGAAAACAATTGAAAACATAAAGGGAATAATGAAAAACAAAAAAAACATTATTATTTGTGATGTGTTTGAAATTAATTTGTAATGTGTTTGAATTATTATAAATTAAATGTCTTTGAATAATTTAAACAAATAAAGAAAACAAAAAAAAACATTATTATTTGTAATGTGTTTGAAATTAATTTGTACTGTGTGTTTGAATGATTATAAATGAAATGTATTTGAATAATTTAAACAAATAAAGAAACCAAAATAAAACATAAAGAAAAAACAGTAATGCTTCTCAAAATAAAGAAATAAATATCGATGCACAAAGCGTCTTTTCTCTTCTCAAGAGCCGGCAGTCCCCGAGCAAGAAGTCATCAGCCAGGATGCCCTCAAAGAGGCGGTAGCTGATGTATTTCATAAGACTCAGCCTAACATCAAGTATGCACGGAAAAGAACTAAGAAGGCTCCTGCCGTTGCATCGATGAGCCAACCGGTGGAGGGGACCAAGTCTAAGCCGCAGACAGGACGTGTATTGGATAGGATACCCATAACCGACTGGCATCAGATCCATGAGATGGGGAAACCGATGCTTCCGCCGAGGTTGGTCGCCTTGCTGACAGGTGATATGCGTAGCGTCCATGACGGTGTACTATATATGGAGGAGGTGCTTCTCAAAGAGAAAAATCCAACGCTGCCGGTTTTGGTCGCAAAGGTGCCATCTACGGCGGGATTTGTCACTGAAGGCAACGCAAACAAGATCATCATTAGATTTGACGACATTTTCCGGATGTTCCACATGAAAGCACTCCACTCGTCAATCGTCCGTCTGTTTACGCTCAGCTTGGCGCATCAGCTATCCGTAGAGAATGTCAGAAACATCGGGCTAGCAGACCCCTACTACATGCACGACATGTACTTGAACAACCCCAAGGGTAGGGCAAAAGCGACAAAGTACCTCGAACAAGTGTTGCTCACTAACCATATGAACAAGAGGATCACCCTCGTGCCCTACTTTCCTGAGTAAGTTATATTTCCCATCTTTACATAAGTTCGCGCATATACAATTTTTGAGGATTATATATATGGACTCTCCTGTTTTGCGCAGAAACAAATACGGCACCCTCATCATGCTCTACCCGAGAGACGCGCACGCAGTATATCTCGACTCCGGGAGTACGATGAAGGAGAAGAACTACACCCTCATCAAGTCTGTTCTCAATGATGCTATGGATGGCTACATCAGGGGGGAAGGATTCTGCGACAGGAAGAAACAAATTAAAGGAAAATATGTGTTCAGACACAGAACAGAGTTTCCCTGCCCCAAGCAGGCGCCAGGCGGCCAAATGGAGGCATGGTACCTCATCCAACACATGACGGAGATCGTGAAGGACCAACATAGTCTGCAATACATGTCTGCTGTGGACAAATGGTCTCGCAGCATCGTGGAATGGTCTGATGCTGAGTACAGACAAAACTTTGGTCGCATCCAGCGCAAGATCTGCACAATCATCTATAAGGATGTAGTAACTTCAGGATCTAGCTTCCACTGGAACGGTACCCCACCATCTAACAAAGAGTTGCGACAATATGTGCTAGAGCAGACTGACGAGAGACCATTCAACTCGTTAGAAGGTGCTCTTCCGTTCCCGCCGGAGAAGAAACAGAAGATCACAACATCGAGGAAGAAATGATCGACGGTATGTATTCGATTCGTTACGAATTGCTCCTAATAAGAACTTGTGATTTCCTTTGCCGGTCTAATGCTTTTATCTTGGTCTACAGAGAGATGAAGAAGTGGACGGCGCGCTAGCCCTAGCGAAAGATCGCAAGCGGAGGCGGAAGCTAAAGCGGAGGCGGACCGTATATCTAGCTAGTCTTCTTTGCGATTGATCTCTATATCGCGCGTACGTTGCATAGATATGTAGTAGTCATACCTTTGTAATCGTTGAACTAATTAGATGGCTATATTTTGGGTTCGAAATCTTCCGACATATTATTGAGATCAATGTGTTGTATTTGTACTTATGAGAATTGGATATGGATGCATATGTATAGATGTGTTAATATCGTTATCGATGTGTTAAATTCGTTATGGATGGATGCATATGTATCTATGATTTATCGATGTGCTATCAGTGATTTATATGTGTGAAAGTTTATAAATTATAGAATTTGAATGTATTTGGACCTGGGAATATATACAGAATCAGAATATATAAACTGTTATACAAAAAAAAAGAAAAAATACAAACCTGTGAAACTTACCACTGGCGAACACAGTACCTACCCCTGGCGAACTGAACCGCTGGCGAACACCCTGACTACCGCTGGCGAACCAGTAGCGCTGGCGAACAGCTGCACTACCGCTGGCGAACATAGCGCTGGCGAACAAGGCCTTGTTCGCCAGCGGTAACCTGCACTACCGCTGGCGAACCCTTGTTCGCCAGCGGTAACCTGCTACCACTGGCGTTGTACCGCTGGCGAACAAGAGTTCGCCAGCGGTAGCTGATATTTGTTCGTCACTGGTAGCCCTTTCCCTACTAGTGTGACATGGGTGGTCCACGGTGGGCGAAAAAAAGTGGGTCTTGCACACGGCAAAGATTCATGTTGGACCCACTTTTTTTCGTTCCTGTTTCGTGCGTGGCCAAGTGGGGGTGGGACCCGCTTTGTTTCTTTGCCGTGTGCCACGAAAAAATGCACGCGACAAAGAGTTTGTTGCCGTGCAATTCTCTACCGTGTAATCTTTTACCGTGTGCCACGATGAAAAGCACACGGCAAAGACGTTGCCGTGCGTTCAAAGAGGTTTTCTCCCGTAGTGCGTAATGCTCCTGAGCTATTAAACTTAATTTTTCTGCTTAATTGTCTAAATCAAACGGCCCAGAAAAATCACCGACAGAGGTACCTAAAGGTACCGCAGGTACCTGGCCAACCACCCTAGAAGAGTATTAAATATTAGGTATGATCCTGTCCAGACTCCCTGGCTCTTTCTCTACAAATTCTCTCGGGCCTTCCAAGTTGGGTATCGTTCCCTAGATGTTTGACGGGTTGATGCAGCATGAAATTTATGATGCCTATTGTAATTTAAATAAAAATCCAGATGCCACAGTTTGTTAGGCTGCTGAGTGATGGAAGTAATCAAAGCTGCGCAATCTTCCGTCCTCAATCTCGAGTTGCTTGCTGAATTATGTCCCCTTCCACCGCGCCATAGCGGCTAGCGCAATTTTCGATTTGTTAAGTTTCTACTATCAATCCATCATACACACACGAAATTAGCACGACCACGTGTGCATTCATGGACGTCTGCCACATCCAGGTATGTATGTGCGACGCATTGTTCACGCCTAAACCTAGCATGCGCTGTCGGTTGCGGCAGGACCACATAGTAAGAGTTGCGGCAAGGAGAAAAAGGCTGGTGGATATGACGGGCGCGTTGGCGGTTCCATGCAAGAGTTACTCTTTGTGTCTGCAACTACACAAGCAAGGGTATGACGGGCGACGATGGCGTGCCATTGCTCTTCGTGTCTACAACTACACAAGCAAGGGTGTGTGCGAGGAGTTCAATCCACCTAGGTCTCGATATCCTTTTTCATCCTGGCTTAACAATGAACGCGATGTTGCTACTACCTCCTTTCTTTATTGGAATTTTTTGATCATGCAGTTAGCATTACATGGAGTCAATATAGCTTCTTCTTACAATCTGGATGATTCTGACAGTGATTATATCAAGTAAGTTATTTTACACCTCGGTATTGCAATTGGATGTGTCTTTATATGAGGTAATTGTTTTTTTCATGGAGGTCTCACTGCCATTTGGCTCTTTAATGTAGGAGTATACATACTCAGATGGTTCTCCAGGTCATTTTCATAAGAATTGTGTCAGGCAACAACAATCACTCCTTTCTTATACTGGACATCATAGCTACCCTCGATTGCTATCAATGTTTCCCTCCTTCAGTTTTGGGAGTCTTCTGAGTGCACCACGTGAGTTGATTGGGATGCATGTGCTGTCTAGGGTTTCTTAATTTTTATTGTGGTTTATAGGCTAGGTTCTGAATTAAATACCCATAGCCCTATGTGATCATTTTTACAAATTAAAGTGACGGAACCGAAATATGGGCATGAAAACCATCATGGCCGAGCCCGACGATGAATTTTTCTGTGATACAACATGTGAAATCAGAAAGTAATCAGACGTAATGATCAAGCCTGGCAAATGACAAGACTGTGGAACGTATTGCATACCATGCAGCAACAGAGTGGCATTTGGGGGGGGGGGGGGGAAGGATTCTGATTTTCATGTACAACGTGCCTTCAGAGGATACATTTTCTCTGCTTGAATTAACGGAACCAAATTGACTATGTCCTTTCAACATAGTTATAGGTGATTTTCTTTAATTACAGTTCCTTATATTTCAAGCAAGGATGGGGAATTTTACTGAATGTGGCCTCTCCACAAACTCCAGGTTTAGGTACCTCCTTACTCAAGGTTATGTGTTTTTCTCACTCTTCTTTATTTCTTCTCGCTTCAGGTCTGTACTAATTGTTCGTTGTATTTTATTTCTATATTGAGTCCAATATTTGCTGCAGGAGGTGACAATTTACTCAATACGACAAATATACAATATTCTGAACGTTAAATCATAGACCCATATGCACCTGGAACGTTTGTTCAATAAGATCTATATCCAATTGTCCGTAATTAACTTGGAATGTTTTCAACTCCTGTCCGCGGAGTACTCCCACAACTAATTTGACCTTGAATTTGTTTCGGGGGAAGATCTTTAGTTCATCATCAATTGTTTTACACATTTGGTCTTAATTTGTTCCCTAATATGTGCAATTAACAACACTAATCAACCAAGTTATTTCTTTGTCAAGCTTTCCCATACTTCAAAAAATAATGGATAGTTCATATGCTCTTAGGTAGATATTATATTTGTAGTCTGGGTATAGCTGATGCTATCCAAACATTGGGCCAACTATGCTTAATTCTAAACTAGAATGGTTCAATAGTTTTTGAAGTTCAACAAATCAAACGAACATGTCAATCACCTCTACACATGCTATTATACAAGTCTTATGTAGGAGAATGAGAATACACGTATTGTACTATTATGTCATGCATAGGAATGTATTACCGGCATCCTTACAAATAGTCCAGAGCTATTGTGGAATAATCTGCATTTGGAAAAGCAACTAAAATCAGTAAAGAAAAATATGTACTAAGCATTACTCAAATATAGAACAATGCACATGGTTAAGTTACTTTTTAATAATATTTTCAGCATACATGTATCTAGATTAAAAAAAATGTTACAATTTATATTACCGTTCTTCTACACAAAACAAGAATTTGTACTATTGATTCACAAAATGATCTGAATTTAAATATTAGGATATGCTTTCAAATTTATGAAAAATCTTTTTTTTACCCGGTAGAGGAGGAGCTCCATGGTTTTTTTTATGTAGAAGAGATGAGACACCAGAAATTCGCCCCAAGAGGGGGATCGACCCAGGCCAAACCATCCGAGCTGAGCTCGATTCTAAAAAAATAAATAGATATTTTATCCACGTTAGGTATATTTAATCCCATGTTACCTATATGAGAATTGCATTCTTGAAAATGAACAACATGGTTTGAATTTGATCATTAATCTTAGACCCAATTTGAAACAATACATAGAGTGATATTATTCTTTAAGGAAACATAAAGTCTAAATGTCTTGAATTACAATATAAATAGGGATAATTAACAGAGTGCCCTCAGTTCGCACCACGACCTCAGTTTTACCCCTAGCGCCGAATCGACCTCAGTTTTGCCCCTAGTCAGTGCGCAAGGACTCCTTTCGCTGCTCCCACCGTTACTTTCGGCCCCCCGTTAGGATCCTGACCTGTGGGACCCATCATAGAACCGTTGGCGCGGCCTGTGGGCCCCAGTTGTTGAGCGTTGGCGCGGTTTGTGTGCCCCAGCTGTTGACGGTTGGCGCTGCATGTGGGCCCCACCTGTTGACCGTTCCTTGCGGCCCAATGTCACATGAGGCCCAATGTCAACATGTAGACTACACATTATCCATTTATATTTATTAATCACTACATGCAGACTACGCATTATCCATTTATTAAACCATCAAATTATTCGTATTAATAATATAAAATATACTGTGCTCAACTCAAATTTTTATGTTATCTTAGAAAACATAATGCAGCTCTTTTAGAAAATATTATTCGTTAAAGAACATCTCTTATATATAAATTTTGTTTACAATGTGCAGATTTTAAAGCGATGATTAGAAAGGATAAAACTTCTAAACAGTGGGTACATTTGGACAAATATAAGAACATAACTTTATATATAGGGCTTATATATAATTAAACATACTTAGAAAGGATAACTGGCCCCACTTTACATATATTCAGTGGGGCCGGATAAACATTACATTTAACTAAAAAAAAGGGCTAGCCCTAACTGCTCCCGCTCTGCATGCATGCGGGAGCCCTTCCCGCCCTCCGGCGCCGCCCTAATTCCTCCACTCCGCCGCCCGGATCTCCATCTCCTGCTTGATCCGGACGTTGTGGTTCTCCGCCCGCATCCTCTCCTCCAGCCTCTCCCGGGAAAGCCTTCGCGTCCTCCTTCGCCTCCTTCTTCTCCATCGCCTTCAACTCCTTCTTCTCCAGCCGCTCCAGTCTCTTGAGACGGCGGTTCGTCTTGGGGGAGATGTCCAACGTCTTGGTGGTGGTGGAAGGGACGGGGCGGTGGACGAAGGGAGGCGTCGGCGATCGCTCCCGTTTGGGAGAGATGTCCGACTCCGCCCACTCGGCCTCGTACCAAGGCCGAGCCTTGGGGTGGTTGTCCTCGTCGGAGACCGACTCCGGGCTTGAAGGGAGTGAGTAGGAAGACATTGTTAGGGCTTGAAGGGAGAGAGAGGCAAAGGGCTGTAGAGGGATGAGAATATGGAGGACGAGTGATAAGGACTATTTAAAGACACGATTAGACGTGAATTTATTTGGGTAGATGAAGTAAACTGTGTGAACACATTGGATGAAGTGTAGAAGAGTCGATGCATGGTCAAAGCGGTGTAGAACATGCATAGGCGTAGGCGTAGGCCGGACAGCTAGTGATACAGAGTACGAGCGCGTGTGCATTCGTCAGTCGAAATGATTCGACGTTGCATGCGTGTATTAAAGAGGTGAAGAGAAGAAAGTCCAAAGTCTCACGCCAAATCCTGCCTCGCGGCATATGCATTAGTACGTATCTTCTGAAAACTAGGCGTGGAGGGCTGCGTCGCTGCAAATGCGAGCGACTCGTGTTTCTGAAACCAGGCGTGGAGGGATGCTTCGCTACAAATGCGATGCGACTCGTGTTTCTGAAACAAGGCGTGCAGGGCTGCTGCAAATGCGACGCGACGTTAAATATTTTCTTCTTCTGCCACGTTGTTTACTCTGAAAAAACGAGGCGTGCATGCACCGGGCTGGTGAACGGGGCCGTTACATTGAGACAAAACACCCAGTCCATGCACCGCTTCATTTTCGATCGTTTGATCGTAAGAAACGGTGCAGATCGAGTCCATGCATGCAAACTACGGCGGCAACGGCCTGCAGACGCTGAGACGAGCGCTTCTCTGTGCGGGAACGCGATCCTCTGACTTGAGGTCACTGACAAATGGAGCCCATCACACACCGGACCCACGTGTCATGGGAGAAAGTCAGAGAACATAAGGTGGGCAAAGTAAGAGGATCTGGTTCCCTCTGTTTTTAAGGCATGTACAATAGTGTAGACGGGTGATGTCTGCACTACTCGGCCATGTCGACATTTTTAGAGATATTTGCTTGGTTGTGCTAGGATAGCCCATAGGAACATAGAACAAAAAGGTAGAACCCACCTCTTCGGAAGATTCGCGATGTTTGGTCCGATACAGGAGTTTCACCCTAAGCGCTCACGAGAGAGAAGTGGATGCCGGTGAAGCGGGTCACACCCGGAGAGAAATCTTTGACATCCAAAGCACACAAACACACCTATACTAACATGGTATGGCACCCCTAGCTTATGTTGGGATCCAGACACTCCGTAACCCCCCTCCCGGTGAAACCCTAGCCCCGCTGGAGAAATACCTGACTTATACGGAAACACGCGGTAACTGCGTCGAAAGGGGGTAGCAATGTGGAACTATTTGCTTGGTTGTGTTAGGATAGCCCATAGGAACACAGAACAAAAAGGTAGAACCCATCTCTTCGGAAGATTCGGGATGTTTGGTCCGATACAGGAGTTTCACCCTGTAAGCCCTGACGAGAGAGAAGTGGATGCCGGTGAAGCGGGTCACACCCCGGAGAGCAATCTTTGACATCCAAAGCACACAACACACATATAATAACATGGTATGGCACCCCTAGCTTATGTTGGGATCCAGACGCTCCGTAGCCCCCCTCCCGGTGAAACCCTAGCCCTGCTGGAGAAATACCTAACTTATACGGAAACACGCGGTAACTGCGTCGAAAGGGGGTAGCAATGTGGAACTATTTGCTTGGTTGTGCTAGGATAGCCCATAGGAACAAAAAACAAAAAGGTAGAACCCATCTCTTCAGAAGATTCAGGATGTTTGGTCCGATACAGGAGTTTCACCCTGTAAGCGCTCACGAGAGAGAAATGGATGCCGGTGAAGCGGGTCACACCCCGGAGAGCAATCTTTGACATCCAAAGCACACAACACACATATAATAACATGGTATGGCACCCCCTAGCTTATGTTGGGATCCAGACGCTCCGTAGCCCCCCTCCAGGTGAAACCCTAGCCCCGCTGGAGAAATACCTAACTTATACGGAAACACGCGGTAACTGCGTCGAAAGGGGGTAGCAATGTGGAACTATTTGCTTGGTTGTGCTAGGATAGCCCATAGGAACAAAAAACAAAAAGGTAGAACCCATCTCTTCGGAAGATTCAGGATGTTTGGTCCGATACAGGAGTTTCACCCTGTAAGCGCTCACGAGAGAGAAATGGATGCCGGTGAAGCGGGTCACACCCCAGAGATCAATCTTTGACATCCAAAGCACACAACACACCTATACTATCATGGTATGGCACCCCCTAGCTTATGTTGGGATTCAGACGCTCCGTAGCCCCCCTCCCGGTGAAACCCTAGCCCCGTTGGAGAAATACCTGACTTATACGGAAACACGCGGTAACTGCGTCGAAAGGGGGTAGCAATGTGGAACTATTTGCTTGGTTGTGCTAGGATAGCCCGTAGGAACAAAAAACAAAAAGGTAGAACCCATCTCTTCGGAAGATTCAGGATGTTTGGTCCGATACAGGAGTTTCACCCTGTAAGCGCTCACGAGAGAGAAATGGATGCCGGTGAAGCGGGTCACACCCAGGAGAGCAATCTTTGACATCCAAAGAACACACCACACCTATACTATCATGGTATGGAACCCCCTAGCTTGTGTTGGGATCCAGACGCTCCGTAGCTCCCCTCCCGGTGAAACCCTACCCGCTGGGGAAATACCGGACTTATACGGAAACACGCGGTAACGGCGTCGAAAGGGGGTAGCAATGTGGAACTATTTGCTTGGTGGTGCTAGGATAGCCCATAGGAACACAAAACAAAAAGGTAGAACTCACCTCTTCGGAAGATTCACAATGTTTCCACCTCATATTCTTTGAAATCTCTACTCCTGTATTCGAGGAATCTCATTTTAGTGATGGATTTCGTTCTAATGTTTATAAATCCTATTTATATTTTTCCTAGACTTGTATAAGACCTATATAATGCAATTCCGAAGCCTGAAAATTTATTGGATGAATATTCGTATTATTTATTTTCTTTTGAATAATAATGGTTTTAATCGAAAATTGTAAATAAAACAAGTTTAAAACATCAAAATAAAAAAATAACTTTGGATCTTTCTTAGTCACACCAAAATGAAGCTTTGGTGAGATTTTGACCATATTTGAGTTCCAAAGGTTTGAAACTCATCTCATTATCTTGAACTCTCTACTAGACTGTTCAAGATATCACATGTTACACAAGGCTTTTTCGTTCCATTCTTTATAAGACAGGTTTATATTTTTTTCTCGTTACTATATGACATAACACTACTATGTGCGTCGGCAATATATTTTTTCGATTTTTTTTGAATTATGTATGCTCATTTTAAGCTTGGTCAACCCTCTGTTTGACCACCCGAAAAGATTCTAGAAGGAAACACAGAGATTCGACCTGGGCTGTTGGATCGACGCCTTCTAGAAGGAATCGTGCATCGGACGGATGCGCTCGCAGCCACAGCGATCCGCGAGACGTTCGTTCTGCGCTCTGATTGGTTGGTACGTTGGCCACAGGGATCGATGGTTCTACATATGATTTCTTTGCTGTTAAGTATTATAAACCATGTTATTTAAATAAAAAAATATAATGAAACTTCAGATTTACTACAGCGATGATTTTTATCAGTTTTACATATGATTTTTCTATTAAACCATGTTATTTAAATAAAAAATAGAAGAATTATTCAAAACATAATGAAACTTCAGATTTACACTATACAGGTAGAATAGATGTCTAGGAAATTCATTTGGTTGATTTAGAAAATATGCCAAAAAATGTTGAAGCACAAATGGGGGTATTTACCCTAGCTTTGGACCTCATTTGAAGCACATTTCTCACGAGAATTGAGCGATGGTTGCAAATGAGCATAAAAAATTCAAAACAAATCAAAATGACATGAATCCAACGCACAACGTTGTTATATGTGATATAGTTGATCCTCAAATTTCTATGGATAATTTTGGCAAGGTCGAATTTTTCATGAAATTATAAACGGGGGTGTTTACCCTATCTTCGGACCTCATTTGAAGCACATTTCTCACGAGAATTGAGCGATGGTTGCAAATGAGCATAAAAAATTCAAAACAAATCAAAATGACATGAGTCCAACGCACACCGTTGTTATATGTGATATAGTTGATCCTCAAATTTCTATGGATAATTTTGGCAAGGTCGAATTTTTCATGAAATTATAAACGGGGGTGTTTACCCTATCTTCGGACCTCATTTGAAGCACATTTCTCACGAGAATTGAGCGATGGTTGCAAATGAGCATACATAATTCAAAAAAATTCAAAATGACATGAATCCAACGCACAATGTTGTTATATGTGATATAGTTGATCCTCAAATTTATTTGGTTAATTTTGGCAAGGTCGAATTTTTCATGAAATTATAAACGGGGGTATTTACCCTTGCTTCGGACCTCATTTGAAGCACATTTCTCACGAGAATTGAGCGATGGTTGCAAATGAGCATAAAAAATTCAAAACAAATCAAAATGACATGAATCCAACGCACAATGTTGTTATATGTGATATAGTTGATCCTCAAATTTATTTGGTTAATTTTGGCAAGGTCGAATTTTTCATGAAATTATAAACGGGGGTATTTACCCTAGCTTCGGACCTCATTTGAAGCACATTTCTCACGAGAATTGAGCGATGGTTGCAAATGAGAATAAATAATTCAAAAAAATTCAAAATGACATGAATCCAACGCACAATATTGTTATATGTGATATAGTTGATCCTCAAATTTATTTGGTTAATTTTGGCAAGGTCGAATTTTTCATGAAATTATAAACGGGGGTATTTACCCTTGCTTCGGACCTCATTTGAAGCACATTTCTCACGAGAATTGAGCGATGGTTGCAAATGAGCATAAAAAATTCAAAACAAATCAAAATGACATGAATCCAACGCACAACGTTGTTATATGTGATTTACCCTAGCTTCAGACCTCATTTGAAGCATATTTGCCCAAAATTTTGGAATGACTTAGTTCAACATATGCATCATATATACAACATTATTCAAACATTCTTTTCGCTTTTAATCTACATTCTGGCTCGTGATTGCGTTCAGAAATACTCAAAATTAATTAAAAAACGCGAACTCGTTGAAATAGGCTCAAATTGATAGATTCGACAATAGTTTTACAGAAAGCTAGACGGCATAATTTAACTAAAAACATTGGAAAAACTTTAAAAAAAACTACGGTTGCCCGAGAGGCTCGCCGCGATCACCCGGCCTAGTCGTCGCCCTCCTCCTAGACGTCGTCCTCTACTCCTCTTCCTCGTCGTCCTCATCGCTGTCGTCGTAGGCCAGCATGCTGGAGGGCCCCGCCTCGTGGTCGTTCTTGGCTAAGGGCGATGGGTTCGCCAGCGTAGCGATCGCATGCCGCTCCGCTCTGCCTCGGATCCGCAGCCGGTGCAGCTGCGCCTGCTCGGAGGGATGGCGGCGGTCCCGCCTCTCGCTCTGCAGGGCAGCCTTGCGCCGGTCGCTCTCGTACAGCACGATGACCGCCTGCTGCTCATCCGACGCCGCGGTTGCGGCGAGCTCCCGGTAGACCTGGCGCTCCGCCTGCTCCCTCTGGTGGGTCTCCAGGGATGCACGAACAGCGGCAGCCTCGGCCGCTGCCGCCGCCTCCTTGAGCTAGGAGCGGACCGTGTGGAACGCCTCCTCGTTCCGCCATGTTTCGAACGAGTAGACGGTGGCGTGCTGCTCGGGCCAGATAGGCTGCATCCTCCTGATCCTCCTCCAGCGCTGCGCCTCCTGCGGCGGCTCCTGCTCGGGCGCCGCCTCCTCCTGCGGCGGCTCCTGCTCGGGCGCCGCCTCCTCCGGCGGCTGCTGCTGCTCGGGCCCCGCCTCCTCCTGCGGCAGCTGCTGCTCGGGCGCTGCCACCTCCGGCGCCGGCTGCTCGTTCTCCTCGCCGTCATTGTGGCCCCGCGTCGCGGCCGTGGGTCGGCAGTACAACGACGAGTTGCGCCATGCACGGAGTCGGCGAGGCATCGTCTCGGGGTGTCTGGTGAAGTGCGGCGAGGGCGATGAGAGTTTGTGCGGTGAGGGCGAGGAGATGAACGGCGAGAATGGGGAGAGCGGCGAGCGGTGAGGGGCCTTTTGTAGCCCTGGCGGGTCATTTACTGCGACGCGCGTGCCGTTACTCCGACAGACTTTGAATGACCCGGGGGCCCACGGTTTTTCCACGCGTCGTTGACAGCTCTGGCCAGCGTGGGCTGCCCCTCCTTTTCGCCCCCCAAGCCAAACCCAGCGGTGGTGGTGGTGGTGGTGGTGCCGCAGGTGCTCGTGGCGCAGCAGGGGATGGTGCGGCGGCAGCGGCAGCGTGAGCGGCAGCGCACGACGGCGGGTCAACTAAATTGGGCGGCAGCGCACGACGGTGGTGGCGGGAAACTCGGGTGTGGACTATTCAGCGCAGTCAACTAATTGCGCGGTCCCACCTGTAAGCTCCGGATGGTTTCAACGAACTTGGCAGTCCCACCCGGACCCACTTCGCGAAACGGAGTCGGACTCCTCGGTCCCACTTCGCGAAACGGAGTCGACTCCAAACTTACCATTCCAGCCTCTCCATAGTAGTTGCGCACAGACTAGGGGCAAAACTGAGCTCGATTCAGCTCTAGGGGTAAAACTGAGTAGAAGTGGACCGCTATGGGCAATTCGATAAAAAACCCATATAAATATAAGAGGCCTCACGTTAACCCTCGCGTGAAAGAAAAACTAATCCGTTGCATATACCAGAGATATATTTGGAGCCTTCGGATGAAACGCCATACCGCTTCGGTAAAGTTTACCCCGTCCGCGTGCAAGCTGCACACCAAAATAAAATCTCACGGTCGCATGCTGTGGGAAGATAAAAGATTGCCTCCTAGACTAGGTCTCTTTAACGGCAGCCAGCGCCGTCGCCGCGGATGTCCACTGCGGAAATCTTATTCCTCAGAGGTTAAACCGATGGATGCTGGTAAATTCACCTCGCCTTGCCGTCCAATTGGACGTACACCATGAAAGTCTCTTCAGAATCGATTATGCATCTCCTTCAAGAAAAAAAAGAACAGATCGGTCCATCTATGGTGCTTCAGAGAAGATGACATCTAAATTGACCTTTAGAATCGATTATGCATACGCTTCACGGAACAAAAAAAGTAGATCGGTGCCTCAGTGGTGCTTGACAGAAGATGTCACGGGAAGTCACCCGCACGGTGAGTAAACAGATTCCATATCTTTTTTTTTCAATTCATTAGTAGTAAGTATTCCGCATACTCTGGTGTTTCTCATCTAATCTTCAGTTTTAGTTCCATCTGTTTGCAAGCAATGCTATCTGCAGGAGTTAGCTAGATTCACCCGTTTTAAAAAAAAGGACTGCTGTGTTGGGTTAAACATATTCAGTTTGGACATGTGTACGTCAGCAATTCCATCTTGGTTTCACTAATCGGTTAATCTCCACATAGTTTGCTAAACTTAAATGCTTGGAGGGGTACTCAATTAATCCATACTTAATATTTCTTTAAAAGTTTCAATAGTATTGATGTCTTATTTGAATTCAATTATAATTCTTATTCTCAATTGCCGAATAAACAAATTTTTCGGTTGCTTTAGTCTTTTCTTTTCAGCTGTCAGTTTAATAGTAATATGCTTGACCGTGAATTTTCTGTTCTCAAGTGCAAGCGTGGTAAAATTTGTATTTTATTGGGTCTATATGATTATTCTAACTCAGATTTGTAATCTCATGGATGGTAACAGATATATCGTCTCAACAATGTTTGCTTTGCTTTCAGAATACTCTTATTTATTTTTCCAGTTTCCAGTTGACTCCTACAACTATGTAGTCTGCTAAATAATACATGTGTTTGATTCCAAATTTTCAGTGCCATGCCAATAGCTAGCTAAGGTTTCTGCCATAGTATATACTTAATTAAAAAAATGTTTGAATTCTACTAAACTGTTGAATAGAGTTTGTAATGTTCTATATGGAAACACCATATCTGAATCTAACACAGTTTCTTTTCAAATTAACTACATGTCATATTTCCATATATAGCTAAAATTATTTGACTATGGTTTATGCATGTAATAGTGCATATCCATGAGAATACCGCTTCTCCTATTGATGTCCGTGAATTATTTACAAGTATGACGTTCATTTCGTCTGAGAGACGTTCTCCTGCCAAAGATCCACTCCTATGCAAATTGTCCATCATAGAAAAAGAGAGTGGTTTGACACAAAAGGTTTTACTGCACATACATAGTGCTTGGTTCATGCAAGGTCAAGGTAGTGCGCGCTCGACAGAAGCAGGTACAGTAAAGCTCACCCGTTAATTTAAAATGCTTTCTTTTTTTAATCATAACCTCCATGGTAGTGACTAAGTAATATGTTCTCATAGTCCGTATTATTTATAAATATCAAGAACTTCACACATTGATGCATACAGATTAAATTCCCAGCTATCTATATGGATTATAATCGGCTTGAATCTACATCAAGGAATTTCCCGTGGATACCCATTTTTTGTGTTCTGTCATTTAGAAACATTAAGATATTTATTACTAATTTTTTCCTGTAACTCATATCATAAAGTATTGGAATTCTCGGTAGTGTAATCCACCCCCTAATCTTAACCAATTGGAGAAATACAATTTTCATACTTGGAATCCAAAGAAGTATTACATGGTTAAGCAGTCTCTCAAAATATACTCCTCTATTTTACATATAAATAAATGATAATTCACGAGGTAAAAATATTACGTAGAACCTCAATCAATCTATGTTTTCTTCCCGAAGTTACTAGCCCGTGCAGTTGCACGGGGTCGATGACTAGTATATATAATAAACCATTGAAAGCTCGATACATGTCAGGGACAAACAGGTATAAAAAACCCATCATCTGCGAATAGTTACAAAACCATCAGTTATTTAAAACGAACACCAAACATATATGTTTGTAATTTGGAGAACAAGATTATACAGAAGTATACATTAGAATGTGAACCCAATGCCTTCTAGGGAAACTGCATATAGCTCCTCCCTGGTACTATAGATCAAAGGATGTCGCACACAGCACACCCTAGTTTTCTACTACACTCCCGTCCTATTATGAATTGATAATTTGATATGCTGGACCAATCCTCCATGTTCAGGGACGTCCATTTAAATAGGCCCTGAAGTAGCAAAATATATGTGCTTCTTAATTGTCATCTAGTTCAAACAGACTGTAATTATGTGTACTGTGTTTTCCCTCTTCTGAAATGAGACGGCAGAGTTAGCTCCTGCCTTTAACCGTAAAAAAAAGGGCACTGAATTTACAGTTCTGCAGCTGATTTCATAATGAATCTCATAGTTGGGCCATCTCTTCACTTAGTGTTGTAATCCTATTCCTGATCCGTCTGCGGCTAGTTTGGCAACGGTGATGCGAACCAAACATCAGGAGCTCAAGGATAAGATTGGGCAGGACACCTTCTCGGGCAGATACTACTTAACTTATCTCACCATCCACACGACCACCCCAACCAGGAACATCGCCCCAACGACCAGCGAGAGGAATAGCAAAATGCCGTCGTCCTCTGCATCCTGCAGTTAAATCAAAGTTTCAGCTAGCAGGCGTGTGTGTTTCTCGAGTTATCAAGGACTCAAGGTAGAAGAGTAAACTTTGTCAATCAAGGTTTTCCGTTTTGAAACATAAAAAAAAATCTTGAGGTGTCAACTAGATAGATCTGATCAGCTAAGGAGAGGGAGGGGAATATAAGTCAAATAAAGATTTGTGTATTCCAAGAAAGCACCGATGAGGTGACTCGAGGATCTTGCTATGACCATTGCTCTAACAAAAATACAACAGAAACTCTGTAGTTCTAGCCACTAGATCAGACCAAGTGAAACAAAAGTACGAAACTAAGTTTCCCGTAGCTCAATGTTGAAAATGTGGTTCAGTTTGGCAAAATTTAGGAAAAAAAGAGCACCATGCTGACAGAAATAGACTTGGAAACAATACATCACCGCTGCTGCCTGATCATTGGGCTCGTTGTTGACCACGCCGGGCGCATTGGCTGGCGCCGACGCCAGGGGCGGCCAGAGGATTGTCCACCTCGCCGGCGGCTGGAGGATTGTTTTTTAGAGGCAAAGGGAAACATCCGAGTTCCATTTTCCATTGAAAACGAAACTTGGAAGTTCTTACAGACTGGAAAAGAAAGCAATCAAGGCAAAACGGCCACGCACCGGGACCAGAACACCAACAAGCAGAGTAGTTTACTAGCCAAACACACAAACCAAACAACGTACACCAACACTAGATAAACCCGACAGATAGGGGAGGGCGCAAACAACGCTGACATCCCAGCTTCAAGATTTCTGCAGCACCTTCCGTTGGTCTCCGTCTCCAACGTCTGTGCAAGAGCGTGTCTTCCCAGTCTTCATCTCAGGGAGAACAGCGATGACCAAGCTTCACTTGCTTCTCAGTCCCAGATAACAGGACATGCTCCCTCGGTTTGGAACTCGCCAGGGCTTCGCACTATATGTTCCAGAGCTCCAATTCATCCTTTAACCAGCGAGTATTTAGCATAAAACCACCACTTTAGTGCCAAATGTTCGGAAAGCCACCACTTTAGTGCCAGATTGCAAAAAAGACACCACTCTAGTACCGACATTTTGCAATTCACACTGATTCATGATTGAACACAAATTGATACGATTTATGACATGTGGGGCCCAACACAAAAACTGAAGTAGCTTTTCAGCCCAATTAAAAAAATAAAAATAAAAAAATCTCACTGGGAAGGGACAAGCCCGAGCCGGTCGTCCAGCTGCGGGCGCGGGAGAGGCAGTGCGCGGGCGGTCCAGCTGCGGGCGGCGGCCACCTGCGGGCGGCAGGGAGGAGAGGCTGTGCGCGCGCGAGGCCGGCTGCGGGCGCGGGGCGCGGGCGGCGGGGAGGAGAGACAGTGCGCGGGCGGGGCCGGCTGCGGGCGCGGGGCGCGGGCGGCGGGGAGGAGAGGCAGGGCGTGTGCGGGGTCGGCTGCGGGCGCGGGCCACAGCCACCTACGGGCGGAAGGGAGGAGAGGCACTAGAGTGATGGTTTTTTGCAATCTGGCACTAAAGTGGTGGTTTTCCAAACATTTGACACTAAATTGGTGGTTTTATGCTAAATACTCTTAACCAGCTCCCTCGCAGCTCTTGAGAGCAAGACCATCCACCGAAAAAGTAAAGAAGCTAAGCTTCTCTAGATTAGCAATGACAAATATCACCTACAAACCATTCCACGGCTCCCCGTTTAAAGCACAAGTTCTTCCTATGTTTGCACAGAGTCCATATAACTGCAGAATGCAAAACATTAACAACTTCATGCTATTTATTTCACTAAGCCACAGACTGGACACTTTCACATAATTAGCACGTAATAAGGAAAGTCCAGTTAATTTGAATACTTCACCCCAAACCAGTTGAGCCACTGCACAACTAATCAGTAAGTGACAACAAGATTCAGATACATTGCAAAATAAACAAGACAGGTCAAGGCACAACTTGTCTTTTCACAAGGTTATCTCTAGTGAGGAGCTTATTATGTGAGACAAGGCAGAGAAAGAAACGAATCTTTGGGGATTCTAACTTTCCATAAGGCATGCACATGTGTGGGGATAAACCCTCTGAAATTGACCGTTGCATACATGGAACTAATGGAAAACACTCAACTAAATTTAAGTTTCCACATAATTGCATCCTCCTTATTACTAAGGTTTGTTGAGCCAACAATTTGTAATAAATCATACCACTGTAAAGGGCAGATACTCATCAAAGCATCTTCTAAAAGTTATTTTAGGATGTTCACCATCCCAAACCTCAGAGATGGTCACATTTTCCCCATTAGTAATGACAGAAATCACCTACAATTGGATGGGCAAACTAGTGTTTCCAAACCAACGGTCCTCCCAAAATTTAATTTTCTCCCATTTCATACTTTCCATTGATACCCTAGCTTAGAAGCATTAGTAGCCGAGAGCACTCACTTCCAAAAGGGAGACACTCCTACAGAGGAGCAAGAAAAGAGGTTAGGATTATTAACCACATATTTATGGTCAATAATTTTCTTCCAGAGCTTGTTTTCATCTAAATGATACTTTTCACCCAAGAGCTCACGAGCCAGAGGTTCATTTCAGCTAGATTAGGAATGCCCAACCCACCAAACTTCTTTTTTTTGTTGAGAAAACATACCCCGGGTAGCAAGGTGGTACTTAAAATGCCCTTCATAGTCATCCCACAAACAATGAGACACTTGTGAGTTGATTAAGGGTATTTTCCATTTGAGAAACTGAATAACACTAAGCAAGTAATTAGGTATACTTGCTAGCACACTCAACCAATTCAACCTTAGCGGAATGGTACACCAACCTTCCTCTGCAGCCACTAGCCTCTTTAATGAGCACTAGTAGAAACAGGGCCATAGGATTTTCGCTATAGTACCTAATCAAATACGAACAGGTAGAAATGGATGACTTGTACCGGTTCGAACGCGGAGGGCGTTGTCAAGGCTAATACCGGTTTGCCACACACCTTTGTTACCGGTTTGTGGATCAAACCGGTACCAAAAGGGTGTGACAACCGTCCGCCTGGTGCGAGCACATTTGCTATCCGTTTTAGCGCGTGGCAACCGTTCGCCTGGCCGAGCACCTTTAGTACCGGTTGGTGGCTACAACCGGTACCAAATAGTCGAACCGATTTTCCTCCCGCGCATATGAGTTCGCGAATTGCTACAGTACACCGACATTTCTCTGTTTCTTCTCTGTTTCCTCCTCTCTCTTCTTCCTCTCTTCTTCCCATAATCCACCAATGGATCAACCAATCACTCTCACGTCGCATGTTCCTGTACATGGCACGAATGTGCTAACCGTCGTCTACACCAACGATAGCGCCAAGATGCCGGGCTATCTTGCCACATTGAAAGGATGGGTTGAAAGCGCGACGGACCAAGAGAAATTCATGGGGCTTGATCTTGAGTACACGCGGGATGGGAAGGATGTTGCGGTCATCCAATTTTGCTTTAAGAAGAATGTCGGGGGGTTACCCCCGAGTAGGGTAAAGGCAAGTGGTAAAGGCAACTGTCAGAAGAGAAGTTTGGTCGAGTAGCCGCCTACCCGGTACTTGCTACCCGGTCGACTGCTACTCGGTCTTACGAAAAGATGACCAGAAGGCGATATCAAGCGAGTTATGTCCGTTCGAGTAGAAGAGCTGGTCCGAGTAAGATTGGCGGGAATCTACTCGGGCCAGAAGTCAAAGGAGCCGTTCTGACACAGGATCCCGCGTATCCTGGGTCCGTACTTGGCACTATTCAAACTACTGTTCATCTGGGACCGGCCTGCCTGACAGCGACAGTGTGGAAGCAGGCGGTCGCAGGATAAGGGGGCCCTACTCTGTGTTTGGCACAGTGATACCAGACTGTCCCCTTGGTTTTGCCCAACGACTTTCCGGATGCAGCCAAGATTAGGAACCAAAGCTGTCAGCGGGAACTCGGAAGAAGGACGATGTGCACACTATGTCGACACTTGTCCGTGTTTGGACGTATCCGGCTGGGCACCATGTATATAAGGTGCCCCGCCGCCTCCTGCGTGGGGGATCGCATTCTGGGACACTGGAAACCCTAGATTCTTGACCTAGTTCATCACAAAGAGAGAAGAGTGGCTACTCGGTAGCAAGAACATTGTACTGTGGCTACTCGGTGAGACACCAGAATACAAAGAGAAAGGCAGGAGTAGGGGTTTTACCTCCTCACGAGGGCCCTGAACCTGGGTAGATCGTGTTGTTTGCAGTGTTTAGTTCTTACCTCACGCGGCTACTCATCGCGTGATCCCTCCCCGAGCACCTCCAGCGTCCATCGTTCCCACATCTTTAGCCATCCTATGGCATCTGCCGTGACTCCACCATGACAGTTGGCGCCCACCGTGGGGCAACCAGCGGCGCTGGTTGGAGTTTCTGTTAGGACGGGATCTTCTTCAGCGGAGCGCGTAGTCTGTGGCCTTGTCCACAGATTCGGCTCCTTCGACTTCGTCACCGACAATGCAGGCGACTTCGGTGGAAAGGCCATGCCGGAGGGTGGCACGGTGATCTCCTTCGGCGCGCACCTCGTCTACGTCGCCACCGTCATCGACCGCGTCTACCCCGAGCTGGTGCATGACGCGGAGGATCCTCCCGCTGTGATCGCTGCTCGCGGAAGGCCTGCGCGCCGTTCTGCGGACCGCGCTGAGGTGATGGTGACCGGCTTGGCGGCAAACGCCGGCGCAGCTGCTACTGGCGCCGCGGCCGTCGTCGAAGATCTTGCTGCCTCGAGCGCTGGTGGCAGGACCCACAGGCCTTACGAAAAGGACTGCAACCTCCCTCCCTCCACCACTCCGACCATTCCCGCGTCGGCTGGGCGGAATGGCATGCCGCCTCCCACCGACCTCGAGCTCCTGAGCATGAAGGAGCAGCTCGAGCGGCAATGCCAGGAGCTGCTCGCCGAGCAGGCGGAGTTGGACAAGGTCAGGCTAGAGCTTAGCTTAGACCATCTTGAGTACAACAAGGCTCACGGCTTCACCCCAGTCACTAGGAGAGCTAGCAGAGTAGGCGCCACGCGGCGCAACCTTGGTGCCGAGATGGCGACAGTTGTAGAGGTTCCTGCTCAGTCCGCCACCGCAAACACCTCCACTAGGCCTAGGTATAGCACACCCGCCAAGACACTTAGAGCTGCAGAGGCCGTGGCCGCCGAGTTGCCTCGTCTCGACGGCGACGCACGCGTCAGGCAGCAAGAGAGGCTCAACGAGTTGGTGTTAGAGGCTGCTAGGCAGAATGAGGAGTTCCGGAAAGCCAACCCGGGTGCTGGAGCTTCTCAGGTGGTGCACTCGCACGCGGCTAGATCTAACGATCAAGCCTCGTCTCCACACCCCAGCCGCGAGAAGAGCCGCAGCGGATGTTCCGCCAGAGATAGGCAAATGCAGGTGTATGACCCGACTGCTGCCGCGAGACAGCTTGCTGTGCCGCAGCAGCCCGGGCAGGAACACAACGCTGCAAGAGCAGGCTCTCAAGCCCATCAAGCTCAAAGCCAGGCCCGAGGTGGAGCACGCCCAGTTCCTTCTCAGCGTCCCGCTGCTCCGCCTACTCGGCAGAGGCAGCAGCCGCGCGCAGTGGCGCCGGTCGCCAACCCGGTGGAGCAGCCTGCAGCTATGCAGGTGGACAGATATGATGACGGCTACTCGGCCATGGAGATGGCTGGCTATGACATTCTGGACCGTGTTGGCGAGCGTGTGTTGGCGCCTGGAGATGCGAGGCATCAGCTGGACCGGATCAACTTGTCAGCTCGGTTGGAGAACACGGGTCCTCCTGGCCCCGAGTGCTTTCGCCCGCGCATCATGAACGAGCCGTCCGTGAAGAACTTTCAGCTCGCAAGAGGCACCAAGAGCTACAATGGCAGCACCAAGCCGGAAGATTGGCTCAATGACTATGTCACCGCGGTCCATATCGCGAACGGTAACAGGAGATGGGCGGTACGCTATGTCCCGCAGATGCTAGAGGGTCCAGCTCGCACTTGGCTCAACAACTTGCCCAAGAACAACATCAATTGCTGGCTGGACTTCTCGGACGCCTTCATCAGCAACTTCACAAGCACTTACAAGAGGCCGAATAGGCCACAGCAGCTGTCCGCTTGCAGGCAGCGAGAAGACGAGACAGACCGCGAGTACCTTACTCGGTGGAGCACATTGAGGAACACCTGTGAAGGTGTGAATGAAGCCCAGGCCATCACTTGGTTTGCGCAGGGTTGCAGGCATGGCAGTATGCTGTGGCAGAGGTTGCAGAGGGAGATGCCAAACACTCTGGCGGAGACCATCAAGATTGCGGATCAGTACGCACTCGGTGATCCTACTCAGCCCCTGATGGACTCCTCTGAGCCGAGAAGAAACTTCAGCAACAGCAAGCGCAACGAGTTCCGCAACAAGCGCAGGGGTGACCGAATAGATACTCGGTACGACCCTGAAGAGGTGAATGCAGTGACTGTTGGAGCTGGGGGTAGCCAAAGGCAGAAACCTGCTGGAGCCTACGGGCAGAACCAGAACCAGGGCCAAGGCAACAAGAAACCATTCCGTACTCCTCAGTCGAGTAGCGGCAACTCCGAGCAGCCGAGGAAGTTCGTCTTTGACGACATGAAGGATGGCCCATGCAGTTTTCACACTCACCACCCCTCAAGGCCTGCTAACCACACTACTCGGCAGTGCGAGTGGTGGGACGTGATCAAGAATGATGGCTTGCCTCCTCCTCCTCCTCTGCCAGCGGCCAATGCCAATGTGCAGCCTACTCGCGCACCCGCAGCTCGGCCGCCAATGTTCCCGAGAAGAGAAAATGTGAACCAAGTGGCTTTGGGAGCCAACCGACACTTCAACAATGAGAGCTACCGCAACAACAACAACTACAACCGCAACAACAACAAAAGAGGCAACAACAACTACCAGGGCAACAACAACAACGACAACAATGGGGGCGGAGGCTCCAACCAGTACCAAGAGCACCATGAGAGCTACATGATCTTCACCTCTGAGCCAGTCGACAAGCAATCACAGCACAGGCGGGCCATGGAGGTCAATGCAGTGATTCCTGCTGTCCCTCACTACATGTATTGGTGTGACCAGGAGATCAGGTGGTCCCGAGTAGATCATCCCAAGGTGATGCCCAACCCGGGTAGCTATGCCTTGGTGCTGGATCCTACCTTCCTGGGTCCCGAGAAGAATGTGAGGTTCAGCAAGGTGCTAATCGACAACGGCATCAACATCAACATCGTGTACAAAGACACACTTGAGAAGCTTGGCCTGGCCGAGAACATGATGCTGCCCAGCAAGACCACTTTCCATGGCATTGTGCCCGGGATCTCGTGCAACCCGATTGGCCGAGTGTGGATAGATGTGCTATTCGGCACCAGGGAGAACTGCCGCACAGAGCGCCTGCAGTTCGAAGTGGTTGATCATCAGAGCCCTTATCATGCTCTACTCGGCAGGCCTGCTCTGAGCAAGTTCATGGCCTCTACTCACGTTGCATATCTGAAGATGAAGATCCCTGGTCCCAATGGCATAATTACTATCTCTGGTGATTACAAGAAGTCCATGGAGTGTGCCTCTGCTGGTTCCCAGTTGGCGGAGTCGATGGTGATTGCTGCCGAGAAGAAGAAGATGTATGAGGTGGTGGCTATGGCGCAATCCGCGCAAGCTGGCGCGCAAGGCGTGCCGAGTACCCAACACGGGACCGCATTCCAGGCATCTCAGGAGACCAAGAAGGTCCAGGTCGACCCCGAGTTCCCCGACCGTGTAGCCATCATTGGCTCCGGGTTGGCGGAGAAATAGGAAAGCGAGCTCATCCACTTCCTCCGTGAGAATCGGGATGTATTCGCCTGGTCCAACGAAGATCTACCAGGAGTCCCGAGGGAGTTGGTTGAGCACTCACTACATGTGCGTCCTGACGCCAAGCCAGTGAAGCAGGCTATGCGCCGCTTCGGAGATGAGAGAAGGAAGGCTATTGGTGACCAGATCACCAAGCTGCTGATAAGCAATTTCATCATGGAGGTGCTGCATCCGGATTGGCTAGCCAACCCGGTCATGGTCGAGAAGAAGAAGGAGGATCCCAAGGCTGCCACTACATGGCGCATGTGTGTCGACTACACCGACTTGAACAAGGCATGCCCCAAGGATCCCTTCCCGTTACCTCGCATCGATCAGGTGATCGATTCCACTGCTGGTTGTGAACTGCTGTCTTTCATAGATGCCTACTCTGGTTCCCACCAGATTGCACTCAATCCTGCTGATCAAATAAAGACTGCTTTCATTACCCCGTACGGGGCTTATTGCTATCGTGTCATGTGTTTTGGCTTGAGGAATGCGGGTGCAACCTATCAGAGATGCATGCAGAAATGCTTGCACGACCAGCTCGGCAAGAATGTGCAGGTGTACATAGATGACATTGTCATTAAAACGAATAAAACACATACTCTGCTTGCCGACCTGGAGGAAACCTTTGCTAACCTACGCAAGTACAAAATGAAGCTGAATCCGAGTAAATGCACCTTTGGTGTCCCGGCTGGTAAGCTACTCGGCTTCCTGGTGTCTAGTCGGGGCATTGAAGCCAATCCTTCAAAGATAAAAGCTATTGAGAGCATGTCTTTGCCGAGATCCCTAAAAGACGTGCAGAAATTCACTGGTTGCTTGGCATCTCTGAGCCGTTTTCTGGGCCGAATGGGCGAGAAGGCCCTGCCTTTGTACCAATTGATGAAGAAAAGTGACAAGTTTGTCTGGACTCCGCAAGCGGATGTGGCGTTCAACGAGCTGAAAGCAATGGTGGCTAGCGCTCCCATCTTGGCTAGTCCGCTACCCAAGGAGCCAATGCTGCTGTACATTGCTGCGACTAACCGAGTAGTCAGTGTGGTGATTGTGGTGGAACGAGAAGAAGAAGGCAAGAGTGTGCAGCGCCCAGTGTACTATCTCAGTGAAGTGCTGTCCAGCTCCAAGCAAAACTACCCGCACTACCAGAAGATGACCTACGGCCTGTACCTGGGCGCCAAGAAGCTAAAGCATTACTTCCAAGAGCATCCTATCACGGTCGTGAGCTCTGCTCCCATCTCGGATATCATGGGCAACAAGGAGGCGAGTGGCAGAGTAGCCAAGTGGACAATCGAGCTGGCCGCGTATGCACCCGCGTATGCGAGAAGAGAAACCATCAAGTCTCAGATTCTGGCAGAATTCCTGGTGGATTGGGCCGAGGTGCAGTATGAACCTCCTGCTCCAGTTTCTAATTACTGGAAGATGCACTTTGATGGCTCGAAGGTGAAGGAAGGCCTTGGTGCTGGCGTAGTGCTTACGTCACCCAAGCGAGATCAACTCAAGTATGTGCTGCAGATTCACTTCAAGGCGTCCAACAACGTAGCAGAGTACGAGGCAGTGGTGCATGGTTTGCGGGTAGCCAAGGAGGTTGGCGTGCAGCGCATTATATGCTATGGTGATTCAGATCTGGTGGTGCAGCAAGTCTCTGGCACCTGGGATGCTCTAGATGCCAACATGGCATCCTATCGCTTCCTGGTACAGTCCATGACTGGGTTCTTCGAAGGCTGCGAGTTCCAGCACATTCACCGAGCAGAGAACGAAGCGGCAGATGAGCTGTCCAAGTTGGGATCTTCTCGGCAATCCATCCCGGCGGGGGTTGCCTTGGAGCACTTGAGGAAGCCATCCATCAAGCCCTCTCCCAACTCGGAATCCATATTTGTTCCTTCTCTGCCAAGTGAGGAATTTGATCCCATGGAGATTGACTGGGAGAATGCTGCAGGAAACCCGGGGACTGCTGCTCCTGACTCGGGGACTGCCGTCCCCTACTCGGGGACTGCCACTCCCTACTCGGGGACTGCCACTCCTTACTCGGGGACTGTCACTCCATACCCGGGGACTGCTGTCCTTAACCCGGGGACTGTCGCATTCATTGAGGAAGTCCTTGCCAATCGATCTGGGCTTCAGAGAAGTGCTCCCATCCCTAAAGAGCAACCAGAGGTGCCTGTCCCGATGGAAGTGGACGAACCAGTGTTTCCCACACAGGAGACACCGAGTTGGGCCATGCCCATATTATCCTTTCTAAGGGACGGCACCCTGCCAGAAGATGAAGTGGCTGCAAGACAAATTCAGAGAAGATCCAAGGGCTACACTATAGTCCGAGATGTGCTGCACAAGAGAAGTGCCACCGGCGTGCTGCAACGTTGCATGGACCCAGCAGAAGGAGAAGAGATTCTGGTAGAGATACACCAAGGAGAATGCGGGCACCACGCCTCTTCTCGGGCATTGGTCAAGAAAGCTTTTCGGCATGGCTTCTACTGGCTCACAGCTCTGCAGCAAGCTGAAGATATCGTGAGGAAGTGCAATGGCTGCCAGATGTTCGCGAGTAAGATTCACATGCCTGCTTTCGAGCTGAAGACAATTCCTATCACATGGCCGTTTGCTGTTTGGTGTTTGGACATGGTCGGACCCTTCCAGCCGGCTAGAGGCAACATGACTCATATTCTGGTCATGGTGGATAAATTCACCAAGTGGATTGAGGTGAAGCCTATTCGGAAGTGCGATGGGGCCACAACTGTGAAATTCTTGAAGGATGTGATCCTGAGATATGGCTACCCGCACAGCATCATCACCGACAACGGCACAAACTTCGCAGAGGGAGCAATGGTGCGGTTCTGCAGAGATAAGCACATCCGACTAGATGTTGCGTCTGTTGCGCATCCCGCCTCCAATGGACAAGTGGAAAGAGCAAATGGCATGGTGCTAGCTGGCATAAAGCCAAGGCTGATGGAGCCACTGCTGAAAACACCTGGGTGTTGGCTAGACGAGTTGCCAGCGGTGTTGTGGAGTCTAAGGACTACCCCTAACCGGTCAACCGGCTACACGCCATTCTTCTTGGTATACGGGGCTGAGGCCGTGTTGCCAATAGACCTAGAGCATGACTCCCCCCGAGTAACCCTCTACACTGAGGTGGAGGCGAGAGAAGCTCGAGAAGACGACGTTGACCTGCTTGAAGAAGCAAGAGAGCTAACTCTGTCACGTTCGGCTATCTACCAGCAAAACCTGCGGCGTTATCATAGCCGAAAGGTGAACCCAAGGGTTTTCCGAGAAGGAGACATGGTCCTTAGGCTTGTGCAGCGCACAGCCAGGATGCACAAGTTGTCTCCTCCATGGGAAGGGCCTTTCATTGTGAGCAAAGCGCTGCACAACGATGCATACTATCTTATAGATGCGCGCCCACCACAGGCGAACAGGGAAGATAAAGCTGGAGAGGAAACCAAGCGCCCCTGGAATGTAGCTCTACTCCGTCGTTTTCATTCGTGAGCAAAGATGTGTATGTACCCTCTTATCCGAGTTGAAATTCTATTCTGCAATCTGAAATTGAACTCGGGGACTGCCCTCGTCCAAAATTGCTCGAAGTGTTTCTACTCGGCTTTACCTCTTGCCTATTCGGTTTCTCTACTTCAAAATTCAAAGGTACATTTAATACTGTGTTTAAACCCACATGCCAACTCTTCGACTTTGCTGTTGTCCCAAACCCGGCTTCATGGCAAGCAAGAGAACAAGCAAAGGGTCCATGAGCACAAGAAAAATTACTAAGGAAAGGAAGAGTGCAGGAACCGAGTAGGGTGCTTTTATTACTGTTCTTTGTCTTATCTTTTCGGCTAAGTGGTGGGCTGCGTTACTATGATTGTTTCTAAGCGGCTAAGTATTTGCAGCTGTGCTCTTTAACTCTTGTGACTCGAATACCAAAAAAGCAACAAGTTGCAGGTAGAGCTGAGACGAAAAGAGAGAGTGAATAAGAAATGCAACTCGGGGACTCGCATGATAACGCAACCCGGCATCGAGCCCAGGCTGAATAAATTGATTAAGTTGAAAATAACAAGTGGGAATAAAAATGAGTAGCAACAGCATAAATAGTCTGATACATTTGCACCCGGCATCCCGGGGATGTGATAAGTGTTTGAGAAATAAAGCTGCAGGATAAACTCAGGTCGACGTGGTGTTCTCGGTGCTAGCCTTAGCTGCCTCATCCTCAGTAGTGGCCTTGGTCGCATCCGCCTCTGCTCTGGCATCAACAAGCTTCGCTGCTTCGTCCTCGGCGTTGGGCTCGGTGGCTACCGTACCTGGTCTGAAGTGGCCGTGGCCACCGAGACGGGCGTTGTCGCGGAGGTGGAGCCGCTGGCTTGGGCGCGAAGGTTTACGGTGTCGTCGAGGGCAGCTCCTGACGAGGTGCCGAACTCGAGCGCGGAGGTGTCGATCGACATCTCCACGTTCTCGTCCTCCTCGTCGCTACCCGCGATGACCTCGGCCTTCTCCTTCCCGTCCTTGACAGCAGGAGAGTCGAAGTAGCTCAGGTCCGGCTCATCGGTGTCCGTCTCCTCGTCTTCATCCTCCTCCTCGCCCTCGTCCACCTCGGTGTCGGGCTCGGTGAGGCCGTTGATGAAGGTCGCAGTATCAGCATACTGAGCGACCTCGTGAGCAACCAGCTGGCGAATAGCCACGCAGTCGGGGTCCTTCTCCCACTTGGAGTCTCGGCGCATCTCGCGGATAATCTGCATATTGAGGTTCTCGTACCAAGTGGTGACGAAGAGCAACATCATGTCCGCACCTGCCCGAGCTCCCGAGGCGCGCCATTTCTTCAGTTCGGCTTTCACGCGCTGCAGCTTCAAGGCAAGACCGGAGATTGTTGTCGGCGCAGAGTCATCAGGCCAGAAGAAGTTGTGGATCTGGAAGGCGACGCGCACCAGCTCGGTGCCCACGCCCGCTAGCCGCGGACACTGACTCTGCATAATCAGGATACTTTCCTCGATTTCTGCTCTGGTGTCCAAAGGCTCGCCCTTCTCAACACGAGCTGCTCGGACCTTTTCCAGGGCGGGCACGCTAGAAGATTCAAGGTCGGGAAAGATTCCTGCAAGAGCTATCGAGAAGATCAGAAACAATAACAGAGTGGAAGCGTGAAACGAGAAGCAGAGAAGAAAGGCGTAGCAGAGAAGCGGAGAAAAGGGAGCACTTACTGTTCAAATCGTGGCGCAGCCCTAACAGCTGGGTCTTCCATGTTTCCTCGTTGGATATATGCTTCTCTTCGATCAAGCGGAGCTCCTCTAGCTGAGTGAAGAGCCCAGCGTTGCTCTTCTTTAGCACCTCACACTCCTGTTTGAGGGCTCTTTCCCTGGCCTTGGCTGCTGCTTCGCTCTTTGCCTTCTCGGCGATTACTCTGTCCCTTTCGGCACCAAGGTTGATAGCATCCTGGAGCGCAGTCTGCAGCTGGACTTGGAGCTTCTCCATCTCAGTAGTGTGCTCTTTCACAAGCTCGACAGCCTGGCTGGACAACTGCTGCTGCACCTCAGCCGGTTTGCGGCAGTCTTGGTGCTCCTCATCGAATTTCTTATGATCTTCTGCGGAAGGCAAAGCACGGTTATCAGAGAAGCGAAAGAAAGAAACACACGAAAAGCCGAGTAGACGGCAACGCACTTTCCAATCTCTTGATGGTGGCCTGGCCATTCTCGACGAAGGCACGGAAGTTCTCGTGCTCGTCAGACAGGGCCTTCAGCTTCCCTGCAGGATGAAATTAGTTAGCGCAAAAAGCAGAAGCGGGCGTATACACCAAACGCAAGAACCGCGCAGTTAGAAGCGTACCTTCAACTTCAGACAGTCTCAGAGTGCTGTTCATCACTTCCTTGTCGGCTTCCTCGGCGATCATATTCTCTTTTTCCAAGGCGGAAATGCGCCTCTTGGCAATAGCATGGTTCCAGAGTAGCCGACGATGCAAGTCGGTCCGCTTCAGTACGCTATTCTGAGAAGTAAAAGAAACAAGAATCAGGCAAAGTATTTGAGATTCAACCCGAGAAGGCGGCTACTCGGGAGAGTGTCCGCCTACTCGGCCAGAATCTCGGGGACTGGGTGATGGATAAGGAAAAGAAAAAGAGTAGAAAGGAAGTGAAAATGTAACTCGGAGAGGATGAGTAGGAATTTACCGCGTAGGATTGCTCGAGGTCCTCGGTGTTCTTGCGGTGGACAAACATCTTGGCAGCAAGTGTAGCAGAGGTGGTTGAGACAGTCATGGGTTTGTAACCCAAGTCCACCTTGTTCCAATCAACACGCATATGGTCGATGTCGCCCAGATCGGTGCCATTCCAATTGGTGTTGCCGAGAACTTTGTTGTCCCACTTGGCATCGATGAAGCCGATCAAGTCGAGTACTTGCTCGAGGCTCTGGGACGTTATCGCCTGGTCCTGAACTCCACGAGAAGCAATGGAGATGGACTTGTCTTGATTTGGGGCCGGGGGCCTGGAGTCCACTGCCACGGCTTTCCTCCCTTTCTGAAGAGCAAGATTCCGGTCCTTGGGGGAAAAGCCGACCTGGTGCTGATGACTAACCTTCACCATGTAGTCGGGGTAGCAGGGCTGATCAGCTGCAGCGGCGGCGGCAGCAACCGCGCTAGGATCGCGAATAACCAGCTGACTGGACTGGCCAGTTGATGTTGGCGGCGGCATGTCGACAGCCCGCTTCTTCGTCTTCTCCTTCTGGGCAGTTGGCATCGAGGCGACTGGCTTCTCGGTTTTCTGCTTCTTGGTCTTATTCTCCTCAGCTTTCTCCTTCTCGGCGGCTTTCTTCTCGGCTGCCTCCTTCTCTGCAGCATCTTGGGTACTTTTCCTGGTAACTGGCCTGGCCGGAGGGCTGGCGGCAGCCTCGGTTGTCTGCACCAAGGAGGAATCAGGCTGAGCGCTACCTTGATCTGTTGGTGGCACCAGGGGCGCGCTATCCGGTGCGGCATCCGGCTGGGCGCTACCCTGCGCGGCAACTGGTTGCGCGTCGCTCAGAGGGTAATGCCCAGTCGCGTCTTCTACCCGCTGCTCGGCAGCGGGATCCGGCTGTGAGACATCCATTTCTTCTACCCGCGGCTGGGCCGCGGGGTCTTCTTGTCCAGCAGCCCCTGTTGCTGGCTGCTCTTCTCCTTCTTCCTGCCGCTCAAGGGCGGCGTCGTGGTGCATCTCGGTCTCTAGATCTTGGTTCTCCTCGGCGGTGTTGGCCGGAGGAGAAGGTGGTTTCTCTTGGTGAGCAGCGTCCTGCGCCTCCTGCTCGGCGCGGGACTGCGGCTCTGGCTCGGTGTTTTGGGCATTGCTGCCTTCGGTTTGTGCGTTGGCGGTGTTGTTCTCATCGCCGTCGAGGTCGATTAGATTGTCGACATCGATGGTGGCCTTCTTCTGGATCTCGGTGGACGCAAGAGCGGCGTCTGCGTCCAAGGGGTCTCTGAAGAGAAAATTGTGTTCAAAATCAAGAATAGGGCAGAGGAAATCAAGAGGAGACAGCGAAGCAAAAAAGATTGGGAGTCAACCGAGAAGAACGGAGTAAACAGAAGCGTGCAACCGAGAAGGAACTTACCCCTTGCGGCTAGGGATCTGTGGTCGTTTCCTCTTCACGATTTTCTTAGTCGTCTTCTCGGTCGTCTTCTTCTTCTTGGCGGGAGGTTCTTGGGCGCCACTGCCTGTCCGTTTGCGGGTGGCAGGAGCGGCAACTGCAAGAGGCTTGACGACCTGGGCTGCCTCGTCCTCATCCTCATCCTCGTCTTCGCCATCAGCATCAGCAACATCTGTGAAATAGAAAGGAAGAAAAGCACTTCAGAAGCAGAAAGCGATTGGTTTGCGCTGCTCGCGGTCAGAGGGGATAAGTTCAATTACCTTCAACTTTATCCTCGGACCAGTCACGAAGAGACGATTCCGCGGGATGATCACCCGCCTGGGCGGCGTCAGAAGGATCGAGCTTGTCCGCGGTCTCGAAGGAGGCCTGGTCATCTTCTTCTCGGTCAGATGACCAGTTGCCCTCGAAGCACTCACAGCTCTCAGCAAGCTGACGGTCAAGGACCTGGAAGAACAAAGAAACATCGCAAATTAGCCAAGTAGCGTGGAGGCATTCTACCCGGATGGGCGTGCAAACACAAAGCACACTAGGCCTAGGGAAATTTGCTAAGTGTCCTACTCGGCAAGGCGTGCAAACAACAAGCACATTAAGCCTAAGTATCTCTCCTAAGTGTGCTACCCGACAAGGCGTGCAAACACAAAGCACACTAAGCCTAAAGCAGTTCTGATAAGTGCCCTACTCGGCGCGGAATGCAGTTGCTAGTCGCAGCAAGGAGAGAAGGCTGTCTACTCGGATTACATATAAACTGGAAGCAGAGTAAGGAGAACATACCCGTGGAATCGGCTTTGTGCGGCTGAAGGGGATGAACCCATACTGCCAGTTGTCTCGGAGGCTTGTGGTCAGGATGTACCTTGCGTGCGCGGCGACTTCCGCGTTGCTGAGCTCGAACGTGGTCGTCCGAGTGCAGTCGCGGGGGCCTCCCAAGTAGCACATTGGGTGGGAGCGCTGCTGCAGAGGCAGCACCCGGTTCCGGATCCAGCAGGCCACGGGATCATCGCTCTTGAGGCCCTCTCCGATTAGTTCAGCGAGCCGCTCCTCCATCTGCACTGCGTTACGGTCGTTGGAGGGCTTCGTCTTCCAATTCTGCCCGGATGGAGCTCGGTTGCTCCAAGCAGGCAGATTGATGCGGTCCGTTACCTTTCCCCCCTTCGTGGCGGGGATATTCTTCACATAGAGGAAGGATTTTTGCCACATACGGACGGAATCCAAGCCCTTGATGCGAGGGTGATTGGTTCCCGTCCGCTGCACCATCATGGCGCTGCCAGTGTCGGTTACCCGGCTGCCAGAGGCCGCGCCGTCCTTCTTCCCTTTGCTCTGCTGGCGGAGGTGGAAGTACTTCAGCCATGTCTGCACCGTGGGGCGGACGCCAAGAAAGGCCTTGCACACCACGGTGTGATAGGCGAGGAAGACGACTGCATTTGGGGGGAGATGATGCATCTGATCACCGAAGTGGTCCAGAAAGGAGCGGAGGAAATCGGAAGCCGGCATGCCGAATCCTCGCGCGAAGTGCGCGAGGAAGACGACATGCTCGCCCTCCCGCGGGGCCGGAACGATTTCGCCGTCGGACGGCCGACACTGAACACCAGGAGGAACCCTCCGGGTGTTCACGAGCCAGGAGCAGTCATCGACGGTGACATCAGAACCAGCCCAGCCGGCGCGATCAGCCATGGCAGCAAGTGAGAAAGCGGTGGAAGGTTTGGAAGAATCTGATGGAGAGAATGAATCTGCGGCGGCGCAAAGAGTTGCGCGGCGGCGGAGAGCTCGGCGGCGAAGAAGAAACAGAGAGGCGAAAGAGGAAAGTACGGAGGAAGGAGAAGAGGAAGTTACCGATGGGGGTATTTATACCCTCTCCTCAGATTACCGTTACCATCGGGGTAGTGGGATCGATCGTGGCCATAACTCTCGTGTGGTGGGGCCTGTGGCCGGTTAGAAACGCACACAAGCGCGGAACGCGCGCGTAACGGCCACAATTGATCCCACGACCAGATCGTGGGCTATTACTGCGCGTGATGGGACATGACGAGCCGGTGGGCCCACTCCGTGAAAACTGGGCGCGTGGCACGTCGTGTCCTGGGCAGCGAGACGTCGGGGTCGCGGATGCTTGACACGTGTCCTGTCGCAGCACGGAAGGCTGGATTGTGCTCTGCGCTGCAGAGACTCTGCTTGAGAAATTCTCTAAGTCCTTTTACTCGGACGCAGAGAAGGAGACTAGCCCTATTCGGAAGAAAAGAGACCCAAGGTACCTTCCAGAGCGCTACTCGGAGGTTTCACTCGGCATCTAGAGGTTCAAGGGTGGTGTTGCAAAGATTGGTTTTAAGCTGGCAGAGCCTAGTGAACGAGTTCGCAAGACTCTACCAGCTTCGGGGACTGCTGTCGGGGGGTTACCCCCGAGTAGGGTAAAGGCAAGTGGTAAAGGCAACTGTTAGAAGAGAAGTTTGGTCGAGTAGCCGCCTACCCGGTACTTGCTACCCGGTCGACTGCTACTCGGTCTTACGAAAAGATGACCAGAAGGAGATATCAAGCGAGTTATGTCCGTTCGAGTAGAAGAGCTGGTCCGAGTAAGATTGGCGGGAATCTACTCGGGCCAGAAGTCAAAGGAGCCGTTATGACACAGGATCCCGCGTATCCTGGGTCCGTACTTGGCACTATTCAAACTACTGTTCATCTGGGACCGGCCTGCCTGACAGCGACAGTGTGGAAGCAGGCGGTCGCAGGATAAGGGGGCCCTACTCTGTGTTTGGCACAGTGATACCAGACTGTCCCCTTGGTTTTTCCCAACGACTTTCCGGATGCAGCCAAGATTAGGAACCAAAGCTGTCAGCGGGAACTCGGAAGAAGGACGATGTGCACACTATGTCGACACTTGTCCGTGTTTGGACGTATCCGGCTGGGCACCATGTATATAAGGTGCCCCGCCGCCTCCTGCGTGGGGGATCGCATGCTGGGACACTGGAAACCCTAGATTCTTGACCTAGTTCATCACAAAGAGAGAAGAGTGGCTACTCGGTAGCAAGAACATTGTACTGTGGCTACTCGGTGAGACACCAGAATACAAAGAGAAAGACAGGAGTAGGGGTTTTACCTCCTCACGAGGGCCCTTAACCTGGGTAGATCGTGTTGTTTGCAGTGTTTAGTTCTTACCTCACGCGGCTACTCGTCGCGTGATCCCTCCCCGAGCACCTCCAGCGTCCATCGTTCCCACATCTTTAGCCATCCTATGGCATCTGCCGTGACTCCACCACGACAAAGAATGTCTTGGTCTTCCAATGGGCAAGGTACGTTTTGGTGCTTGATCCATTCATTGGTTGATGAAAATTGCATAGGATAGCAATCCAATCGCCATTTGAATCATATATGCGCGTGATGTATAGAAAATTGCATAGATTTATTATGATGAAAATTGCATAGGATAGCAACATGTCCGATCCCCATTGAAATCATATATCCGTGACATAGAATCATCATATATCCGATCCCCATTTGAATCATATATCTGCATGATATATAGAAATTTTCATAGTTTTATTATGATAAAATTGCATAGGATTATTATGATAAAAATTGCATTGGTTTATTATAATGAAAATTACATAGGTTTATTATGATAAAAATTGTATTGGTTTATTCTGATGAAAATTGCATAGGTTTATATATAGTTCATGCATGTGGTGGCTTGTTGCATATCGGCAAATCCGTGTTGCAATATGCAGGTCGTTGTTGTCGTAGTAATTAACATGAAGTAATAATAAGTAGGTTATTATTATGATTCTTAATGAACAATTTGTTCCATACTAACTTGTTGTTGCAGTAGTAACAAGTGTAGAACCCTCATGGACTTCCTTTACCGCAGCGGCATTCATTTTGTTAGCGTTGATACAAACAACGACAAGATGAAGATGAGGAAAAGCTTCAGAATTGAGATATCGGCTGCCTGCCACATTGATATCAATGAGATATTTAGGCCTCAGCATGAAAGGACTTCAATGGCTCATATGGCGACTGGTACGGTGATATGAAGAACAAGATCGAGAACAAAAATGAGTAGGATACGACCCCACTTCACGTCAAGAACATTGATTATGCCGCCATAGATGCTTACGTTTCATATGAGGTGTACCGCATTATTCGAGTCGTCAACCTTGGGCAGCGTCACCTCACACGGCCAGCACCAGCATATGATGATGATGATGATGACGATTCAGACGACTCCTATGATGTGTAGTAGTGCTTCGGGGTCGATCGTGTGATCTCTATTATGTATAGTTCTTATATCTCTCTCTCTCTCTCTCTATGATGTAGTAGTACGGGTCTCCTGTGATCTATAGATCGAGTACTTTTATATGCATCTATATTTATATGTTCATGTTTAAGTATGATTTGAGCAAGATTTCATTGTGATGTTTATATATTTTTCTCATGCTTGCATAGGTTAACAATCCTATATGATGAGAAAATAGTACTAGCACTAGATATGTAAGCAAATTGAGAAATAACCGAACACAATGGCGCGGAGATTTATCCCACAGTTCACTTTCCAATGGAAGCTAATCTCCGTTGGGATCCAACTCGAGGGTTCACTTTCCAAATACATGGCATAGTTTGTTATAATGAGCCTATATTGCACACAAACATGCATCTTGGAAGCACGGACAATGTTGACAAATGAATTTATTTCTTTAACTGAATAAAAAAACCATTTTCCATTTTTGGAGTGTCAGAAATGTTTTTTTTTGTGAAGGACCTACCACAAACATGTTCAAAACTTGGGGGCTTAATTTCTTTAACATGCTAGGACATGTGATATACCCAAATAAACAATCTGTTTTCTAAGAGAAGATTTCCATCCAGCTATTTTGAAAATCACAAGTTTCTGCCGATTCAGTTGGAAACGGGACAAATTTGAACTACAGGTGCCTCGTAATTTGCTCATAAATTTTGGAAAAATCATTTTTAGGTACTCAACTACCTATTTCAATAGAGATCCACAGTGAGTTGCTGAATATACAACCCCTAGCTAAGAACGGGCATGCCTGCCGTGTTGACTTTATCCTAAAACGGGTTTAGAAAATTCCAGCAAATTCTAAATAACGCGAGACCTTTGCCTGGAGTCATTACATATGTCCTAGTATCCACCAAAAATAGTAAACTTGGAATACGATAGTTCTGTTGAAAAAGTGTTAAAAAAAGAGCTATCTCCTCCTAACATTCTAGGGTTTCGGTTCAAACGACGGGTGTTATGGCCAAATACATGGCATAGTTGTTATAATGAGCCCATATTGCACACAAACATGCATCTTGGAAGCATGGACAACGTTGAAGAAGGAAAGTTTTTTTTAACTGAATAAACAAACCATTTTCCATTTTCGGAGTGTTAGAAATGGTTTTTTTGTGTGAAGGACCTACACAAACATGTTGCAAAGTTTGGAGGCTTAATTTCTTTAACATGCTAGGACATGTGATATGCCCAAATAAACAATCTTTTTTCTAAGCAAAGATTTCCATCTAGCTATTTTGAAAATCACAAGTTTATGTCGATTTAGTTGGGAATGGGATAAATTTGAACTACAACTGCCTCGTAATTTGCTCATAAATTTTGGAAAAAAAACATTTTTATGTACTCAACTACCTATTTCAATAGAGATCCACAGTGAATTGCTGAATATACAGCCCCTAGCTAAGAACAGTCATGCCTGCCGTCTTGACTTTATCATAAAACGGGTTGAGAAAATTCCACAAAATTCAAAAAACCCTAAATAACGCGAGACCTTCGCTTGGTGTCATTACATATGTCCTAGTATCTATGAAAAATAGTAAACTTGGAATACGATAGTTCTGTTAATAAAGTGTTCACAAAAAAAATCTATCTCCTCCTAACATTCTACGGTTTCGGTTCAAATGACGGGTGTTATGGGAAAATACATGGCATAGTTTGTTATAATGAGCCCATATTGCACACAAACGTGCTTCTTAGAAGCACTGACAATGTTGACGAAGGAATTTATTTTTTTAACTGAATAAAAAGACCATTTTCCAGTTTAGGAGTGTCAGAAATGGTTTTCTTTTGTGAAGGACCTACCACAAACATGTTGCAAAATTGGGGTCTTAATTTATTTAACATGCTAGGACATGTGATATACCCAAATAAACAATCTGTTTTTCTAAGAAAATTTTTCCATCTAGCTCTTTTGAAAATCACAAGTTTCTGCCGATTCAGCTGAAAACAGGACAAATTTGAACTACACGAGTTAGCTTATTTGGACAAGATTTAGCTTATGGCTGCCTCATATTTGGATTTGTCTCATTTTTCTAATCGATTTATAGATATTATTTGTGAAATTTAAATTTACCGAATTGCATATATGAATTATTCAATATTAAATGGAAAAAGACAAATAAGTCAATTATTATTTCCAATTAAGAATATTTTAATTCAAAATATTATTAATGATCCATTTCTTTTAATTTAAATAATTGTTTTGATTCATAAAATAAATGTGTCTGACATCATAGTCTATGGGTTAATAGGATTGAAAGCATACTATTGTCACGTAAGTATCTCTTCTTTATAGGTAGCTCATAGGTAACAAACTACGAGGTTAAGCGTACTAGTGCGGGAGTAGTGTGATGATGGGTGACCTCTGCGGGGAGTGTTAGTATAAGGGGGATGAATTCGATTGAAATTAATAATGGTTAGTGATAAGGGAGTAAATTAGATTGAAATTAAGAATGGTTAGTGATAAATGTGAGTTTAAGTGGTCAAACAATATAAATAAATAAAATGGATATAAAATGATTTTTTTCCGAAAAAATGGAAAAAGAGAAAAAAAACAAAAACCCTTTAGTACCGGTTCGTAACATGAACCGGTACCAAAGGATTACGGACCGCGGGCTCTCCTACTGGGCCACGTGTTGGTCCATTTAATACCGGTCCGTGAGGGACCAGTACTAAAGGTTGGTGGGCCTTTAGTACCGATTAATTAGTACCCATTGTCCAACCGGTACTAATAGGCCTCTAGAACCGGTACAGATAGCCCGTTTTCTACTAGTGGAGTTTGTCAATCAGAGGTTAGAGGAACTCCTGGATATTTAGGAGGAAATTTTCTGCAATTCTACGACTAAGTATTTGAGAGAACACTTGAGCCTCCTTCTCAACATTAATGGGTACAAGGTCACATTTATAAAAATTAATCCTCATACCAGAGATTTGCTCAAAACAAGACAAGATCAATTTTAGGTTCATAGCACAGTATTTATCACTATGCAGAAAAGTTAAAGTATCATTAGCATATTGCAAACTGACCACCCCCACTCCATTTTTGCAATAAACCAATAATCAGGCTATTACTTGCAGCTCTAATAAGCATTATGATGAACACACTACTAGGAAAAGCCTTCCCGCCGGCTATGCTCACGCCGGTGGTAAAATCTTACCGCTGACGTGCATACTCACCGTGCTGGGGGTAAAAACTTATCGACGACGCGCCAACATTCTTGCGCGCTGGCGGTAAATTTCGGAATATTTTTCTCGATTTTTTCTTCTTTTTTTAAATGTTATTTTTCAAATCAATTCAGAATGTATACCACGAATTATTAGAATGTTTTCCTAGTCAATTTTGTCCACTTTGGTCAACGTTCACCCATCCTTGGAGTGCTCCAGCCCCAGCTACTTAACATCTTAGTTCCATTCGAATCTAGTGCCCCAGAGAAGAAATTACCTCCTGTCAAGGACGGCAGTTGCGCATGCATGATCCATTGCATGCATGCATGCCTCGGGATGGATGCTAAAACGCTTTGCGTTCTCGAGTATGGTTTTTAGCATATCATCGCCAAGAGCCAGCATTTGCCACCGAGCGTGATAGGTAAAGGCCGTTACCGGGGCAATGGCCTAAGAGAGATATGCCTCATAGCTACAAAAGAATAGGTGCAAAAGTATGGTATTGTATATGATATCATTCTTTGCTTTACCTAAAGGAGTCTTGAAAAAGTGGGATTATTTCCATTCAAGATTCTTTTGGTAGGGTGACAGCGAGAAAAAAAAAATTGGCTAGCCAGATGGGATGTGGTTTGTCGTCCAAAGGACCAGGGGATTAGGAATTCATGACTTACAAGTTAAGAAATCGGCCCTCCTTGGTAAATGGCTATTCAAATTATTAACCAAAGATTGTGTTTGGCAAACCCTCCTTAAACGTAAATACATTGGCTCGAAAGAAGTCTCACAGGTTGTGTGGAAACCAGGTGATTCACACTTTTGGGACGGACTCGTGGCGAATAAAAATAATTTTTTCCTCTATGGGGTATTTAAGATTAAGGATGGATCGCAGATAAAGTTCTGGGAGGACAAGTGGTTAGGTAATACCACACTCAGAGAACAATATCCTTCCCTATACACTATAGCGAGACAGAAGGATGATACGCTGGCTACGGTCATGCAAACATCACCTCCTAATGTCACGTTTAGACGAGACCTCATTGGGCCAAGACTTGTATCTTAGAATACTCTGGTTAGTAGGTTGACTTCGGTTACCTTAACATCAGGCACTGATGAGTTTCGGTGGAAAATCACTAAGAACGAAAATTCTCGGTGGATTCTATGTATAGGGCTATGATCCAATCAGACATGCCAGTCGATATTTTCAAAAATATATGTCTTATGAAGGTACCACTGAAGTTAAGGTTTTTGCGTGGTATCTTCGTAGAGGGGTTATACTAACGAAAGATAATCTTGTCAAACGTAATTGGTACGGAAGTACAAAGTGTGTTTCTTGCTCTCATGAGGAAACGGTCAAACACTTATTCTTCGATTGCTCTTTTGTGCGTTCTATATGGTCCGCTATCCAAATGGATTCGAATCTTTATCAGCCCACATCCATTGCGAATATATTCGGTAACTGCTTAAATGGGGTAGATAAAAGATTTAAAACTATTATTAGGGTAGGAGCGCTAGCCGTTATTTGGTCGCTTTGGCTATGTAGAAATGACAAGAATTTCAATGAAAAAAACTTTTCGTATGCAGGTTCTATTCTGAAGCACATGTATTCTCCGTTCGTGGCCCAAATTACAGGGGGAGTTTCGAGGCCTTTTTATGGAGACATGTGCACGGCTGGAGCAGGTGTCGAGGGATATTTTTATCCCACATGGATGGCCGCTTGATCTACGGATAGCAGCTCCATAAAGATGACAGTCTACGTCTACTAGATTTGTTTAGAATTGTTGTCTTTTGTCATTTCTTTTTCGTTCAGTTACTGGATTTCGGGCTGTGTGCATTAATAATGCAGAGGCCGGGTGTATTTGCTTAACTATTTAACTAATAAAAGCCCTTTATCAAAGAAAAATATTAGAACAGATACGTTGTTAGTATTACTCAAATGCTTGCAGCTAAATCAAAAACAGTTTGTCTTTGCATGTAGGGAATGGTGTTAGCTGCGTAGGGGGGAAATGATGTTATGAGCATAAAGCAAAAGCTGGCAGGAGGCATGACAATGCAGTATAAAGTCACATGTAGGACTGGGTAGAAATAATGGTATAGACGTACCTGCTAACTGCATGCTCTTGACACGCAGTTTTTTTCTGGGTCATAGCATAGTGGGCAACATGTACCCCGCTTGATCCCAACATCCTGAAGTAGTATCAGTTTTGTCCACCCAAGCAAACATGAGCTCTAAATCATGCTGTTCGAACCATGTACGTGCTGCCTATAGTGTATGTAGTTTTATGTTTACACACAAAAGCATGAATGGATAAGGAATCACTCGTTGCCATATAAAATATAGGGGTTAGAATGATATACTCATATACTCCTCCATCTCAAAATAATCGTCTCAAATTTGGACAAAAGTGGATGTATCTAACACTAGAATATATCTAGATACATCCATTTTGTTTAACTTTGAGACAAATATTTTGATACGGAGGGAGTACATATAGTGCATGTGCATGCATGTTGTTTTTTGGTTGACATGCATACACATTCTAGTAGATTTAATGAAGTGGATATATGCCGATATCTAGCAACATGCATACACATTCTAGTAGATTTATATTAATGAAGTTAATATTATATGGCATCGGCGCATCTCATAATTATCTGCTTCTTAATTGAATCATTGGCGTCTGGTGGTGGCTGCGGGTCGTATCGGCATCGTCAGTGTGACTCGTGTATGCTCAGGGCGGCATTGGGCGTTCTCAGCCCCCCGTTGTGGTTTGTCAGACAGAACACTGAATTTTTCGGTGGGCTGCAACTTAGGTGTGGTGACCACCCTTTCCTTTTTCTAGAGGATGTTTCTGAATTCAGTACTAATACGCATGATGTAGCCAGCAGCTCAATTATACTTTTAGTTGCATTAAACTCCTATCGATCCGTATGATTAGAAGGAAAAAAGACAAACAAATGTTCGATCACTTGCAGATATATTACCATTTTGCGTGTTTTAGGCTTGCATGCTGAAAAACGACATGCTCTATTGACACCACAACAGCAGTACTGCAGTAGTTATGTACATTTTTAGAAGAGACTAGGAGAATCAATTATGTTCCCATAAATATGATTTTTGAGATACTCCATACTATTTTTCTGAATTACTTTTTCTATTAACGTAATAGAACATGATAATAAGCAAGAAGTAAATTGTTACTGAATCTTTTTGAAGGTTCAACACTGCATTCATAGAAAAAAGTGGAAGGAAATACATTGAAATTTATGGTGTACAAGGATAAAATCCTAATAAAACATATGTCAGGAGTGCTTCTTATTTAGTTTCGTTGTTTTATTTTATGCAGCTGCTTGGGTGTGCTTCCTTCTGGGTGGCGCTGGCTGCTCTTTTTTTCTCACCCGGTATTCTTCAGTACCACCCAATTTCTATCATTTTGGATGAGTAAGTGCCTATTTTTTCTCTCCCAATTTGCACCTGTTTGGATCGTACTTCTCCAGCTTTACTCGTCGTAATTTTATTGATGTAATGGGTGAAGCTTGAGATAAGTATCTCAATCTTCATTTTTTAATTTTGTGGCTTGCATCATTTAAAAACCACTGCCGCCTTTTATCAGAACACGCTGGAAGGCGTAACTGAGGCAAAATTTAAATATTTTTTTTAGAGGTCAGCATCTTTTTAGGCCTCGTAGATTTTTGCATAGATGGATTTTGTGCAATGTGTTGTTTCCACTGCATCCTCCATACAGGAATAAATCATACTCCCTCTGTTCCACAATATAAAATGTTTTAGACTTTTTTCACATTCAAATACATACCCATGTATCTAGACACATTTTAGTGTATATGTACACCGAATCTCACTAGTAGAGAAGTGCCTTTCTATGGAACAGATTCTGTGGCGCATGGCTTTTTGGTGCGCCACAGAAATATATTTTTGTGGCGCACGGGTTGTCATGCGCCACAGAAAAGAGGCATTCTGTGGCGCACGGGACCGTGGTGCGCCACAGAAAACAGGAATTCTGTGGCGCACCGGATAGGGGTGCGCCACAGAAATAAGTTGGGGGCCCACACCATGATTGCCACACTCCTATTCTGTGGCGCATGGTGGTTAGTGCGCCACAGAAATATGACATTTCTGTGGCGCACCCCCCCTTGGTGCGCCACAGAATTCCCATCCGAAAAAATTCTGTCCACACGCACCAACTCCACACCCCCCCTCCCCCGGGAACGCCTTTTCTAGTTTTTGACGGAAGAGTTGGCGATCTAAAAAGCATCAAAAAATAAATCCCTTATAGATGCACGGAGAGTTTAATGTCTACTTTTTTATCAAATTTTGAAATATGTATTTCGACTTTCTGAGCAAAAGTTTTATAATCGGAGAGAAAAAGGAACCCAACCTCACTAGCCTTCGGCCTGTGAGCTTTTTTTAGAATCGCCAAATTCCAAAAGAAACAAAAGTTATGGCCGTTTTAAGACTTTGACTAGAAAATAAAAAAAAAGAAAAAAAAATTCTGTGGCGCACCAAGGGGGGGTGCGCCACAGAATTGGGAGGCAGAATTCGAAATCTGCCTCCTCCCCTCCTTTTCTTCCCTTCTCCCCTCCACTTCTCCTCCACTTCTCATCTTCTACCTCTCCTCTCCTCCACCTCTCCTCCTCCTCCACCACCACCACCACCATCACCACCACCACCTCTCCTCCTTCTCCTCCTCCTCCACCACCACCACCACCATCACCACCACCACCACCATCCTCCTCCTCCTCCTCCTCCTCCTCCACCACCACCACCATCACCACCACCACCACCATCCTCCTCCTCCTCCTCCTCCTCCACCACCACCACCACCATCACCACCACCACCACCACCTCCGGTGAGCTCCTCCTCCTCCTCCTCTTTCTCCTCCTCCTCCACCACCACCTCTCCTCCTCCTCCTCCTCTATCACCACCACCTCTCCTCCTCCTCCTCCTCCTCCACCACCACCACCACCTCCGGCGAGCTTCTCCTTCTCCTCCCCACCAACTCCGGTGACCCCCATCCTCCACCCACCAACTCCGGCGAGCATCCGACGAAATCCGGTGAAATTTCGAAATTTCAAAAATTTCCCGCGACCAGATCTGGCCGCCTTTTTTTTTTGAAATTCAAAAAAAAATTCTGTGGCGCACCCCCCTTGGTGCGCCACAGAATTGCAAATTTCTGTGGCGCACGGCTGAGGTGCGCCACAGAATTGACATTTCTGTGGCGCACGGCTGAGGTGCGCCACAGAAAAAAATTTAGTGGCGTGTATTCTGTGGCGCACCCCTCTGGCCCCTAGGTGCGCCACAGAAAGGCCTTTTTCTACTAGTGTCTAGTCAACATGTGAAACACCTAAAACATCTTATATTATGGAACGGAGGGAGTAGTAAATTATGTGAGGTCGGTGTTGTTTCAAATAGCTCGAGGATTAGTATCGCTCTATTTTTAACGTAGACTATAAATTGGTACACTTACTGTATCTATAAATTTCAGTACAAAATTCAGTAGGAGTCATGTACATAAATCGATATAAAGAGTAGATGGTCTTGATTAAATAGAAAGCAGCAGCACACCATTTTGTTCTCAAAAGCATAACAACAGCAAAATTCTGTACTAGCAGATCATGTATAAATTTTAGTACCATCAGCTCAGCTCATCTACAAAATCTTTCCTCGGTAGAGCAGAATCTAAAAAATCGAGTACTCTAAAACGGAGGTAGTATAAACTAGAACATCAATCTACAAAATTGTTTTGTACATCAGCTACTAGTCGAGTAGTACAGGGAAAATCAATCGGCCGATCTGTACGGCTGCTACTAGCAGGAGCATGCTAGCATAGGAAAATCGATTTTCCCTGCCTCCCAGCGATTTGCCCGTTGACCTTGTACTTGTACCGTAACCAACCATCTAAGATTAGCGAAAAATAGGTATTGAACTTGGAGGAATCATGCTTGTGAGCCCATGTGGGTTTCTAGTATCGGGAATCTGCGCATGTACGTTGTTGTCAATCTCTGGGTTTATTCTCATAATTCGTGTTATGAAAATCATTTTTCATAATAGGAACTGTGAATTCAATTCTTCATGCAACATGACATTTTTATTACGATAATCCTTTTACATGATTTTTTTTGTTGATTTCGTTTCATTATAGAGCAGTGAAGGTTGAAGGCAAAACTCCTAATAAGGTTAAAAATGATGGTTTTTGGGTCCATGTTCAAGGTCATTCTGCTGCTGGTGACGATGCAGCTGCTTCTGTTGCTCGTGAGAATAAAGTATTTTTCTCCCCGCCGCCTCATCGAGTTCCACCAAGGCCATCAGTTGTCCATAGGAAGAGAAAGGAGAGTGTAGCAGCATTGGTGGATGATGATGATGATGATTTTGTCAGTGTTCCTCAAAGACCATCAGCGTGTTCCTCTAAAACTACTAGCTCTGCTGTTCGGAAGATCAAAAAATCTAAATCATCACATTCTGCTCATTAACATTCTGAGTTAATTTGCAATCCATTTTTTATGTGACTATTCAGCTTACATTTTTTGTTGGTTCGTACATCTTCATGTAGTAAGTTTATTGAGTTGTGATCACACTAACAAAAATTAAATTTTGTTCTGCACTTCTGTTGTGGTATATCTTTTCTATTATAACTTTGGCTCCAATAATCTGTGGTGAATTTTTGTTGTTGAAATATACTGCTTTGTTTGCTTGTGGGACGTTCGTATATTTTATTAATATTGTTTTGTTTTTCATTCTTAAGGATGTTTTACACCTACTTAGAGTATGTAACAACATCAGTTTTCGTACAACTAGTCCTAAATCGTTCACAAACAAGATTTTATATTGTCTGCATTAGACCATAGAGTTATGTTAATCAGTTTACCTGATGTTGCCAACGTCGAGGAGGAAAATGAGTCGTCTTGTCTCCGTCCACAAGTCGATGCAGATGGCCAACAATAGGACACCTCATATAATTCGCACGATGAGTAACATTGTCTCTGATTCATCCTTTGAAGGTGTCCACACCAAGGTAAGACTCTGCATTTCATTTTGAAATCATCGGTGCACGTGGACAAAAGTTGTGCAAGAGTTTGTAGGAAATGTGGCCTTAAAGCCGGTCATAATAGAGCATCATGCTGAAACCCACCCCAAAACTTTTCGTTCGGTGGCACCGGTGCAAGCAAAGGAAGGGGAAGGGCAGGAGCAGGGGAAGGTTTTCGAGAGGCAAGGGAGTCGTGAGAACTCGACAACTTCTTCTGGATGAAGAAGATGATCAAGAGGAAGATGATGAGGTAGAGAGTGATCCATCACGCGGTTCAGACAATAGAGATTACTAGAACTATGTTGTGTAACTGATTAGAATATGAATGATCTGATGTTCTCGTGAATCAAAAAATGATTTGTAGTTCCTGTACATTTGACATAATTGTTCACTTATTATGACTCTTAGATGATCCTAAGAACATTAGCTGTATTATATGAGTTGTGAGACTATTGCAAGACTTATGTTAACCTTTTACCTTTTGTTTTCTTACACATTATAAACAATTCCATCCATGGGTGTTAAAATTATGAGTACACCTTTCATTATTGTTACCGATATTTTTTTCTTTTCTAACGTCGGATTTTAATCTCCACGGAAGGTACAAATTTATCCTATTAAGCATGCTGGTAGCGTTACTACTTATTTTGTCTAAAAAAATTAATACTATTTTTTTTTGAGAAACACAGTACAAACGCAAGCGCTCATATACACGCGCATATACTCACCCCTATGAATGCACACACGCACACCCTACCCCTATGAGCATCTCTGAGAGACTGAGCCGACGGGTCTTGAGACTGACGAAGTCACCACAGACGCCTCGCTGTCGACGGGAACATCAGCTCCCACTGAAAGAATATTCGGCCTAAATGCAACACACAGGTGTCAAACATGGGGTTTGAACTCTGGTGTGCTGAGGGTACAACCACCCTCCTGACCATCCAACCACAGGTTGGTTTGCAAAAAAATAATACTTCTTTTCTTAGGTAGGCTACATATGAGAATTAGACTACACGTTTCCTTGAACGTAATTTTACTACCGTTTTCTTACGTTGCATGCATTAGTTGATAGCAGATGTAATCCGGTTTTCTTACGTGGCATGCTACTGTTATCTTACGTTGCATGCATCAGTTGATAGGAGACCGGCCGACATAATCTTCCGAAAGTTTTCTTAGGCCATCCGCAATAGGTTGTATGATACACCGTATGATAGAATAGCCAACTCATCAACCAATAATGTATCATACAACTATTACAATGGTTTGTTGAAAGAGTTGTTGGTAAAGTAGTACATTCTATCCAATCATATAGTCATTTTAGTGGGACCAAATGAGAAAAGTATCTTGGCATGCGTGCTACCTTGTTGGTTGCATATCATACAACACATCGTCTCTCACCTCATTATTACTTGCCATGTACGCATTTTTCTAAGTTGGCATTGCTATCTTACGATGACATGTACACTATTGGAGATGCTCTTAGGTCGCATGCATGATTTTTTTCGCTGCGCGAGGCCAGCCAACCAAAGAATCTTATGTCGCGTGGGCTTTTATTTACGCCGCACGTTTGGAGACGGGTGGACTGTAACATCCCATTTTTTGCTAAATTAGGGTTGTGGTGTTGTTGGCATCTCATACATGCATCAAACAAAAATTCAAATCATGTTTGAACCAATTTAAAACTTGTTAACCATGATTGAAGGGTGCCTCCCCGGAGATGCCGGGAGGGGTGATCCTTGTAGCATGAGATAGTGTGGGAATGATAAGGACTTGGTGGAATACAAGAAGAAGATGATCTCAGTAGTTGAGTAGCTTTCTCAGCTGTTTTGAAAACATTCTATGAGACGTGATATTCCTCCTCTATTTGGAAAACAAAGATTGCTTTACGCAAATCAGCCTTCATGAAACCCTTTTCGAAATAGCAGATATATAATAGGTTAATTAAGTCTTGTTGAGTACCTCCCGTACTCAGGTTTGCTTAATTCTGGTTCAGGTGAAGATCCTTCTTCGGTGGTGTTTTAGCGTGGACATCGACGAGTAGTTCGGGGTTCCCAGGTAGCAACCTGGAATCTGTGGGCTGGGACGTCGCCTTATGTTGCGGCCTCTTAGGCCTTTTTGGTTCTTGTTGATTAGCAACATAATTTGCCTTCCGTTGTCTGATGTAATGTTGGGTCGTGTGACCTCTGCTTGTAAGCTATACTCTAGTACTACTTGTTTAATAAAGCTTCATGTTTAGAGTACTGCTTTGGTCGGTTGTTGGTTTCGAGCTCATTGTTATACGGTTTTGGCTATGCCTGCATAGTTGCCGCAGTCGAGGGGTTGTGGAGCCGATGATCCATGTCCGAGCCCGCCTGTCGATGTGATCGGCCTGGGGCGAGGTAACCCCAGTAACCCTCGATTGTTGTTGCACTTTCTGGACACATAGCATCTCTGTATAGCTTTGGTCCCGTTTCCTTCAGTTTCATTCGATTCGTGGACGCTTTGATATGCGTAGTTGGTTATGACTAGCATGGATACAAGGAGTAGTAGACTGGGGATCCGGACTACGTGCCGATGAATCCAGTCTGCGTGCCGTTGTTTGTTGCGGCCGGGGCTGGTAACCCTGAAGCCCTTGTGAGTCCATGGCTAGGAGCACATAACAGTATGTATATCTCTGGGTCCGGGGTCGTGACAGGTCTTGGTATCAGAGCAGGACTGCCTGTAGGAAAACCTTACTGCTTGGTCGATGTCGAGTCTAGAGTTTATGAAAACTATTTTGAAACTCGAAATGGATTGTGAAAAACCTTCTTAGGATTCTTTTTACTCCGTATCTGGTATCGCTCTAACTCTGGGTCACCTTACCTGTTTTGATTTAAAAAGGTTTTGCTATCTCTTCTAGTCATTCAAAACCTAGGTGCCTTCTTCGGCAAGGACGTTCTTTTACCCAAGTTGACCTAGTGTTAAGTTCTAGAGTCGCGTGTGTTCCTTACTCCGTTGCATCTCTTAAACTGGGAGATTTCCTTTCAATTCTAATCTCTCAAAGTTGTATGGATTCCACTTCCTTATGTTCCAAAGCCCCAAATCCTGAACCTCGAGATTTCCTTCTCATCTCGAATGTATCCGTTATCCTCTGTTCAAACCTTCCGGAGCTACGTATGTCTTCTTGGAAAGATACTTCGTGATTGCTATTCGTAGTGTCCTTCAAGGCACTAAGATAGTAGTTATTCCTTTCCCGATGTTTTAACCTTGGACTTGAACCGAAGGTCCCGGAATGTGCTGAATTGCGGTGGGTTGAATCGTGTGGTTTCTCAACTATCTGATGCTCACTCTATCAGTACAGGATGCTGACCTTTAACCCAAGTTCTGTTTCTTTGGATCCTGAGAAATCTGTTCTACCTCAGGATGGCTAGGCAATTCCAATTCTCATAGCCGTAGGCTTTCCTTTGGAACCAAAAAGGGATCACCACAGGAGTGATCATCATGGCATCTACGTCTTTGTTTTTTGTTCAACTATACCAACCTTTATGCATGGGTTCTACACATGAGTATTACTCTGTGCAATCAACATGATCTTAGGAATCCTCCTGAGCATGTTCCCATCTTCAGTTGCTCTTAAATCTCCATCCGTTCTTTTGAAACCAAGTAGCTTTTGTGTGTTGGATTCTTCCAATACATTTGCTCTTGTTTTCCGTCAGAACGTTCCACCTTGGGATGTCAGGAGAAACAAACTCCAGTACCTCGTTCATCTATAGAACCAGGTCAAAGTTTTGTAATTCGCAGATTAAAGAAGTTGCATTAGCTTCTGTTCTGTTCTACCTTCGAGTATCACACTCTTATATATCAAGAGGTTGTGTTAAGTTTCATGGCCTTATTGATGAAGTGATGCTCTTACCGTATTCACTCCCCCTTCCTCCAAGCTTGAATGCTTGAGTATGATGGGTCAGTGCATTGATGTGTGTATCCGCTATTCCTAGCAATTCTTATTGCTTCGAAAAACCTAAGAAACATCTGTATCCTTCTTAGCACTACTGGTCACCCAGCCTCTGTTTGAAGTTGACTGAGTCACCAGATCCGTTCAATCCGGTGCACATTCTTGATCAAAGAGTTAGGTTCATACCGAAGCTCTCATGATCATATCGGTTGCTCTGAAAAGCAAGTTTCCTTCCAAACTCCGAGACATACCGGTAGGTTGTGATATTCTGGTTGTCTTTCTAGAAGTATCGCCAGGTTGTCACCTGACCGTGATGTCTAAATAAAGGGTAGTTTGAACTACTCCTTTCTCCAAGAAAGCTATGCTGGATACCCTGGACAAGTAGGTTGAGCTTAAACAACAACTTGGAGAGTTGAAAGGCAAAAGCTCTGCCTAACTTGATCCTCTGTTAAGGGATGTCTAGTTTCCTTTGTGTTGAAGCATGATAGTATCTCTTTAATGGACATGCTATCATTCTACCTTGATTTGATTTGGGCTATCGTCAGATCAAGTCCAGATTCAAGGACTATCTTGATGGTGTTTCCACTCATGGTGCTCTGCCGAGTACACCTCATGTCCTTCGGTCTGACCAATGTATTGCCTTGTTCATATATCATATGAATCCCTCTTCTTGGAGTGATTTGATAAGTGTGTTTTCGAGCCCATCGATGACACTCCTATTTTATCCAAGTTGCAAGAGGTTCATGCTGAACAAATGGCAACAATGTTGGAAACTTTCGAGAACCATCTTTGTTTCATCACGAAGTTGTGTTCTGGATGTTCGAAGTGGCTTACTCCAGTCCATGTGCTTTTGGTGAAAGTTGTCGCCATGGGTTTGAGTAAAGTTTTCTTGTTCCTTCGGGAATAATCCCAGTCTGTCATGCACGTGTGGAGTATTCTTGAGATGGTTGGTTGTTGCCTCCATTTACTTGATTAAGTTCGCATCCACAACAAGCCACTGACTGATTTTCCTTGAGAGAAGAAGTCCAAGATCTTGGTGATCTTTTGTTATCGTCTCCCCAACAAGGACTCCGATGTGTTTCGTCGCAAGTAATTCATGTAGGTGCAACCGTCTTTCGCAAGTTGCTAACACATGAGTTCTGCAATCTCGCTCATCTTCTTGAGCTTGGCATCGTAGTTCATGTCTTGAGAATCTAGTAGAAGTATCTCAATTGTTACCGGTGCAACCTCTGTGATCAAACGTGTTGATTCTGAATCATTTACCCACTAACCAGAGCTGAATCTCAAGCAGCAACTATGGTTGGTGTTTCCTTAAGAGTACTGAATTAGGTCTTTCCAAAATCCGGCATGGTTGATGTTGTGGTTGACGCAATTAGCCGGAAGGCCTAATGTCATATCTCTTTGAGTCCGTTAGAACAACCACTCTCCGTGGGAATACTTGTGAGGCTCGTTCTAACAAGTTTTCTCCCCATTCTTCCAAACCAAAGGTTCACTTCCACTTGATGACCTACAGAAGGCTTGTCGTGAGCCTGGTGTCGGTATCTAGAACATCCAGGAGAACCTGGAAGTTGATCTTTCCAATATTTCTCCGTTGAACATCCAAAACCTTAGTTCTCGTGAAAACTAGTTCCTCGTGGGAACATCTCTTGGTGTTTTGTAACCCCATTGATTAGTTCCCTTCCTCAAGTTGTTTATACTTGAAGTTCTGTTTTTCTCACACATTGTGTGAATTTGTCAGTCACTTCAGCCATGGGATCTTAACCATGTGGTAGATGTATTGCTACGTCCAAACCACAATAGGAAAGAGATTCCCTATTTCTACCGGTGTTTCAACCCTCGTTGGTTACCCATCCTTATGGTGTGATCAAGAATTCCTCCTTTGTTACGGTGTTTCCACATCTTTCGGCTACTCATTTTCTGTTGTGAAGTAACATCCCGATTCTTGATAAGGCTTTATACAAAATTTGACGGAATGAAAGTTCCGTTATCTTTCGTGTCCACTCCGAAGAGTGAATATGATCTTGAATCAAATTTTTCTCCGATGCACGATTACAGTGTTTTCTCGTGTTCTTCCTCGTCTACGGATATTACTTTGTGATATTCAAGACCATCCTCTCCATCTTGGTTATCCGTTTGAAGAAAACCTCGGTTTCACAAGTTGTTCAACCTTTCTTTTCCAAAAGGATTTAAAGTCTTATGCAAAGCTCATATTCTAAATCCTTTCAAGAACCATCGTCCATAAACTTGAAACCATCTTCTATTCCCTCCGTTACCTTGATGTGTTTCATGCCTGTTAACTCAAAAGTTCTTTACGAACATTCTTGTCATGAGTTACCCATGAGATACTCGATCTTCGTGAAGATCATTTCCTAAGAGTTTCCCTCTCACCTAAGGTGTAGCCTCTGAGATCTTCGCAAGTGCTACGGATCAACCTTTTCGAGAAAAGAACTGTAAGGTTCGAGAAGATCGTTCAAAACCGGTGTTCCTTCTTTCTTCTCCTTCGGGAATCTCGGGACGAGATTCTTGTAAGGGGGGTAGATTTGTAACATCCCAATTTTTGCTAAATTAGGGTTGTGGTGTTGTTGGCATCTCATACATGCATCAAACAAAAATTCAAATCATGTTTGAACCAATTTAAAACTTGTTAACCATGATTGAAGGGTGCCTCCCCGGAGATGCCGGGAGGGGTGATCCTTGTAGCATGAGATAGTGTGGGAATGATAAGGACTTGGTGGAATACAAGAAGAAGATGATCTCAGTAGTTGAGTAGCTTTCTCAGCTGTTTTGAAAATATTCTATGAGACGTGCTATTCCTCCTCTATTTGGAAAACAAAGATTGCTTTACGCAAATCAGCCTTCATGAAACCCTTTTCGAAATAGAAGATATATAATAGGTTAATTAAGTCTTGTTGAGTACCTCCCGTACTCAGGTTTGCTTAATTCTGGTTCAGGTGAAGATCCTTCTTCGGTGGTGTTTCAGCGTGGACATCGACGAGTAGTTCGGGGTTCCCAGGTAGCAGCCTGGAATCTGTGGGCTGGGACGTCGCCTTATGTTGCGGCCTCTTAGGCCTTTTTGGTTCTTGTTGATTAGCAACATAATTTGCCTTCCGTTGTCTGATGTAATGTTGGGTCGTGTGACCTCTGCTTGTAAGCTATACTCTAGTACTACTTGTTTAATAAAGCTTCATGTTTAGAGTACTGCTTTGGTCGGTTGTTGGTTTCGAGCTCATTGTTATACGGTTTTGGCTATGCCTGCATAGTTGCCGCAGTCGAGGGGTTGTGGAGCCGATGATCCATGTCCGAGCCCGCCTGTCGATGTGATCGGCCTGGGGCGAGGTAACCCCAGTAACCCTCGATTGTTGTTGCACTTTCTGGACACATAGCATCTCTGTATAGCTTTGGTCCCGTTTCCTTCAGTTTCATTCGATTCGTGGACGCTTTGATATGCGTAGTTGGTTATGACTAGCATGGATACAAGGAGTAGTAGACTGGGGATCCGGACTACGTGCCGATGAATCCAGTCTGCCTGCCGTTGTTTGTTGCGGCCGGGGCTGGTAACCCTGAAGCCCTTGTGAGTCCATGGCTAGGAGCACATAACAGTATGTATATCTCTGGGTCCGGGGTCGTGACATGGACACGCGCGGCTCCGACCAACGGGGTCTGTCCGGTGGGGTGCAGAATAATATTCTACACCCAGTGTGTCAAATATGACTACCCTATATATATGTTCCTATTATGTTTTATACCATGTTATAACTGTATTAAAGCGGAAACATTAATACGCATATTGTATGAAACAAACATAGTCCCTAGTAGCCTCTATTGAACAAGTCTATTGGGCAGCCGATGATTAAGATTTCCGGATTATGGACCTTTATGTCATTGACAATGAAGTCATGTCATTGCTGAATGATGTGATGGACACACCTAACTTATATATGTCACAATAATACGTTGTGATATCACAGAAAATGTAGAACCAAACCTCTGACCGTGAGATGATATTTAATCGCTATCTCCGAGGTTGACATGACTGCGTCAACCGTCACATAATAAAAGGATGATCATAAATGTGTTTCTCGGGTAACCAGAGGGAGACGTAGAAGCATATGCATCGAGAGTGGGATTTGTCAATTCAGATAATGGATAGATACTCTAGGCCCACTCAGCGGTGCTGCATCAAGTAAAACCTGCTAGAATGTGACTAGGTCACGAGAATGCAATATCATGGTGATGAGTAGATGTGTTTGTCAGTAACAAGATTGTATCAGGTATTTAGATACCAGAGAATGAATCTCCGACAAACTATGTATCGCATGACAAAACACTAGTAGAGAAACCCTCTTCTGTGGCGCACCAAATAGCTATTCTGTGGCGCACCCTGGGGCCACAGGGGTGCGCCACAGAACACACGCCACAAAAATAATTTCTGTGGCACACCCAGCCCGTGCGCCATAGAAATAGTGGATTCTGTGGCGCACCAAGCCCGTGCGCCACAGAAATAGTGGATTCTGTGGCGCACCAAGCCCGTGCGCCACAGAAATAGTCGATTTTGTGGCGCATCCCTTAATGGTGCGCCACAGAATTAGGTGCGCCACAGAATTGTCCAATGGTGCGCCACAGAAACATCTGCAATATTTCGAAATCTAAATTGTTTCTGCTGTATACAGTTTGAATATACAGGAATTATACAGGAATTATTCACAGCAGTGATATTTGACAACATATAACATATTACTGATATTTCACAAAGTTACTTAATCACAATAGTGATACATAGTGCAAAGTATCGAATTTGTCTCAAAGTGATCACATAGTTAACTCGATCGAGTTGTCAAACACATCATCATCGAACAATAATTGTCACCACATATAGTTACTCGAGTTGTCAAGTTACAAATGCCTAAGCTAAGATGAAATAGACTACAAGCACGGCGACGATGGTGAGCAAGAACGGTAGCTTGATGGAGGTCTTCATCTTGTTCATCTGTTTCGACTGGTGGTCCCTCCACTTCGCAACCGCCTCGTGTCTAGTCTTGTATCCTTTATAGGAGTTGCCGCTGAACTTGTCGACCTGTGCTTTGCAGTCCTTCCACTCGTCATAGACTCCTGGAACCCGACCCTCGAACACCACGTAGTACGTCATCTATATAGATAGACACAAAGCATATTAGTAAGTATAATGCAAAAAACAACTAAGTCATATATGTTCACAAAAAACAACTAAGGAAACAAAAAATAAACATCATCAAAGATATACAAACATAAAGCTAGCTAGGCCTAAGTTAATTTAGAGCAAACTAATAGTAGCTAGCTAGGAGTTTAGAGCTAACTAATAGTAGCTATAGCTAGGCCTAAGTTTAGAGCAAACTAATAGTAGCTAGCTAGGCCTAAGTTTAGAGCTAAACTAATATAGTAGCTAGGCTTATATAAGTTAAGCAAATTTTGTTAAACAAACTAATAGTAGCTAGCTACGCACACCTCGATCAACGATACCTCAACTGGAGCGGCGCCGGAAACGGCTTATATAGGTCCTTGGTCATCCACGTCCTACGATCAGCCTGCCGCTCTAGGCGTTCCTGGATATCCCTCTGGCATAACCCTATGGGTTGGTGCAAGGACCCTCCCTTTTTGTTGACATCTTCAATGATTATCTCCGACAACTTGACTTTCATGCGATGAAAATCTTGTATAAGATCTTCCTGTGAGATTTCCCCCGCCATTTTGTTGGACTAGTCTCGGAGTCTAGAAGGATGATTCAAATTGTTTGCATCGCGGACAATCCCTTTGAGGTGATGGAGGGCATAGAAGGCCTTTTTCGTGCTCCAAGCCGGCTGCTTGATGCAGGGGAACTCGGTCACGTGCCTGAACCCGTATTTTCCAGTACCCGGCCTGATACATTCTTGTTTCTTTTGGAATGTGCCTCCATTTTGGGCGTAGCCATTGATAGCCTCATCGAGAACACCCCTTATTCTGGTGTAGTCTTTCCTCTTCGTCACATTCGACGAGTCGAAGTATTGGGCAAGTGACCACTGTGGGCAAAGCACGACGAGTGTGCAGTATGTGTCCCTGCTCAACACATGCAATTGAATCCAGGATAAGCAATGGATGAAATCTAGAAAAAAAACATTAGCTACGACGGTCGCGAGACTTACTCGGGGAAGACATGCAAAAGAATGTCCCTCTTGTTCTCACTGTTTCTCAACATGAAGCTCTCGAGGTACTTCACTGCCTTGGTCCGTGTACTTGATCCTTCCTCCAGCTGGCTATCACGCATGTAGTAGGGATCCGCTACGATAACGTGAGGGGGTAACTCTCGCTGGATCTGCAGCTGAGCATTGAGCGCGTATAGGCGGACCAAGTTATAGTCCAGCCGTCTCGAGTGAAACAGACTGAAGATATCCTCATACGCTATGAAGAACAGTCCCGCGGGGTCTTCGTTGACGAAGTCCGGGCCCTCTGGCACCTTGACCGTGAACACAGGGTAATTTGGACACTTGTCTTGAAGAAGGCGACCCTCTAGCATCACGATAATGTTCTGCAATGTGAGCATTGGTCCAGTTGCCCCATGTATCTCGTCCGGACCCAGTATCGGTTTCCCAGCTTCATGCAAGCGGGTCAAGCCATCCTTACGGGGTCGTATCACGTCGTCGGCCAAGATCTTAGTATGCTGGACCTTTTTAGCAGGTCTCTTCCTAATCTTCTTGCTGGCGGTGGCTTGATCTGCTGCGGGAGCTGGGGGTGAGGGAGCTGGGGGTGCGGGTGCTCGGGACGACCCTTCGATTGTCTTATGCAGTGTGCCAGGGCTGAATACTGTACCCTCCGGGTAGGTCAGACGCTGCGTGACTTCAGTACGTCTAGGTTGATCGTCGTGACTGCGGAAGGCTTCGTCGTCACGATTCATATCAGGCACGTACCTATCTTGGCTGTAGCTCGTGTTGAGGTAGGCATTGATGTCGACATTTTCATCGTAATGATAGTCTTCGACACCGGCGGCTCCAGCAAACTGGTTGTCCACGTCCTTTGGTGGTGACGGCGGCTGTGATGCCGGCGGTTGAGGCACAACTGCATTTGATGATCTTTTGGGCGGTCGTTGCGGCATATTTCCCAACAACACTTTGTGCCTTGTTGTGGTGGCAACAACCGCCGGTTCCTTCTGGGTGGTGGTGGCAACAACCGCCGGTTCCTTCTGGGTGGTGGTGGCGACGAGTACTGTTTCCTTCTGAGGGGCGGCGGCCTTGGGTGCAGTCTGGAGGGCTCTTTGCTTCGTGGGCCGGACGATCTTATTCTGCGGGGCCATAGGGGATGTGGCGCCGGTGTTGCGCTTGATCACAAGACCCCCCCAAGACGAATCTGGCTCTTCAGCCATTGCATCACCCAAGTCGTGCACTCTCCAAGTACCAAGTTGTCATCGTCGCAGCCTGGAGGTTGAAAGGGGGGGAGGACGTCGCGATACTCCGGCACTACATTGGCCAACTTCACCTTCATCACGTTCTCGTCCATTCGAGAGTGGTGCATAGTGCGTTGCATGGGTTGTATAATAGTGCCGGTAGCAACATCCACCAACTCTCCGCCGGGCACCACACGATGCAGGAGTACGCAAGGTTCGTCCTATTGGGCAACATACCAGGCATCATGAGATGACAGTCATCTTGAGAAGGCGTAGTTAGATCATGACTAACTAATTAGTTACCTTGGTGATGGCGTCAAGCTCGGCGGGTGTCGAGACAAGGGCGACGGTGCCGGCGGCCGGCCCATCATTCTTCGGCATTGCTGCGGAAGGGGGCGGCGATGTGACCAGAAGGAGCGGCGCCGGCGTCTGGGGGGTCAGCTGTTGCGGCGGCACTTGCTGGTTCATGCTTGAGTTGCTGCCGACGAAGGTGAGCAGATGGATCGGTCCAATTTGACCCCCCGCATTCCAAGAAGCTATCCCCTCCATCAACCCAGCGGGGATGACTTCCTTGAGCCTCTGATCCACTAATCGGTTGAGCGTGTCGGGGTCCACCTCTCTGCTCTCCAGTTTCTTCTCTAGAGCCGCCATCTTCTTCTTCAGCTCCGCGACCTCCTCATCATCCTTAATCGATGTCGTCTTCCTCTTCTTTTTTGACTTGGCATCTGATGAGTAGTACTCGGCTACCTTCATGTTTAGCCCAAAGCCGGAGATACGGCCAGCTGACGTCGGCGGGGCATCCAACGGCCTTTGCTTGTATGCGTTCGTCGCTCTGTTGAAAGGCGTGTCCCACCGACTCGTCGACCCTTCGGACGAGTCAGATTTCCGCAACTCCCTCTCCTTCGGACAAAAGGAAATTAAGGTGAGCCCATTATCTAATTATTAGATCAATGCAATATACATGTACTTGAGATATATGTATCCTTACCAAATGTTTCTCAAATTCCTTCACGTCCTCGTCTTTCGTCACGAATTCCCTCGTCTTCCAGTCTAAGAAGTACCGGGATCGGACAAAGTTCCTAACTTGTATATCCGTGATTTTGTGCCAGGGGTTATCTTTTCCGAGACGTTCCATCTCGCGGTCCTCCTTCTCCCAAATAGGCTGTTTTCCTCGGTAACCACCGCTTCCGAGATGTTGGTGCCCTATGTTTTGGTCCCGCATATCCTGCCCCCATTTTGTCCATTTTTTACACTCCTCGGTGTTCAAGTACGCCTTAAATATCTCGAAATCTTATTTCTGAAGCGTCGGGTCTTTTCGACTGATCTCCTCCCAGCTTTTACCTTTTTCAATCTTCTTCTTCACCCGGGATTTCCAGCTGCTCAACGCGGTGCTCATCTTCGTGATGGCTAAAGAGTCCACCATTTTGTTGAACGGCTCCGGGAACGTGTATCGCTGGTGAACCTTATTCAGGAGGATTTCGACCAAAGCCTTGTTGACGTCGCTTCTAAGGTCCGTCGTGTTGATCGACATGCTTTCCCGCACGATGCACCCTAGCTGCATGCCGTACCCTGAGGCAACACCTGGAGGCGCCAATGGTAGGCCACTCGGCGAGACCTCGGTGATTGTATCGGTGACGTTCGCGACCACTTGCGGCTTACGATCCTTCCTTGGGGCCCGGGGCTTCTTATTCTTCTTATCGGTCGTCGGGGCGGCGTCGCCGCTACCACCAGCCGCCGTGCGGTCAGTGCCACCACCATCGGTGCTCTTATCCTGGTCCTCTTCCTCCAAGTACCCCCAATCAGGGTCCTCCCGGACCTCTTCCTCAATTCTGGTTGCAGCGTGGGCATCCCAGCCCTCTTCCTCGGCACCGGCTTCGGGCACGGACACGTTCTTGGAAGAGCCAGACATGTTTCTGTAATAACATTCAAATTTGAGTTTTTGAGTTGGATTTCAAATTATTCAATATAGACGTGCTTGGAAGAGCCAGATGAGTGATAGGTATTTCCTGCTTGTTTTTACTGCCTAGTGTAAAGCTGGCTAGTGTAATGCTACCAAAAAAAAAGGTAAATTCTTAATATCGTATCATGAAATTATTTCTCCCACTATTAATCAAGATCACCAAAGCAAATCGTGAATTCGGTCTTTGGTGGGTACATGGTTGGGTTTGTTCTTCTTATGTTATTTTTGAGAGGTTGTCTGATAATAGATTGATGCCAACAAATGGATTTTGACTAGGCCAGAAATAGAAAATAATGTTATTTGGTTATATTTTATCACCTTCACCGTGACACTAACTAAAGAAGAACAAATGAATTTTGACAAGGCCAGAACTAGGTATTTGAGATCCTAGTGCAGTACTTAAAATGCGCCTACACAAACCCTGATAACCTCTCCAACCTGAAGCACATAAAAAAATAATTGAACTGAACCCTGCAGACAGCACTAAACATAGGATAGGTGCCAACTAAGTGGCAAAACTGGGTTCCGGCGGGAATTTAGCAAGCTATGAGAAACACCCACGTTAACATACGACAATCCAAACATGGCCTAGGTGATTTTAGATCCGTGGGTGTTTGCTTGCACAGGGAAACAAAAAAATTGTAAAAAGTGATTGGAATGGACTGGAATAGTGCACGAGAATCCTTAGAAATTTAAAAGGATGTAAGCATGTAAATCAACATCGACATTTGTAGAAAAAATATCCCAAGGATCCAAATCCTCTATTTTTTTTACACAACTATTTCGAATCAAAGGAGCACTCCGCTCAGGTCACACCCGATCATCTGCATAGTTCAAAAATAAAGTAACTGCGAAAACGACATTGTCGGCATATACATTGAACTAGCACCTTAACTGCATATACAATGCAAAATGCTTAGGGGGGGTGCCTAGAAAAATAAACGGGTTTATTGTTAAGAATTGGTGGTTATTTATACTAGACAGATGACTAACTAGGCACCTATCCTATGCAAATAAGCACTAGTGCTTAACAAAAAGCTTTGTTTAGTTTTGCAAACATCTCTGTAAACACCTTGCATTGTATATGGCTTAAGGTGTGCACATTAAAATTTACAGGAATAAGTACTCCTTTGTTCTTTAGCTCATTTCTCAAAGATTAACAGAAACTTACTCCCTTATTAAACATAGCATCTAAGATATTCTACACTCTAAAAATTGAAATCAGTAGGTATGTGTACTTATAAACCAACAAAGATCTTAGAAGGAAAGTAACTAAATTCCTTGGAACCCATCAGAATTAAATTGAACTGCAGCTCCCCTGTTTCTCCTAATCGAACACTATTTTTTGGTACCTCCAGGCTGGGCTTTCTTGTGTGTAAAGGTGGGTCAACTTTGACATATGGAATATATAAACTACTAGTATGAGCTATAGCTAGGCTTTCTCCTTTTGTTGCTTCAAAGCTTCGGCTATGAGCTACGAACTCATCAATCATCGGTGAATTGTGAGAATGCTCAATAGTAACTTCTTCTGGTACTAGCTGCACAGGTGTGTTATATGGTGCTTGTTTGCAATTGCTTGGGTGTACGATGAATACAAGAGATATGATCCAAGGAGGAGTTCCCTCGGCTCAGCCGGTGGGCCGTGGAGTATGCCGGTGACGAGAAGATCGCCGCGTGCCTGCCGGACAGGGCCGTGCTGCTCGAACACTTCACTGCCAAGAAGGAGATGTTCGCGGCCATGGCCAAGTCCATGCTGCCCAAGTGAGGATCTGGAAGTGGCCACGTGGGTACTGGTTAAGTTTATTGTAGGCAGTCAGTCGCTGCTATGTCATGGCGTGCTGGCCGGAATAATAAAATGAGAGAGTTGAACGCAGACAGAGGTTGTAATGCACGATGCGCATCAATGCTCAGCAAGGGTTTAAGCACCTTTGACAAACTGTCTCCGACGAATTTCCTGAACTCGGTAACAATGAGCACAATAGTATTATATATATGGATTAGGCAGACACGTACGTATCAGTAGCTCTGCTTGATGCAGAGCCCGGTTCCCTCCATGTTGTAACATCGATTGTTTGGAGCTGATCAATAGTACTGCTGGCATTCAGCACTGAGAAACTTATTATCATAATCTTTGGTGCGGAGCTACAATATCTATATCTCTTCTTAGAAAGAAAAATCCAACTAAGATGTATTAATTATTTTTTATCTTAACACGCAGTCTATCCATGTCACTCAATATTTTAGTCAATAAAATGTCCATACCATCGCGTATCAGTAGCTCTGCTTGTTTGCAATTCCAAACAGGGTTTCACGTCTGATTAGATCAGTGAGGCAATAGCTTACCAACGCGGTGGCTCTTTTACATGTGCCATGTTAATATCTGAATTCCTACATTGAATGCAATTTAGTATATATACTCGTCACGAGTCTTACTGCTGTATGCTATATGGTTGGAACTTTTATGGTCACTAGACATCTGTTGCCTAAATACATTTTGAATCATCTTTATGACAGGCATTTGAAGAGGCAGAACTCCCTAGGCTGAAGGAAGAAAAGCCGGGCCTAACACTGAAACAGTACAAAGACATGATATGGAAGCTGTGGAAGAAATCTCCAGACAACCCTCTGAACAAGGTTTGCTCATATGATTTACATTCTACTTTTAGTCTACATAAATGCATATTTAAAAAAATGTAAGTCATGTATTTTGGAACAGAGGGAATACTAACTTGTATTGTGGATTATAAGTGCTAAAAGATGGTCTGAGTCTACTTGGTTACTTATATAACTTAAAAGATGCATTCCCAATACTTGATGAGCATGTGAGCTGACACGATTCTAGCTTGACTAATACAGTACTACTAATAACATGATACAATTCCTTGCTATGAAAATTACCAGATGTCTAAGAGTTCCTGATACAATACTTATTCATTTACATGATGGCAATGATCAGGTTAGTAATAGAAAAATTAGAACAGACAAAGCTACTAAGTATAAAATTCATAGAAAATTTGGGCATGACTTTTGCTAATTTTCATATGTATGAGAGAGCCAGAAATTCGCTCGGAAGGAAATGAATCAACTTCCTCGCGAAACTTTGGCATCTCAAAAAGAAAACCCTGCAGAAAAAACCTACAGCTACCAGCTCAACAGTCAAAATTCTCAGCTTGACTGATGGAATCCCACAAGACATCTACCAGCTGCACATATATTGCTTGACTGAAAAATCAGGCCTGCTGACCAACGTAAAAGGACCATGTTGGTTCTTCCTTCAGCACCACGAAGGATTTTTCACATATACATTGTCAGATATACAATATTTCACATATACATTGAGTTCATACAATAAGGAGTTGAGCAATTTGAGCAATTTGAGCAATGCTGCAAAGACTGAAAGACACACTAATGATCGATTCCGACGCCTTGCACTGTCTCACACATGTTGTACAACCTAGCTATCGATCTCTTGGAAACTTCCTTGTCGTCCATTCTTATCTACAAGCGAGAGAGAGGGGATCGAGCAGAGGGAGAAGAGGGGGAAGAGGGGCTTACCCTGTAGGTGTAGGCGTCGAGGAAGACAGTGTCGATGCAGACGGGGACGGCGCGGCGCTCCTCCTCGTAGCTAGGTCACGGCGCGGCGGTCCTCCTCCTAGCTAGGTCACGGCGCGGCGGTCCTCCTCCTAGTCACGACGCTCCTCCTCCTAGGCTCCTCCTCCACACGGATCCTCCACGGCGGCGAGCGCGAGCGAGAAGATCGATCGAGGTGTTCGTCGTGAGGTGTTCGTCGCGAGAGAGAGGGAAAGAACTGAGATGAAAACTGCGAAGTGTGGAAGATTACCACGCGGGTCCACATGTCATTGGCAAGGAGGCATTTTCTGTGGCGCACCACGAGCATGTGCGCCACAGAATTGTTAGAATTCTATGGCGCATGCTTATAGGGGTGCGCCACAGAAATGCTTGGGCCCATTCTGTGGCCAAGTGTACGGGGCCACATGTCATTGGGGCGTAGTAATTTCTATGGCGCACCATCAAGAACGTGCGCCACAGAATTCTGTGGATAGATAAATAAAAACGCGCACGGTTGTAGTTTGACAAAACTGTGTTACTAGTGCAGTGGTTGGCTGTGATGTTCTCATCACCACCCAGGTTCGAATCTTGATAATCCCCCATATTTTTTAACATTTTATTTAATTATAATTAAATAAATAAAACAGTAAATTACAATTACAAAAATAAAACACACATTTAATATTAGAATATTATTTTATATAACGTCTCACACACACATATGGTTGTCTAACATACACATGAGCATATTACATAATAAAGTCTTTTTCGTCTCGGTTCCGATCTACCTTAATTAGCGTCTCTTTCCCTTTTTGTTGGCGACTGGATACTTTATACCGGCCACCTTGAGATTTCTTCGCGTGAACGGACAACCGTGTGTAGGTAGGGATGTCTTCCTTCTTACTTTACCAGTTGTAGGCATGTCGAAGTGCTTGTCGAACTCCTCCTCGATCTTCGGATCACCGTTTTTGTCCAAGTCTTCCTCGTTGGCGTCTCCTTCCATTCCGATGATGCTCCTCTTGCCACTCCTCACGACAACACGGCTAGGCCTTGACGGGTCGGTGATGAAAAAGCATTGGTCAACTTGGCTAGCGAGTACCCATGGCTCATTTTTCGCGGATGCGTTCTTCGATTTGGCATCGGGTATAACCATTGTGGTGAAATACCGTCCTTCTTTCTTGACATTCTTGGCCCATCTCACACGGAACATTGGCACCACCGTCTCTCCGTAGTAGTTGAGCTCCCATATCTCCTCGATCTTTCCAAAGTATCTTTCTTCCACATTAGTCTCGGCATCGCCATATGATAGCATAGTTACTCCTGAGTTTTGATTTTCGCTACTCATGTCCTTGTCCTCGGTGGAGAATCTGTAACCGGAGATGTCGTACCCCTGATAGGTCCTTACGTTCTGCCCGGGGCCCTGTGATAAGATGTATATGAGTTTTTCATCTTCCGTAGAAGGCATTTTTCTCCGTGCTTCAATCAGTTGACTTTGCTTGAACCAACGCGTGAAGCCGGAGTTGTGCTCTTTGGTTACGTCTCCCATCTTCCTCGGCCCGCCCATTTCAATATAATTCTGATTGATTAAGCTTTTGTGCTCTTCCACGAAAGGCTCGATCAACTTTAAGTGTTGTAGCGCGACCCGGTGAGCCCTATCAAAGTCGTCGCGTCGTTTTTGAATGCCGACATGGACGTCGCGGCAGCCCTCGCGGTGACCGACTCCGTTGAGTCTGCCAAGGTGCGTCCTGGTGGACAAACCAACATCCTGATCGTCTTCGGTGCTTAGGTAATTGTCGCAGAAAGAGATGCACTCGTTGGTTAGAAATCCTTTGGCCATGCTTGCGTCTGGACGGGCCCTATTGCGAACGTATCCTTTCAGGACACCATTCTGCCTTTCCATCGGCATCATGTAGTGCAGAAACGTCGGGCCGAGATGCCTGATGTCATCAACGACATGGAGAAGGAGATGTACACATATATCACAGAATGCCGGCGGGAAGTAAATCTCGAGCTCGCATAGTATCACCACGATCTCATCCTGTAGCATCTTGAGCTGCCTCACGCAGATCGATTTCCGGGTGATAACGTCGAAAAAGTTGCAAAGGCCAAACAACGTATCACGGACATGCTCGTCCATTATCCCTCGGATCGCAACAGGAAGTATCTGCGTCATGAGCACATGACAATCGTGAGACTTCATCCCGGTGAACCTCTTCTTCGCTAAGTCCAGATATCTGCTTATACTCCCTGAGTATCCGTGAGGAACTTTGACTTCTACGAGGCACCTGAAAAACTGCTCAAGCTCCGGCGGACTCAATGTGAAGCAGGCAGCGGGAAGCACCACGGTGTTCTTCTTAGCCTTTTTGCGGGGAGGACGTTGAGTCCCTTCCGTCTTATCCTCATCGTCATCATCATCATCACTATCGGCGGGGACCTGTAGATTTTTCCTAATGCCAAAATGTTTTAGATCGTATCTTGCTTTCGGCCCATCCTTGGACTTCTCCGAATTGCAAATAGTGCCAAGCAGACTCTCCGTAACGTTCTTCGTAATGTGCATCACATCAAGGCTATGAGGCGCGTGGAGGACCGGCCAGTACTCCAAGTCGTGGAAAACAGACCTCGCTTTCCATACACCCAGCAGCGGCTCTGGCTTGGGTCGTTTCTTTCCCGGCGAAGGGAACTCGTCCCAATTTTTCAGAAGCTCGTCGATTTCTTCGCCGCTCCTAGTGCGCGGGGCTCCATCGGGCTCGTCTTTACCATTGAACACCTCACCGCGTTTTCTCCACGGGTGATCCAGGCGAAGCCACCTTCGAGCCCCTGGGTACACGGTTTTCGAAGACCCAGGATCCCTTGGTAGCTGGAGATGCGGGGTCCCGTCCATGCACTTCACGCAGCCGCAGAATCCGTGGCCGACCTGGGCAGATACATACGCGTAACCAGGATAGTCTGTGACCGTCGTCAGCAACGCGGCTCTCATATGGAAATAATCTCTAGTGTACGCGTCCCACGTACGGGGTGGCGTCTTCCACAACGTGTCTAACTCGTCTTTCAGCAGCCCGAGATACAAATGCATGTCGACACATGGTTGTTTTGGCCCCTGGATGAGAATACTCAAGTGTATGTACTTTTGCTTGGTGCACAGCCACGGGGGTAGGTTGTAAGGCCATACAAACACGGGCCAGCTGCTATGTGTGCTACTCTGGTTGCCGAACGGATTGAGTCCATCGGTGCTCATACCCAGCCTGACGTTCCTCGCGTCGCCCCCAAAACTCGGGAAAGCTATGTCCAATGCTTCCCACTGGGCAGCGTCTGCAGGATGTGTCATGATATAGCCCTTCTCCGGATCTTCTTCCGGCTTCTCCCTTTTCGCGTGCCATTGCATGAGCTTTGCTTCCTTAGGGTCCACGTAGTACCGTTGAAGACGGGGAGTGATAGGAAAGTACCATACCACTTTTCGAGGAATTTTCTTGTTGTTGGTTCCACACTTGTATCGTCCGTGGCCGCACTTCGGACATGTGATTGTGTCCTTGTACTCCCCCCGATAAATTACACAATCATTGATGCAGGCGTGAAATTTTTCGTGAGGTAGGTCAAGAGGGCACACGACTTTCTTAGCCTCGGTTGATACTGCTTGGCAATGTGTTCCCCTCGGGAAGGCGATCGTGCCAGAATTTCAAGTTCTTGTTGAAGCTCGAGTCGGTCCATTTGTTTTGCGTCTTCATCTTCAGAGCAGCAAGCGTTACATGCAACCGCGTATCCTCGGGGCGGCACCCAGGAAACAACGGAGTCACCCCGTCTATCTCCATTTGCGCCAGTTTGGCTTTCTCCCTAGCTGCAGCTATGTCGTTGCTCGTCTCCTTAAGCAGCAAATCCTGAACATGAGAGTCCCGCAAGGCCGAAATTAGCGGGGTCTCCGTGTTCTCGCCTTCATCGTCATGTCGATCTTCTCCGCCGACATATCCTTCTTCATGATGATCTTGTTCGCCGTCATATCCTCGCTCGCCCTCCTCTTCGTGCACAACTTTTGCTGCCGGCGGTGCCACGTGGTTGCGGTCGTCAAAGAAACCGCGTCTGAGAAGGTGCTCCTCCAATTGTCCGGAATCAGGGTCAATCCAGCGCACGAGTTTGCATGATCGACACGGGCATCTTATCTGCCGCCTGTTGCACCGAATCATGTCCGCCTTCGCGTCTTTTTTGTATCTAGCGATTCGAGCAGAGCTCATTTCTAGTACCATGGTTGCCTGCACAGACACATATAGAGAGCAGAAAATTAGAACCACAACATGCATGCATAGTCGCCGGAAAAATTCGGCATGACCTCTCCTATAAGTAGGACATATGGGGTGCAAAAGTTTGCCGAAATGGAAGTGAATCAACATTTCGGCAAACATCCATGCACCATGCCGCGCCCGCACGCGCGACAATCGATCGGTCCACCTGCACATGCATGACAAACACCCATACACATCGATCGATGGCCACACGAGACATATGCACCTCCAACTATACTCACCTAGTAGATTCGATACCGACACGCGAAAAGAGCGAGGAGAGGGAGGGACCGTAGTATAGATGCAAGTAATTAGGCCCCCCCAACAACAAGAAACTTCACCAACAATTATACATCGAATAAATAGGTTCACCTACCTAAAAAGGAGAACTAAATGTGTAAAAATGGAGTGGAGAGAAGGGGGGGGGGGGGCGAGTGAGCAACATCCACTTGGAATGAAGTGAGTGGGGGGGGAGAGAGGGGCCATCTTTATGTGCACAGTGCGCACAATTCTGTGGCGCACCAGTATGGTATTCTGTGGCGCACTGTGCCGGTGCGCCACAGAAACAACATATTCTGTGGCGCATTGCGTAGGATGCGCCACAGAACATGGTGTTTCGGTGGCGCACCAGCACAGTGCGCCACAGAAGTTGCCCTTTCTGTGGCGCACGGGTTAGGATGCGCCATAAAACTATGGCCTCTGACACCCAGCCCAATGATTGGGGTGGGCCCCGCGCACTTTCTGTGGCGCACATCTAACACATGCGCCACAAAAATGGTGATTTCTGTGGCGCACCCGTGGCCGTGCGCCACAAAATAATATTTCTGTGGCGCACCAGTTCATGATGCGCCACAGAATCCATTCCATAGAATGGCATTTCCCTACTAGTGAAAGGAGTGGGAACTTGACATTATTTAAGATTCACACGGCAAAGATAATCGTGGATTGTACAGGGACCATCATGTATTTCCAGATCCTGCTGTTGGTCATTGATTGGAGAAGAATCTCGATAATGTATGGAGTGATCCTGAACCACAAGGGTGTCACGCTTAAGGGTAATCGACGTTAGGTAGATTGGTCACCGAAGAGAAATAAGAGAGAAGAGTCGGAATAGTTCCGGAATTTATCTGGTGAAGATCGGGGTGAGTCGAAAGGTGATTTGGTGATAGATTAAGTTAAATAATATGCATTTATTAATAATCATTTTTAAAGTTTCTTTCCACATTAAAGGGTGCGTTTGACCTCCTTGACCGCATTAGCCATATGGGTATAGTCCCACATGGCTAAGACAAGTCGTTTGCCTCACTTCCTCCTTCTTCATAAGAAGAGGCACCCCTCTCCTTAGAGCACCAATTTGCTTTGTCTCGTCTCTCATCCCGTGGTTTCTATTTTAGAGTTGTGCTAGAGTCGAGGTTATCTCCACCATATGCACACTGTCGTGCCATGATCTTTTCGATTCAAATTTCCAAATTTCGCTGCTTTGCTGGACCGGAACCCAGGATTCGTTGGTTACACCGTATGTGTGTAAATTCCTCCGAGGTGCCATGTTTTTGGCACTAACTCGCGTTGTCTTCGACGAAACGACCTTGGGTCTGCTTCGTACGAAACCGACTCAGGCAAGCCTCCATGGTAATCTAGCCGTGCTTCCGTACCTGCTATGTATGTTATCGTTGTTCAAGTGGACGAAGTTTCGGCTCCGGCTCGTAGATGGCAGTATGGCTAGGCCCCATAGGTTGAGAGGCGCAAGCATTAGGGTGAAATCTATGTCTTCGGCGAGTGTCGATGTTGATGATGGTGCTTTATGGCGTTATTCACTTACTTGGATGCACCTCCGAAGAGAATTTCCTCTTCTTTGGGTTGGAAGCTCTTGGAGTGGCAGACTTTCCCTCCAGGTTCGATGGGATGGTCGTGTACAGTTTTGGGCGACGGACTTGTCTTTGAGGAGGTCGATGCAGTGACAATGACACCCTCGGGTGTTCGCGATCACCAAAGTATAGGGTCGTCGCTCGTCATGTTTTGGCAGTGGAGCATTTGTTTGTGGGTTCTGCTTCGGTACACCCCCCACCCCCCCTCACCAAACTCAGACATAATAACGGCTAAGATGGTACTGTACCCCTTCGTAACAAAGGGCATGATGGTCAATAAGGAATTATCAAGTCACATAAGTATAGCCCATATGGCCCGTTTTGGATATTACAATCCTTACGTATAATCTCTCTGTACGTATGTACGTGTACAAAATCTGTAAGTTGTCGCTGACTTTCATGCATGAAACGTGCTCAGGATTCAACTAGCTATGATGCAGACTCTCTGTAACTAGCTCAGGATTCAACTAGCTTCAGACCCGCGCGACCTGAGGCGCGCCTCCCTCAAGCTGCACGCCCTGGCGTCGCTCGACACGAACCCGCGCGAGGCATAGACGGTGTGGGACACGCGACTGGGAGTCGGCGGCAGGCCGGCAGCGAGATCGGAGTCGGACGCGAGGATGAAGAACATCGAGAAGATATTCCTCGACGTGCTTGACGTCGTCATGCGAGCGCTAGCGTGCTAATACAAGGTGTGGTTGCTGGCCGCACCGACTCTATGGCGCTCACGTCCATTACCGCGTGTCCGAGATCTACAGCTGATTTCAATGGATACCGGTTCGTATGTTTTTTTTTTTTTTTTGAGATTTTGATACCGGTTCGTATGTGCCGTTTAGCTCCGAGAGTATGGGCTTCAACGGGCCAATCTACTAAGCCCTTTAATTAATTAATTAATTAGTTAGGCGTAAAAGACCATCTCACCCTTATAAGTTTGGGGAGGGGGTGTACTGAAGCACTGCCCTTTGTTTGTTTCGATGGCGTCCCCGTTCTTTGTTTTTTCGTTTTTCGGCCCAGTTTACCCTGTAGGCCCATAAACCGGGCCAACTTAATGGACTATTGTAATAAAAAAGTAAAAACGCTTCAAAAAAAAAAGTAAAAACACTCTGAACAAGGTGCCTTTACGTCATATAAAACGTAAGAATATACTGGAACAAAGGTTTCTCGATCCATCGCCGACTTCCGTACGTGAGACAGAGACGATTTATCCCACGATCGATCAACTTGTGATCCAAGCCACAACCGCCCACCTCTGACACCGGGAACCCATAGACCGAGGAGAGCCTGTCCATGAACACGATGCCCGCGCAGTCGGCGTTCCCCGACCCGGAGCGCCTCGCCGACGACGTGCGCCACAGAGTCATCTCCAGCGCCGTGCTCAGGACTATCTGGTCCTTCGTCGGGGGCGTATGGTGCTCACCCAGCGGCCAGCGCCTGGCCGGCGGGGTGAAGGAGGTGGCCAAGAGCGCCCCGGAAATCGCGTGCGGCGCGGCCATGTCCGGCGTCGACGAGGCCATCCACCGCGTCATCACCCACGCGCGCCAGCGGGACGACCACTGGAGCTCCGTGATAGCCGGGGGAAGCTCCGCCGCCCTCTTCTCAATGCACCTCGTCGGGCCGGTCACCGCCGTCAGCTACGGGATCCAAGCCGCGGCTTTCGATGCAGCCTTTGGTGCCTTCATACAGCTGTTCCGGCTAGACCATCGCTGCAGCCTACCCGAGCAGCCTGCTCGCTATGCGGCTGGGTTCCCGGGGTTCCCGGTCACTGCCATCGTGGTCGAGGAGGTCTTCGCCGATGAATCCGGTGGCGGTGGGGTTAGGGAGGTCTCCGCTACCTGACAAGGATCATGCTAGTTAGTTGCTGATTCTCATATTACGAGGTCTTTTTCTTTTTTTCTTGACACATTGCAATTGTTTTAGTGAATTGGGAGAACAATGGTGCAGTGAATTTACAGTTTTGTGTGTATGTGTGTGTGTGTTTGAACAAAAGTAGAGTTTGGGGAATTATTTTCTTTCATAATTTCTCAATTTTATAATCTTGTTTAGTTTGCCAAACTAGATCCCGACCAACTTTTGGAGCTAATATAACCACATCTTTTTTTTAGAGAGGGGGGGGGGGGGGGGGGGGGGGGGTTGCGGATCCCCGGCCTCTGCATCTAGTGATCCACACAGCCTTCCGCAATTATTCAACAACACCTTACAAGAGAATTACAAAGATCAAGCTGAAGAGAACCACCATACTAGCGACAGCTCGCTACACCTACAACACGGACGAGGGGGGTGACCAACGCACCAACGCACATCATCAAAAGAAAGCCACACCAAGTCGAACGAAAGCGAACAAGGGGCATAACCAAACCAGCAGACCCTTAGGGGCACCGATGCACCGACTACGGAAGTCGCCGCCACCGTTTTCCTCAAGCCCATTCGTCTTCAGGACAGTAACCCAAATATTAATTTTGGCAGGCATGTTAGTCGATGTCACCAAGACGCCAGACAATATATCCGATCTGCGCGCTCCCATTATCACACATCCGGCACCGGGACTCCGCTGCACCGTGCCGTCGAGACTCGTCGTCGTCGATGTGGTAGATGCCTCGGCACGCCACCTCCTTCCATACCAACCAGCACCTGTTCCCAAACGATGCCCCTATGAGAGAAAGCGACCTTGAAGAGTCGTCATCGTCCGATCCGAGAGACCCAGATCTAGGGTTTCCCCCGGGACATCTCAGCGGCACCTGTATCCATTGTCTTCTCCAAAAACGATGCCCCAAACAGGGAAAACGGCGCCGTGCGCCGCCATCGTCCGACCTGGGAGACCCAGGTCTAGGGTTTCCCCCGGAGCAGCCCATGCGAGGAAACGCAGACTGCATGAACGATGCCTTCAACAAGGTAGCGACGACACGACGCCGCCATCATCCGCCATGACCGAAGTCCGGCCAGCTTTCACCGGCAGCCACGCCCCACCATTGGGGACTAGACGATGGATCGCGAAATCCGCCAACCTAGCCACAAAACTGGTCGATCTCCTCCGGCGAAAGGGGAGACCACCACCACCATGCCTAGGGAAGAAACCCTACGCGCCCTCGTGAAGCAGAAGTGTCCCACGGGAGACACCATGGTGGACAGACGAGGCAGCACCGTGGGCAGCATTAACCACATGGTTCTGCAATATCTTCTCGGCGAGAGCTTGTAATCCAAGCAAATATGGCTGCCCTGAGGGCCCTCATAAACTGGCCGAGGAAACTGATGGCCTCAGCGACTGAGTGGACGAGGGCTTATCTTCACAGCAGGCGTGACGTGACGTCTACGATGCCAACGGGGACCAACTCAATTTCAACGAGTAATAAATGAAAGACAAACATGAATTACCTTTAAAACAGGGGAGCTCTGAGCATCCTCCGGAGGATTGTTTCAATCGATCCTCCGGATCGTGTCTCTGCCTCATCCTCGCACGAAAAAAGGGAAAGAACCCCGCATGCTTCACCAGCAATCTTGCAAAATGAAGTCCCCACGCACAACTCCTAGGCACCGCACGTCCCTGCGACCTCCGCCCGTTGCCGGAAACTCGACCGGTTGCCACCTGTTGCCGGAGATGCAGCAGTGGTCGTCCTTCGGGAGCAACGCTAGCGGCCTACAGTAGCCCCCCCGCCTGTTGCCGGAACCTCGACCGGTTGCCACCTGTCGCCGGGGATGTAGCCATGGACCTCCTTCGGGAGCTACGCCAGCGGCCTACAGTAGCACCACTGCGGACCTTCGGGAGCAACGCCAGCCGGCCTACAGTAGCACCACAGTCAGACTTTGGGAGCAATGCTGGCGGCCTAAAGTAGCACCGTTGTCAGCCTTTGGGAGCATCGCCGGTGGCCTACGGTAGCACCGCCGCCAGCCGAGTTCGGTAGCACCGTCACCGGCCTTCGGCAGAACCATAGCGCGCGCCCTTTCATGAGAGCACCACCGGTGACCTTTTGTAGCAAAGCCACCGGCCTTTGGGAGCACGCTTGTGGCCTTCGACAACATCGTCGGAGAGAGGGCTGCTAGGCGGTCGCCGGCGGTGCAGTGTATTTTGCGTGGGGGGGTCGGTGGCGATGAGCAACATGGGCGCGGGAGATGGGATCATGTATGCATGGCCAGGCGATGGGATCATGTATGCATGGCCAGGCGATGGGAGAAAGAAGTGATAAGGCTTGGGGGAAACAAAGTATACGGGGGGTAATCGGGAAGGATGTCGTTAGGTGTCCGTGGGCCTATAGGAGACACTTGGGAGGGACGCGCGTGACTAGACGCAGAGAGTCATCCTCCGGAGGATTAACACCGTTTCCCTTCAAAAAAATGTGCCATCCTATAGATATATAAGACTGGTCATAGTGGAAAGTATCATGCACATGATATTAGTATATGATACTACTGCTGTAATGCATAGTATCTTATAGTAGTATCATAATATCATTTTATTTATTGTTTTGTAGAAGCTCGATGCAAATATGTGTACAAGATTTACATGCAACTAAGTTTTCTAGTTTTACGTGTCATGATACGGTATCTACCTATGTTACTCTAATCATCTCTCTCCTCATTAATTACCTCCCACGTCAGCTTTTTTGTGGGTCCAAGTTTCATGATACTAGCTATGATACCATCACTATGGCTAGTCTAAGTGTAGTTGTATATGTTGGGTTGATGAGGGAAGACATGAAATTGATTGTCAGCACATTTGCCAAAGCAGCTTATAAATGAGCTCATAACACCGTGAAAAGAGAACAACATATAATATCGTGTAAACCTGATAACCGCTAAAAGCTACTACTACATTTGTTCCACAATTCTTGTAATTGTAATTTGAACTAAAGTTGAGGGCCGCGAAGGTGAATCAGGGATTGCAAAAATATGGGCACCATGGTTGAATTACTGGAAATTTGTATATTTTTTTAAAATTTGATTTTTTAGATAAGTTTGTTCGGAAGTTCAAAATTGCAGAATCTTCCAAATGGTTCAGCTCAAGTTTGTTCCATGTCCAGTGCAATCTATAGATAAAAAACATGATTTTTCTAGCATAGATTGGTATGCTTGTAAATTGTATGTTAAGAAGCAAGTAAATAGTATGTAGTTGATTTCCATAATACCAAAATTGTATTTAAAAATATTTTCACAATTTAGGGATACAATTGGTAAGTTTGAAAACAAGCTACTATTGAAAAGCAAGTTGTGGTGAATTTTTTTATTTTGTAGAACAAATTGACAAGTTGAGAATTGTATGAGAAATAAAAACTTATTTTATGAAACTTGAATTTGTGATACCAAAATGCTGGACTACGCTGCAGAATTTTAAAAAATTCCTACGTACTCCGCCAAGATCACTGTGCAGATAACGGGATATGTCCATATAGGCGAGGATCAGGATCACGATTTACCGGGAAGCGGATTCGATGTAGTCGTAGAAGAGTTCTGAATAATCGTACATCCTCGCAACTAGGCCTAGTTGCAAGGATGTCGCTAAGTCTTCCCTTTTCAGGTATCACACGTGTAATCCCTCTTATGGTGTGCACTCCTACGCTCGTGTCAACACGTCAATGATCAGCCGTCCAGGACTTGGCACCGATGAACAGAGACATCCTTTCGACGTTGCTAATTCGTAGCTCTAGTCAAATGTGATTAGAGGTATTTTAAATCTGAAAGTTCTCAACACATGAGAGAGAAGAGCTAATTAGAGATAGGTCTAATCAGCAGAGTATAACTCAAAACCTGATTAGAAGAGTCTCTAATGCAATTAGAGGATTTTTAACTATAAGCTTGATTCTAACGTGATCACACGCTCATTGGGAGACCCCAAGCTGAAGGTATGATGTAGTCTAGTGTAAATTTTCCTGTAGTATGGAACCAGTTTATCGAACCAGTAGGACTTCATAGTTTTGAAGAAGCTCACTTGTATCAACGGGGCGGTCTACCGATGTTGATCAAGCATGGAACCTGCACACAAGAACGAACTCTCTATTGCCCCAACATTCCGGAAGGTTGTCAATTTTCCGGTCTTGTTGAAAACGGGAGAATTAAACGAAGGAGTCTTGGAAAGTAATTAAAGTTAAAATGGTACAACAAGTAAAGAATGATTAAAATGCTTCAAAGAAGGTTGCAAATATGATAAAAATAGGAACATGTGTCATAGGTTCACTAGTGGTGTCTCTTCAAAGAAAACAAACATGTTGGGTGAACAAATTGCAGCTGGGCAATTGACAAATCATGAACCTATAACAATATTATTATGACATGATAAAGTTCATAGGTTCTAACATTGTAGGAATTACGTCAAGGTATATGGACCGCTATCCAACATGCATCCATATCTAAAGGTCCACCTCAAGAAAGCAATCCAGCAAACTCATTGGTATTAAGTTTTAGCAACGAAGTGATTGCGATGTGTGCAAGAGATACGGAAGGTAACAAGTATTTCCCGTACGTAGATAAGAGCACCATTGTTTTCTCCCTAGTGGCAACAACACATCTGTTCCCCCCCGCACGTTTCTGTCACTCGAGCGTAGAAAACAAAGAGGCATCAACCCACTATCTAGCATATGAACCCTCTCTTGGAGGTGAAAACAACTACGTGACCAAGATAATCATAAACATCAGAGAGCATGGCAAGACAAGATTAAAACTCTCTACAAATATAAATGATGCATATGAGATTCACATGAATAAAATAATCATAATCTCATGGTTTGGATACCAGTAAATAGAACATGCACAATTACATAACGGTGGTCTCAACCATGTGAGGCAGCTCGCGAGACTCTAACAATGGAGACATAGGGGAGATAACAACCATCTAGCTACTGCTATGGACCCGTAGTCCCGAGATGCTACTCACACATCTGTCTGGAGGCGATCATGGCGATGTAGAGGCCTCCGGTGATGATTCCCCCCTCGGAAGGGTGCGTAAGAAGGACTTCTGAAGCCCTAGATTGGACTATTGAGTCGACGACGCCTCTCTGTATGTTTTGTGGAAAATAACTCCGTCACGTGATTTTTAGGGTTAAAGGGAATTTATAGGCGCAGAGGGGACTTGAGGCAGTGGCTAGGGTACCCAGGGGCCAACTAGGCGGGGTCTCCAAACGAGTGTGTGATTAGTTCCACACTACCCAGGCGTACCACTAGGGCACTTTTTCTGACGCCATTGTCGGGGACTTCTAGCTTGCTGCAGGGGGAGTCCCACACTACCACTCTCTTTCTTTTGTTTTGTTCTTACTTAGTTTACTTATGTTTAGTCTCTTTTCTATTTATAAAAAACCCAAAAAAATAGTTCTCTAGTTTTTAGTCCTTTATTATGTTATTAGTTTATTTTATTTTATCTTAAAAGCATGGCTAATAATTATACCACTAAGCTATGTGATTTTACTAGTGCTAATAATAATGATTTCATATGCGCACCGATTTCTCCACCTGCTGCTACAACAGGTTCTTATGAAATTAAACTTGCATTGTTGAATCTTGTCATGAACGATAAATTTTCTGGTATTAGAGAAGATACTACCTCTCATTTAAATAAATTTGTGAGTTATGTGACATGAAAAAAATATAAAGAGGTAGATTTTTATATTTTCAAATTAATATTGTTCCCTTTCTCATTAAGAGGAAGAACTAAGGAATGTTTGTTTTCTTTGCCTAAAAGTAGCATTGATTCTTAGACAATGACAATGAACATGTTTCACATGCTTGGGAAAGAATGAAAACTATGATTAAGAATTGTCCCACACACGGACTAACTACGTGGACGGTTGTCCAAACTTTTTATGAAGGATTAAATTTTTATTCAAGGAATTTATTGGATTCAGCTACGGGATGAACCTTCATGAACATCAATTTAGGTGCATCAAACAAGTTAATGGATGATCTAATGAGAAAGTATTCCCAACGGCAAAGGGAAAGGTCTCCAATAGGTAAAAGAGTAAATTCTGTTGAGGAGCTCTCTTTTTTTTGCGATAAGATTGATATTCTTGCTTCTTTGCTAGATAAACAAGATATTCTGGTTGCTAATTCGAATGATCAAATTGATGTGAATTTTATTGCTAGAAACAATTTCAACAACAATGCTTACAAAAACAACTTTGGTGGCCACAACTATAGGCCATATCCTAATAATAGTGGAAATTCACATGGGAATTCTTATGAAAATTCTTACAACAATCCTAAAAGTTTCACCAAATGAAAGTCTTGCAAAACTAGAAAATCTTGTGCTGAAAGTTGATAGTCTTGCTCATGGTGTGAAATTTTAAAAAATTAGGACTACACCTCTTGAGTCCAAGAAAATTGAACCTATAAATGCTATAAAAGTTCAAAGAAGTGACAACAGGAGAATGTTAGCTCAAATTTGTGCTAGAAAAGAAAGAGAAGCTAAAATTGTTGAAAAACATGATAAAAGTGAGTGTGTTAAAATTTATACTATCCAACCCTTTGAAGAAGCGGAAACTTGTAGTACCAATGAGTATCCTAATTCTTATAAACATGTTAATGTAAAAAAAATGGGATTGGGGATTTCATGACTTTAGGTAGAAGGAGTCCCAAAAGTTTGGAGTTAAAAATAATCCAATGAGAAAATTATTGCAAGTGGGATTGAGGATAATATGACTTTAGAAGAAACTTTTCTGACTAAGTTTGAGGTTGATAAACTTTATTTGATAATTCAAACATCTTTGATGTTATTAAGTTCTTACAAAAATTAGCTAACGATTTTAATGCTAGTAAGATAAATATTTCTTTCACTAAACATATCACTAATGCTCTCGTTGAAGCTAAGGAAGAAAGGCTCAAACTTGAAGCCTCTATTACTAGAAAATTAAAAGATGGTTGGGAGCCCACTATTAGAATAAGAGTGAATGATTTTGATTGCAATGCTTTGTGTGATCTTTGTGCAAGTTCTTACATTATGCCTAAAAGTTTATGTAAGGTCCCCCAGAACCACTTTTCAAGGACACCTCCGATATGCATACATTCACGATCCGAGATCACACCAGTCGTGAAAACCATATCAAGTTGGTACACAAATACAATATCCATTACATGATTACAGAAAACTTACAAAAGGGACATGGTCACATGACCTAGCCTAACACACTTGCCACATAGGGCAAACACACAACACACACAACGGAATGCTAAAACACACACAACGTAGTAGAGCCCAAGTCACGCCTTAACCTACAGGCTTCTGACCGGGAGACGACCCTAGTTTGTAAGGCCATCAGTGGAGTACTCCTCCTAGTAGATCTCCTCCCGAGACTCCTTCTCGAAGTCTGGCAAGTAAATACCAAGGACGAAACCAATATTGAGTACATTTGAATGTACTCAGCAAGACAACCATCATGTAGCTTACCAAATGCAAGTATGCTTATATAGTGGAGTAGGTAGGATATACATAGGGTTCACTATCCATGATATATGAAATACATATCGTAGTTGATTTTGAAAATCTCTGTATCTTTGTTGAAGAAGATACTTCAAAAGAAAATAATATAGTTTTCTTTCTCTTGTAGATATTGCATATCCAAGAGTTTTTATAAACCTTGTTTTATAAAAGAAATGTTTTTTTCCTTTGCAAAACTTCTTTAAAACAACTTCTGTCTTTTCTTCAAAAGTACCTCCATGGTACAAACTTCCGTTGTTCAATACCTCTCGAGTTCAACTCACTTTGAAAACATTGACACAATGTGGCCATTCAACTGTCCAGATCCGAGGACGCGACTATTCAGAATAGTTTGACTCTGCAGAGGTGTACACAATCCACCAGATCCAGTACATCCGCCGTGAACAACCACGGACTGTAACAACAGTATGTGTATATCGGATAACTGATCCTAACCATCCACCACGTTCAAGCTAGAATATGACTATCTCTTCAGTCGAGTTTAATCTCCCCGGAAATAGGTCCCACCTTGCCATGACAGGAGACCCAACTGCCGCGTCCAGAGGGTAACTTAATCCCACACTTTATATGCCGTAGTTTTCATAACTTTGCGACACTCGGTTCGAGGGAGTCTGTCCCCTTATAGCAATTTTAGATAGAACACACACTAAAAAAACAAAATTCAAGTTAATCCCCGTGCCCATGTTGGGGTAGATTCACAGTACGGTAAAGTTTGTCCGGTGAAGACTAGCTTATGTGTCATTTTTGAAAACACGTTTTTCCAAAAATGACCACTTCAACATTCCTCATGTGGATAAGGCTCGCCCTTTCCACCGGGTTTTCCATAAACCCTTTGTTTTGCAAAAACATATTTTTAGGGTGTCCACTTAGGGACTTATACTTTTGGTGGTAAGAAACACATATGGTGGTTATGGGCTTGGTAACACCAAGTATCAACTACTGGCATAGTAATAATATATTTAATATTAATAGTAGTAGTAGTCACTCAAAAATAGTTTTTGATAAACAAAGTTTTGTAAAACTTTCAGAAGTAAAACATGCGTGATAGATAATGATTAGTTTAGAAGCAAACATCAGGATGTCTTACCTTAAAACTCTTAGTGTCCCTGGTCTCGAAGTAGCTTGAACTTGACGCACAGCTCCACAACTGCTTCTTCTTCTTCTTCGTTTTCTAGCATCGTAAAAGGAATAAAGACACAAACTCAGAACTAAATAAGGCAAACAATATAACAAGGCAACACATACAACGAGCGAACTTATACTAGCGTAATCACTCAGAAATTTATCGAGAAAACTATCTCACAAACACTCATGGTACAAAACTATCGTCAGAAAAACACATGGTTGAGAAACCATATTCCACATCTTATATATCATATATGGAGTGGGTGTACCACTCTCATACAAAGATACATAAGAATCTAAAAATATAGCTTTGTGGTCGCAAGGGTGAGACTAATGAAATAATAACAATCAATCAAATCAATACCCATGGCAGTGGGTATTCACAACAACACAAACAATCATCACCAAAATAGTTTACCACTAACTTAATGCATAGATAACAAGATACTACTAAAAACAATAATAAAAATAGTACTATACTCATGCTAAGGTAAGCACTTACACAAACCCAAACAACAAGCAAACATACCACCGATGAATAAGCTAGTTACTGACTACACTTATGTCTACCCAAAAGCTGAGGAATCCATCAATCATGAAAATAACCAAACAAACCAGTGGCTCAACCAATGTAACAAGTCATAAGACACACTCTAAAACACCCTAATCATAAGCGATAATAAAGCTATAAAATAGAATAATAACAAGAGTGCACTAATAGTATACTAGTGTGAAAAGATTACTACACAAGCCTGCTATAAGATAAATAATGTACTCCATAATTAATATCATCTAACAACTCACAAAGTCATGTCATATTAATAGAAGTAAAAACAAGCTAAACATGCTAGGATAAACATACTACCATAAAATAGAAACACAACCATACTAGAGCAACTCATAATATCCAGTGGTGACCCTAATTCAATAGTAGGGAAGCAAATAACACTACAAGGATGCATGATCCTAAACAAGCAATACATGAATATAAATACCTACTAACAGCACATACACCTTAAATATGCTAGTAAGTAAATATACTAAAATGATTCTATGAAAACAACTACTTAGCAAGCACCAATCAAGTCTAATAAAACATGTTTTTGTAATAATCAAAGAACAAGCAATCAAAGTACATGATATACAACCAGTAACTATGCACTCAATACAAGCTCATCTGAACACTTTAAAAAACCCAAACACTCAAAGGAATTCCTATTCAAAACAATTTACCACTACTAAGAAATAATTTCTATTTGCAAACCCATACTCAATTTAATAAAAACAAAAGGCAAACACTTCTTAACATGATATTCCCAAGGGAACATTATGCCAACCAGCGCACCACAACTAAACATACTAGGATTCACAAAGAAATACTAAAAAATTCACTCAAACAAGTAAAACAACCATCTATTTTCCTTGGTGGAAAATACTAAACACACACATAAAAATTATGCTATTTGCAAACAAGTGTATGGTATGGGATTTGTATTTCTAACGAAAGGCAATGGGACCAGAGGGTTATGGGCCCACTAATACCAAGGAATTTAGAAGGCACAAAGCCTCTTGTTACACTTGAGAAAATTAACATATCAAAACAAACAATACCTAGCCATTCATACTAGTGAAAACAATAAATTGACAACAACAAACATTTGCTACACATGCATTTCTATAAAATGAGGTGCAAGCTAACAGAGATAATAATATCAAAATAACAGTACCAAAATGGTACTGAACTCAACTCAAAAACATCAAACTTAGGTGCAAAATCATACAAAGATTTGCTCACACAATCTAGTAAAAAATAAATACTAGAAAACAATACAAGGCTATCTATATTCCTATTTTATTTCCAAACATGCACACACTTCCTAATGTAGTTGTATTTCAAGAAACCAACCTAATAACAAATAGAAAAGCATATACTCATGCTAGGAAACCAAGATTCAAACAAGCAAACATTTATTTACAGGCAAGCACAAAAGTAATAATGAAAACAGAAAATGTAATGCTTTTATAAATGCGTGCAAAAAATAATCTATGGCTCTAAAAATTAATCCAATCTAGGATTAGATATATCTAGTCACAGACAAACTCATCCAATTGAATTCACATCAAAAATCATTTTTAAACTCCTTCTAAAAATCCTAGAAAATCCTATTAGTCATTTACCAAAATGGATGGAATTTCCAGTGGGTAAATCTCCTTAAGGTGAGGCCACGTTCCAAAAACTAGGGTGTGACAATTTATATGATATGCTTGATTTGAAACCATTGGATGAGAGTATTTTGGGAGTGAATATTATAGACTCCACTTTTAAAATACCTTTGTGAAGGATTGTTGATGTTCTTATTATTGCTAATGATAATTATGTCCACTTTGGTTTTCTTGTTTTGGATATTGAAAGCATAGCTTCCTTGTCCTATCATTTTAGGGAAACCTTTTCTTTGCATAGATGGTGATGTTATTGATATGAAAGAGGGAATTATAAGATTTAAGTTTCCCCATAATGAAGTTTCCTTTTGACTCCCATGTGAGGACTATCCATGATTCTATTGATATTACTTGATTCGTTCTTCATGGCTAGCTAAAAAGCGTTAAAGAAAAGCGCTTGTGGTAGGCAACCCACTTTGTTTTACCTTCGTTATTTTTATGTTTTCGTATGTTATTTTTGTGTCTTGGAAGTTGTCACCTCTGTAACAACCTCTCCTTACCCTTTTTATTTCGTTTTTTTTCCTGGAATAGCCTCTGATATAGAGTTACTATGATTTGGGGAAATTTCAATTTTCTGTCCAGATTTTTGGGCTACACCAAAAACCTAGGTTGTCTAAGCCAGTACAAGAGGATTTTTTTAATACTTTTTGGGAACCTGCCCAGGCTATTATCTAACTTTCATTAGTTTCCCACTTTTTTATTTGAGAAACAGAAGGTCCCCCAAAAAATTCATTTTTATCTGATGTTCTCTTTTGACAAATTTCTACCAATTTTTGCATTTGCCTCTTAATTTTTTTCTTTTAAGATTCTTTTGGGTGGGGGGGGGGGGGCTTTGCAACAATTTGTTACAGTAGGTAATTTACTAAACTGAGTGTTATTCTAGGGTTGAAACTGAACGAATTGGATTTATTATTTTCATGCACTAACGTTGCTAATGAAGATTGTGAGAAGTTTTAGATGGAGGAAGTTTTCAAGTGTAGGGAGAGAAGAATGATATGATGAGATGAAGGATGGAAAAAATATCAAGCTTTGTTATGCCCATGTCACCCCAATACATACCCAAGAAGTACAAGGGTCAAAGCTTGGGGATGCCGAAGACATCCCCATCTTCATCAACAAAAATATCAGGTTTCTTTCAAAACACTATAGTTTTTATTGATTCACATGATATGTGTTAATCTTGGAGCGTAATTTTATTTTTCTTTCAGTTTTCTTGTTTTATTTTTTGTAGCTTATGGTTGGATCCTATCTATTTTAGTTTGGAGAGAGACATGCTCCGTTTGCATTGTCTAGAACACTCTAGTTTCTACTCTTATTGTTTAGTGAGTGTTCATTTTTTGCTAGTACTGCTCTAAGCTCTTTTTTCACTCAATTTTTTTCAGAGCTTGTTGGTTTGATTAAGTTATATATGATTATCTATCTTGTATTTTAATGATTATCTTCTTTGAGAGTTGTTTCAAATAAGTTAATTGGTGTTGGAAAAGAGTAAAATGTTTCATGCTTATAGTGGTGCAAAAGGAAGCTTGTTTTGATTGTGGCTTAGACTTTAGCATGTCATGCTTAGTAGTTTATGATGTATCATGACTAGTCTCAAATAGTTGAGAGTGCTTAGTGTGCCATTTAAATTAAATCATGTGTTCTTTCCTCACATTCAAGCATGGTATTGTGGTATTCTCCCTAGAATGATTTACTTGGATCGAATGCACACTCTCACACCATGTTATGACTATAAACAAAGTCACCTCTATCCTTGATGATCATTTATTTTTTTACTCGTAATATCACTTCATGCATGATTATGGCCGTTATTGCTCTCTTAGTTGGTCGCTCCCAATATTTTGCTAGCCTTCACCTATACTAAGTATTAGCTCTACTTGTTCATCTAACTCCCCAAAACTAAAGTTTGCCAAATGTGTCCACCATACCTACCTACATGTGGTATTTCACCACCACGCCAAGTAAATTTCTCATGTGCTACCTTTAAACCGTCAAAATTATTAACCAGTTTTGTGTTCCTGTTTTAGCTCATAATGGAGTATTGAATGCTTTGTTATGTTTTTTATGTTTGATGGCTTCACACCTGACTAGCATGAAAAATGTGATAGTCCTTAATTTTTCAAAAATAGCAGGCATCTGGGTGCCAAACCCAAATTAATCTACAACGATAATGTAACATCCCAAGTATGAAAAACAGCCATTAGAATGTTTGCTCTCTGTTATTTTATGTTTTGCATCATGACATCATGTTCATTGCATTTGTTTTGCTTTGTTTTCCAATTGTTTTCCTTTGTTTTCCTTTGTTTTCTATTTGAATTTCAAATCAAATTTCAAACCTTTTGTTTCATACTTGTGCTGTTACAATTTTCAAATAAAATTATCCAAATCAAAACATCAAGTTGTTTCCATTGAACTATAAATTTCAAACCATCAAATTGTTTAAGTTTCAATAATTCATTTAATAGCAAATTCACTTAATTCAAATTCCTTTCAAATTCAATTACAAATTCCAAACAACAACCATTTGAAAATTATGAAAATTACAAAACACCTCCAATCATTTTGTTTCAAACAAACATGAAGTTCAAAACTAATTAAGCTAATACTTACAATATTTCATTTAATATCACATTTTCATTCAAATTCAAATGAACTACCAACAGCAGCCAATTTGAATTATTTGGAAAAACTAAATTTTACAAATTGGTGCTGTTACAAAAGCTATCCTATACAAATTTTTGCTAATTTTTCTAACCTAAAACTATCCTTCTTTTTCTTCCTTTCTCTTTTCAGCAAAAAAAAAACAAACAGAACAAAAAAATAAAAGAAAAACCAGAGAGAGAGAGAGGGGGCAGGCCAGCCCAGTTGGGCCAGCCCACCTCTCCCCCTCAGGCCTACGTACCCCCTCCCTGTCGTTTTCTTCCACCTTGGTACGGAGAGACAGAGAGAGGGGGGATCCCCCACTGGCAGGGAGCTCACCTGCTCCCCCTCCCCCTATAACTAGCCCTAGGGTTCCTCTCCACTAGCTTCTCTCCCCCTCTTCCTCCATCTGCGCCGCCACCTCCCTTCTTCCCCGCGATCCCTTTCTCTCTCGATCATTTCTGTTCTGAAACTTCTCTGTTGAACACCGCCATGGCTGCGTGTGGGAGAGGGCATAGTGGTCGCAGGGGTCCGCCTCGGGAGCTCTCCACGGCGGGAATGGGATCCCCTCGGCGCCGCCTTCCTCCTCGACCCCGCCGCGGTGGCTAGGAGGCATCGGAGCCCCGCCGCCAAGCCACCGTCGCCGCCACCTGCTCCGCCCCGCCATCTCCTCCTCGTCGCTGTCCGCTCGAGGGCCCGAGGTGATCACCCGCCCTCGTCTCTCCTCCCTCTCCTCCTCCCCTCCACACCCGCTAACATCACACGCACACAGCGCCCCTCCCGCGCTCGCCGCAGCAGCCGCGAGCCGCCGTCGACCACGACTCCTCCGTCGAGGTTCAGAAAACAAACCTGCAGTTTCAGTTAAAACTCACGCTATCTGAAGGTTAACCCCCCTGTGCACCTTACCTGTCAACGAACAGAGGAGCAGCCCAACTGGCAGCTACCCCGTGCGCGCAAACAGGAGGTCGTGGGTTTGAATCCCACCCCCCGGATTAAACCCCCTTTTTCCATCTTATTTTTCCAGGCCCAGAACACTCACCTATTCACAAACCAGTCCCTGCTATTAAACTTCTAGGTCCCTGTAATGTTTTTCTAGGTCCCTGGATATTGTTTAAAATGGCAGATTAATACCTAATCTTGGAAATTGCATAACTAATTCATTTTAACTCCAAATTCAACATTTTAAACATGTTTTCCACTCCAAATTAAATTCTCTACCTAAATATAAATTTTGTTTACTGTTTTGAATATTTTAAATTGGTGAAATATTTGAATCCTTGTTTAATTCATTTAATTTTGCAAAATTCATAACTTGGGCATAAAAATTCCAAATTCAACAAACTAAATATGTTTTCCATTCAATTTTTCATGTACTTTGCAAATAGCAACTTTGTGTTCTGTTTTAAATAAATTAAATTGCTGAAAACAACTGTTTCTTAATTAATGCATTTAAAATTGCCAAATTAATGACTTGCTCATCTTAAATCCATTTTCAACAAATAAAATATGTTTTCTGTCGAGACATCATAGTAGTTTTCATAGACGGGGGTGCCATGAGACTACGGTAGAGACGTGGGGTAACGGGATAGCGTAGTAACACAGAACACGGGATTTTACCCAGGTTCGGTACGTCGCGACAGTACGGCGTACCTACTCCTGCACTTCTCACTAATTGGGACTAAAGCCCGTATAACAGGGTTACAATGTGAGGGAATAGATCTAGCTACTCGGCGAGGATGAGCTTCTCGGCGAGTTGCGTAGAGCTTGAACTTGTGTCTAACTTGTTCTTGTTTAATCTATCTCCCGTCCGGCTTTATATAATAGCCGGATTAGGGCTTACAGAGCAGGAAACCTAGAGGACTACGTTTAACTTGTAACTTGGAAAGTAAGGAATCCGTCTTCTCCTCCAAGCCAGATCACGTGGGCCGTGATCCGGGTTCTTCAAGAATCCGGCCTCTGCGCGTCGGACTACTGGGCCGCCCAATGGACCTAAGCCCATTACCATGTAGGCCACCCTGGTAGTCCGGCTCTTTGCCTACCATCTTCTATACCCCTATTCAGTATATATCCGACAGTAGCCCCCAGGAAGGATCAAAACTCTGATTCTCCGTCTTTCGTCAAATACATTTTGTCCGGGAAATCTTGATTCAGCAGTCTTGATTCTTTCTACTTTCCTTTTGAAGGAGATGGTAACATAAAACTCGGAACTATGAAAATCCGGCTTTTCTTCTCGCGATCCTTCGCGGAAAAGGAACTTCTAACGTCAGCGCTCTAATCATGCTGACGCAGGCGACGCTTGGTTTCACGCGGGAAACCCTGCAACGTATCTCTGACAGATTCTCACGGGAAACGACGAGATAGCCATCATTCCCCTGTCGTTATATTTCCCGTAGTTTCCGGCGAGCGACACGCGTCGAGCATCCAACGGTCGAAAGAGCCGTTGGCACGTATCTAAACGGGTTTCTGGCTATAAATAGCCATCATCGTCCTCCTCCGAAACTTTCCTCACTCCCTCACTGCCCACACCATTGACGCGCACGCGAGCTCGAGAGCAAGTCCTTGTCCCAACGCACGTATCCGTCGCACGCTGAACGCAAAGCGCCACCAAAAAATGGCCTCTTCGCCGCCATCACCGACCCGCGCCGCCATCGACGAGCTCGTCAGCGATCTGGATCCACAGCCGGGATCGCAGAAGCACACCGGCGGCGAGCCGGAGAAGACTGCGGCTTCCGCGGCGGGTGGAGAAAACACTTCCACCGCCGCGGACATTGCGATATCGAGCGCCGCGACAACCCCGCCGTTTGCACCTGAAACGGCGGAGGAAAAGATCGAGCTCCTCGGCGACGAACTCGCCGCCGCGGAGGCCGCCGCCGCCGCCGCCACCGGAGCGGACGAGGAAGCGGAATCTGCAGGCAACTGGAGTGCCTGCAGTATTCCCCCGGCTCTCCTTCCAAACTTGGAAAAGGAGGGCCTGGTTCTTAAGAAGAAATGGCGGCTGCCAGAAGAAGAAACCGAACCCGCGCCACGGGATGGCGAAAGGGTACTCCTTTCTTCCCACCTTTTGCGAGGTATGGGACTTCCACCATCTTCCTTCTTCCTCCAGGTTCTCTCTCATTACAACATCCAGCCCCACAATCTTCCCCCCAATTCCATTCTATACATGGCTGGCTTTCAGGCCTTGTTCGAAGGCTACTTAGGGCTAGAACCTAGGTTAGATTTCTGGATGTACTGCTTTGGAGTTAAGCGAAACTCTTCGGAGGGCGCACTCCCAACTTGCGGAACTATATCCTTCACTCTTCGGAGATTCCGAGAGGATTGGTTCCCCAAGATCAAAACTTCAGAATCCGTCAAATTTTGGACGGGTTCTTTCTTCTATCATCCCGACGTGCCTTTTCCTAAAAAGGCCGTCGGGGTCACCTTTTGTGAACTCCGCCGCCGTTCCCCAGGATAACTGGGGAACAGAAGCCGTCCAAGTTCTGCCGCCAGATCTACAAAAGATCAAGCGGCGCATCGCCAAGCTCACCTCCATGGATCCGCCTCTAACTGGCATGGACACGGTTCTATGCTGGCTGATTAGGCGGATCCAGCCACTAGCCAACCACAGCGGCCGTTTCCTGTGCGAATACACGGGAGTCAATTATCCGATGCGGACATCCGCCAAGGATTGGCCCGCAAAGGAACTTAGGCGGCGCATCAACCAGTTGGTCGCATCGCGCGACCAATACACAGAGAGTCGGCCAATGTATACGGCCGAAAATCCGGTTCCCAAGGTAATTTTTCAGTCATTTGGGTACAGTTCTATTTTATCTCGGATTTCCTAGCTTCTGATTTTGATCTTTGCTTGTTCGACAGTTCGAGGATCTTTCAGATTCGGACTTGGTGTCTGAGGCTGAGCTGGACGCGCTGCGCCCCGCCGCTACGGGTGGACGCAAGCGCAAGAAGATAACTTCCTCGGACGAAATTATCGATCTTGACGGAATCCCCGTCGCCACTTCCAGGTTATTTTCTTCTGGATTTTTCTTTTTTGGGAACTTTTTTCATCCATCTCCGGTGTTTTAACCTTTCCTGGGTTTTTATGTTTTTAGCCTGCCACCTTCCACCCTGAAGCCGAAGAAGCTGAAGAAACACAAGGTTTCTTCCAGCCGAGGCAGCCAACCTTCTCCCGCCGTCGCCCCGGACACGCCAAGCACAATGGCGGAAGAGCCTACTGCAGCCCCCACCACCAAGCCCCCAGAGCCCAGCCAGCCCATTGTGTCCAACCCGGACACGAGGGAAAGGGCGGCCCCAGAGGTGGAAAAATTAACTCGGACTTTCGACGAGGAAATTCCCACCTTTGACAAGGATTTCAAAGCTATCAATGACGGCTTGGACGCAGCCGGGAATCTCTTCGCGGAATACGCGAAAGAGTTCAAAGAAAACTTGGCAGGTTTGCAGCGCATGAGCCAGGTATATAACTCTAGCCCCCAAGCATTAATTAAAATGCGTGCTTTTTGCTTTGATGCTTTTTGTACTCATTCTTCTCCTTGCTATGTTTCAGCAAACCTCCGAAGCCATCAACAGGGAAGTTTTCAAGAAGCTTACCATCAAGAATAAAGAAGTTAGAAGTCTTCTCTCTATTCTTGAAGAAAGGGAAGCAGAGCTGGAATCAGCTAAGCTCGCATTGTCGGAAACGCAAGGTAAACATTTTCCTTCTGAAATTTCCGATTCAATTATTTACCTAAGTTTTTTCCGAGGAACTGGCTAACTCGGATTTTTCCCTTGCTTTTCAGCTGCATTAGCTGAGGCTAAACAAGCAGCAGAAGATTCTGGCAATGCCGAAATTCTCCGTAAGGAGAATGTTGAGCTTCACAAGAACCTTGTGAAAGCACAACAAGACTTGGAAGCCAGTAATCTGGCCCTTGGAGTTTCTAATTCCAAGGCTTCCGAGCAGGCGGAGAAGGACAAATCCACCATTCAGGATTTGACCGACGCTCTAAACCTTCGCCTGGAGGAAGTTTCCGAGATCGACAAACTCATCGGTAAATTTCTGACTTATTTATCATCTTTCCATGTTTTACTTTTCTCTGTTTTTCCTTCTAACCCTTTTGGGTGTGTTATTGGAAAAACCAGGAGATACCCCAGATGGCGCTCGGGTTGCAGGCATCCGAGCTTTCGGGGAGACATGGAATTTGATCAAGGCTGCTGCAACGCAGCAGGTAGACAAGTTTCTTCCCGAAAAATCTGGGGAGTGCTCGGAGGTTGAAAAACTTCCGGGTGCCATCATGGAGGTGGCGGAGTCTAAGGAATCTCTCCTTCGCTCCGCTGCACGGGGTGGTGCGCGCATGGCTCTTGGCCTCATGCGCATGCACTACCCTAGTGCTAAATCCTGGCGCGTGGCGTCCGGTGTCCCTCAAGGATACACGGATATGTAGCGAAACACCATTTTTGGTGAAGTCAAGGGCCACGCCACCCAGATTGCCTCCACGGTAAATATCTCCGTCAACTATCCAGAAGCGGAGATCCCTCCAATCCCCGAAGACGAAAGCAGCGAGGAGGAGTCGGATGCTTGAAGGGTTACCTGGAACCTGGATAGAAAAAATAGACAATAGGAGCATTACTGTTCTTTTAATGTAATCCAAAATGTAATGCTTCTTTTGTATGAATGAAACTTCCGTCTGTTGCAGTTTAAATTATAAAATTCTTTGCAAGTTTTTTGGGTTTTGATCATTCCTTTGTCTTCTAAGTTCTCTGGTGTGTATGTTTTAACTGTCCTTAGTGTTTGAAATGGCTCAAATAGCAATATGAATCTTCATGCCGAGTAACTGGGGACGAACCAAGCAGTTTTGAAAATCGGAAACATGGATCATGCTAAAGGCATTTTTACTAACTAGTTCCAGTAACCCAACACACAATCAGATAAGACTTAGAGAATTCAAGGAAAGTTTTAAGTGAAACTTGGGCACACAGGCAATTCAAGTTTCCCTTAGCCGTTAATAGACTAAAAAATCATTCAGTTTTGTAACGCCGAGTACGCAAGCACAATTCGGGTTAACGTTGAGCAATTTGTAAGATCATTGGGAAATAGATGAGGCGGAAACACTTTACACTTATAAAGAATATGGATGACAGCATTCCGACAACTTTATTTCATGATCTCAAAAGATGTTTACATAGAATTGAACTTAGTACGGAAAGGTACATAACTTTCTAGACGTTCCCAGGCTTCCGCAATCCACTTGACTTTGTCGAATTTTTTCAGCAACTTGTAGAGTGGTAAGGTTTTATCCCCCAGCTGACTGATAAATCTGCTGACGGCTGCAGCGGAACCCGTCAATCTTTGGACATCTTTTACACATGTAGGTTTTGAGATGTTCAAGATTGCCTTGATCTTTTCCGGGTTAACTTCTATTCCTCTGTGGGAAACAATGAAACCCAGAAGTTTTCCTGAGGGAACCCCGAATACGCACTTAGATGGATTCAACTTCATCTTGTAAGTGCGCAAGTTTTCGAAAGTTTCTCGCAGATCCTCAAGGAGTGTGTCTTTTTCCTTGGTTACGACAGCGATATCGTCCACGTAAACATGGACGTTTCTGCCAATTTGACTATGCAAACAGCGTTGCATGCAACGCTGGTAGGTTGCACCTGCGTTCTTCAGGCCAAAAGGCATGGTTATGTAATAGTACGTCCCATACGGGGTTATAAAAGAAGTCTTGATTTGATCTTCCTTTTTCATGCGTATTTGGTGGTACCCGGAGTATGCATCCAAAAAGCATAAAAGCTCGGAGCCTGCAGTGGCATCTATTATTTGATCGATTCGCGGTAACGCGAACCTATCTTTCGGACACAACTTGTTCAATCCTGTGTAATCTATACACATTCTGAGGGCAGTTGTATCTTTCTTCGGTACTAGTACCGGATTTGCGGACCAGTCAGTATGGATTACCTCCTTGATGAAATCCGCTGCTAAAAGCCGGATAATTTCCTTGCCAATAGCCTTCCGTCTTCTTCCGTCAAATCGACGGAGACCTTGTTTGACGGGTTTTGATCCGGGAATAACCTTGAGTTGGTGCTCAGCAAGTTCCCTGGGTACGCCTGGCATGTCAGCTGGACACCAGGCAAAAATATCCCAGTTCTCACGGAGGAACTTGATGAGCTCGCCTTCCTATTTGTCAGTCATCCCAGTCCCTACGACGACGAATTTTGTCGGATCTTTGGGATCTAGGATTACCTGTCTTGTATTCTCGGACGCCTTGAAGCTATCTGTTGGCTTCCGAGTTTCTTTTCCTGCCGGCATTTCTTTCGGCGATACCTCCTTGGCTAATTCCTTCAGTTCCTCCTTCGCTATAACTCTCTGAGCACAAAGGGCGTTTTCTTTCTCCAACTCATTTGCCAGCTTGAAATCACCGGCAATGGTGATTACTCCTCCTTTGGGTCCTGGCATCTTCAGCTTGTTGTAGATATAACAGGATCTTGCCATGAATTTGGCGAAAGCTGGACGTCCGAGTATTGCGTGATACACGCTTTCGAACGGCACTACTTCGAAGGATACTTTTTCCTGCCGGAAGTGATCTTTATCTCCGAAGGTGACATCTAGGGAAATTTCTCCTAGGGATCGTGCTTGCCTGCCAGGAACAATGCCATGGAAGCGTATATTGCTGTAGTTGAGCTGGGATTCGGATATCTTCAAATGCTTCAGTGTATCCAGATACATTATATTGATGCTGGATCCTCCATCCATCAGCACTCTTCTTAGCCTAGTGTTTTGAACAATAGGGCTTACAACAAGAGCTTGTGTGCCGGGTTTAGGGATATTTCCGGGATGATCAGACTGATCCCAGATTATCGGTGTGTTGGAGTACTTCAAGAATTTCGGGGTCGCAGGAACAACTGCGTTTATCTCCCGAAGTGTTCTTTTGGCCACCTTTGCTGACGGGGTTGCTAAGAAAGTTAACATTGCTTCTCCGTCAACTCTCGGAAATTTGGGTTCGCCCTTTCGCTGTTGTTCTTGGATTTTGTCATCAGTGTCCGATTCACTGTCTCCTTTTTCAGCTTCTGGCCTTTGTTTGGCAGGTTTCCTTTTGGAACCCTTCCCTTTATTTCCGGATCCTGCATTGCCTTTCATGTGCTTGTTTAGCCGGCATTGCGCGTTTGTGTGGGTTGGTTTCCCAAATTGCGAGTGGTGGACGCAGGGTTCCGACTTAATTCTCTCCCATTCTTCGGGAGTGTAATTGATTGGATCTGGACTGCGGCCTTTCCACTTATTCACCTTTTCTCCTCCAAAGGCTATGTTGACCTCCTTGGGCTTTGTCGTTGACTCTGGAGTTCCTTTTTTGTCAGAACGAGGGGTTTTCTTGGCGAGTATTAGTGACTCAATATTGCCTCCTCTTGCTCTGATATCATCTTCGGCTGCAGCATGCTCATTAGCGGTTGTAAGCATAGATCCGAGATCTTTGTGCTGTTTAGAACCAACCATGAACGGTACGAGTCCGGGTTTTAGGCCGTTGACGAAAGCATGCATTGCTTGTACGTCAGTTACTCCAGAACAACTATTCTTCATTGCAGTCCATCTGGAGATGAAATCCACGTATGGTTCGTCCTCAAATTGGGTGCAACGGTTCAGCTGGTTGATGCTATTTGGGCGTTTGTATGTTCCCCGAAAATGCTGAGTGAATACTCTCGCCATATCTTCCCAACTGTCGACAGTTCTTGATGGTAAACCATTGATCCAATCTCTGGCTCCGTCTAGCAACATTAGGGGAAGAAACTTGACAGCTTCCAGGTCTGTCTCATTGTTGATTTGGACGGCTGTATAATAATCTGAGAGCCAGGTATCCGGGTTTGTACTGCCGGTATACTTTTGGTAGGTCGGACCAACTTTGGCGAAGCCAGAATGCAGGGTTATCCTTCGGATCCTGTCAGTAAAACACTTAGGACCAAAGTATAGATCATCCTTTTCTGCTCTATCAATGTGTGCAGAATATCTCCCGGCTGAATGGACAGAAGGGGATCTGCTCCTTTCTTTTCCATTGTTGCGCGGACGCGCTTTTCCGAGGTTATCTCTATCCCTACCGTGTTCACGTCCTTTAGGTGGAGTTCTGCTTCTATGCCTTTCCTTATCCTTAGGAGGTGTCCGGGATCTTTCACGTCTGTGAGGTATATCATATCTTCCAGCTTTTTCAGCTGGGTTTCTCGGAGGTGGCATTATTTTGCCGTCATTCCGGTGTTTTTCTTCCCGATCGTGTGGTTTATATCCATCTTTCGGGAGATGAGGTCCGGTTCTAGACGCTGCGTCCCGGTTGTCGGGGTTTTTCTTGTCTTTTCTCGGATCCTATTTTTTATCCGAATCTCCGGGTTCTTCCGGTCCAGGTGCTCCAGCAGCGCAAGTAGCTGTTTTGCAGAGGGCGGAATTATCATGCAGCCTCCCTGATCGCTCTTGGCCTCGCTGCTGCTGCTGTAATGCTTTTCCTAGGAAAGCATACACCCCTTGGAGTTTTTCCCCGTTGGAGTACAGATCATTGTTTAGGATGGCGAACGCTGCTTCCGCGTTTTCTGCTGCGGTTTTGTATATTGGTTCGCCCTTGGCATCTTTGCCGTTTAACTGCTTTTGCCAAGATGGGTTATAGAACCTTTCTTTTGGCGGCAGTTCTTCCGGTCTTGCGATTCCGGGTAACCTCGTAGGTTTTAAGGCAGATCTATGCTTTCTCTCGTACTCCTCTATTTCTTCCTTCATGACTTTAATGTCATTATGGGTTTGTTTGGAGATGTTGCCGAGATCTAAGCAGATGTTGCTGTTGCCGTTGGAAAGCTTGTCTCCTGGCTTCCAGCATCTCAGGGGGTTCATCTGGTCCCACTGGTGTTTGTAATAGCTCTTGCTCTTCCAATTCTGTCATTGGCGGAGCAGTGATTTCCTTAGATTTCTTTTCCGCGGGCTTTGTGTCGCTAATATCTCCAACTTCCAGGTTTTCATCAGCGAGATCAGCTGATTTTTTCTTCCGGAGTTTGTACTGGAGTTTTTTAGAAGCACGGTGCTTTTTCTTGGAAGAAGGAGGTTTTTTGAGAGGCTCATCTTCTGTCATCTCCTTAACATTAGGGAATATCGGAGAAGTTTCTCCGTCTTCTCTCTCTTCCACTGGCGGAGGGGTTTTAGGGCTTTCCTGGCTGTCGGCACCCGTTGTATCAGCTGGTTTTGCCATTAGCACTTCATGTAATCCCTCTTGAAAGGACTTAACCTTTCTTACGAAGGCATCCTCATCTTCGTCTTCGGAGTCGAAGTTATCCGATCCGGTTTCCGACTCCAACCTCGCCTCAATGGCGGCAAGCACGGACTCTGCTTCCGAGTTCATCGTCTGGTTGACGGATATCGGATCTTCCGTCTCTGTGACGGGTATTTGTTCTTCCGTCTCTATGACGGGTAGGTTGTTGTCTGCGTCTTGCACGGGATTTCGGTCATCCGTGTTTTCAGCGATTTCGGATTGCACCATGCCGATAAAGTGTGTATCACTGTTTTGTCGGCGATCTGAGCAGAATCCGGGATCATAGTCGTCTTCGACTGGGTATAGGGCGGGTGGGATAAATTTGCTTCCACCGCAAAACCCCATTGCTTCTGCAGTTAGTCCGATAAAGATGTTAGCAGATCCAATCGGTAACACGCAGGCACTTACCAGGTGGTTTTGCGCCAGTATGTAGGATCCGTTGTCGAGGAAGCGCCCGACGTCGTCGTCGAATTCCAAGCTTCCGACAGTGATCGATCTTCCAATTCCGCCGAGTATCCCAGATCGGAATTTCACGCCTGACGTCGTTTGCCCCACGGTGGGCGCCAACTGTCGAGACATCGTAGTAGTTTTCATAGACGGGGGTGCCATGAGACTACGGTAGAGACGTGGGGTAACGGGATAGCGTAGTAACACAGAACACGGGATTTTACCCAGGTTCGGTACGTCGCGACAGTACGGCGTACCTACTCCTGCACTTCTCACTAATTGGGACTAAAGCCCGTATAACAGGGTTACAATGTGAGGGAATAGATCTAGCTACTCGGCGAGGATGAGCTTCTCGGCGAGTTGCGTAGAGCTTGAACTTGTGTCTAACTTGTTCTTGTTTAATCTATCTCCCGTCCGGCTTTATATAATAGCCGGATTAGGGCTTACAGAGCAGGAAACCTAGAGGACTACGTTTAACTTGTAACTTGGAAAGTAAGGAATCCGTCTTCTCCTCCAAGCCAGATCACGTGGGCCGTGATCCGGGTTCTTCTAGAATCCGGCCTCTGCGCGTCGGACTACTAGGCCGCCCAATGGACCTAAGCCCATTACCATGTAGGCCACCCTGGTAGTCCGGCTCTTTGCCTACCATCTTCTATACCCCTATTCAGTATATATCCGACAGTTTCCATGATAAATTGAACCACCTTTTCAAATATAAAATTTGTTTCATGTTTTGAATAATTAAAATTGGTTAAATAATTTAAACCTTGTTTAAATCATTTAATATTGCTAAATTCATAACTTGGTCAAATTAATTTCTTTTGGGACATATAAAATATGTTTCAAACCATAAAAGTATAAACTTTTCAAATATGAACTTCATTTAATGTTTTGAACAAATAAAAATTCAATTAAATTCAAACTTGAATTAAATTCATTTAAATCTTGTTTAAACTTGTTTAATCCATAAGTAATTCATCTTAAACCCTTTTTCAACAAATGAAACATGTATTCCACCTAAAACTTTGTGTTCTTTCCAAATATGAACTTTGTTATATATTTTGAACAATTAAAAGTGGTGAAAACAACAAATGCTTGCGTAACTACTTTACGGAGCCAAAATCTCTTAACTTAATAAATACAATTCCAAACTTGGTAAACCTTATCTCAAATTGTTTCTATTGTTTTTTTTTTTTGTCTTCCTCATCCATGCATCATGCTAATTCACTTTCACATGTTGGTTAGTTGTAGAACAATTATTCCAACCTTAACTCATGGGCTTTCCATATGCAATCCAATTGCATATGAGTCCATTTAAACATGTTATCTTGTCAATTAGTTTATTTTGATGCATCAATTAAATTGCCATGCATCATCCCATGATTGTGCATTATGCCATGTTATTGATTGTTTGTCTCTCTTCGATTGTTTGTTTGCTTCTTCTCGAATAGACGACGACGTTGAGACAGACGAGGTTTACGATACTACTTCTGAGGAGTTAGCTCAGTACCAGGCTACTGAGTTTGCAGGCAAGTATTCACTCACATGAACCATTGTGTTCCTTTCCACACTGGATACCGATACTTTCCGTTGTCTATTTTTGCTAGCCCTATGACTCGTTGCTTGTGTCCCGATCCTATCACATGTTATCCTATAACCCTGATATTGCCTCACCTCCACACCTATAACCCCTTGCTTGTTGCCTTTGTCTTACTAGCATGCTTAGGGTTGCTTGTGCTCGAGTCTGATGTCTGTTACTTCTTTTACCATATTTTATTATGTTCATTGGGCTCGATGTTTAAACAACAACCTGTTAATGTCTCGGGTAATAATAATTTGATGATAAGGCACCGGCAGGAAGCCCGGCGTGGTTTTGAGGCCTGCTAGTGTCGACCCTAATTAGGAAAAGGGTCTTGTCTACTGATCCATGATGAGCGCACTAACCGCATGTGGGAAGCGTGTATGGGCGCCCCCCTCAATTTGACTTGATTCGCATCTCGTCCAAATCGCCGCACTTAGTTCGGGCTTTCCATTTGATGCATGCATATGCAGGTGCGAACCCTTGGCGCCAGGGTGGAACTTTTGTAGTCGGCATTTAGGGCGGCGTGGTCTTCCAGTGCTATGAGGGTCCCCTTTTCTTCGTGGGGCTCGATTAGCCGCACACGCACAGCACGTGGTGCTTTGGGCTTGATGCGAAGAAGAGTTGAGTTGTGTTGAGTGCCCCGCTTGGTGGAATGGCCGTTCCATCTGGCGGGTTATTCTTACGTGTACGGCCAAATTGGTGCATCCCTGCAGGGTTAAATCTTCTCGAGAAGCCGTGTTTCCGCGGTTATGGTTGACTTGGTGAAAGTACTGGCTAACAAATACTCAGAACAACTTACACCTAACTAATACTAAGTTGGCTAGTAATAGGTTTATTGACACAACAACTTGAACATCACTAATCCAACTGTGTGAGTTATCCTTGGGTTGCTTCCTTAGTAGGGGGTAACATTGGATGGGTTTGTTTGGTGGTTAACAATAGTTGGTTACGATACGCGATCTTATCTTCTTTCTGTTAGCCGGAAGTTGTAGTAAGTCTCTGTAGTTGGTTAGTGCAGCCCGCTGCAGCATCTTTTATATCACCTATTCTTCCGTTGAACCTAAAGCATTTGTACCTGGTGTTGCCGGGTACACTTTGGTGAAGTGTGAGTCTTGCTTGCCAGTACTTGTATGTACTGACCCCTTTGGGGCTGTGGTTTCCGCAGAGTACGATTCCGAGGATCCCCATGGTGGCTACTACGTGGAGTACGACGAGACTGCTGACGAGTAGATAGCGGACCCGGGCAGGATCTGAGACTACGTGGATGGGCTCCGTTTTCCTTTCATTCCCGGCCTCTTAGGCCTATTTGGATTTGTCTGTACTCAGACACTTTGAGTGCCTCCGCTGTGATGTAATGATGATATGTTGGGACATGTGTCCTCTGGATGATTGTATTTGCTATTCTCTGCTCTAGTGAGAGCCAGTTGCAACTTATTTCCATCTTTTGTGTCTTAGAGATCTGTTGTGGTATCATTTCGTTTAACGCCGTTGACGTACCATGTGTGAATGGTATGAAGTACGTCAGTGGTAGTGTCCTGATCTCTATGGGATAGTTTACATTGACGGTGGATAGTAGAGATTGGTTGTCACACATAAGTTGTAACATCCAAGTATGAAAACCCTTAGTTGTTTTACTTGTTGTTTTATTTTCAAGCAATGCATCATGTCATCATCCTCATATTTAATTATGCTTGCATTGTTTTCATGTGAAATTCAAACTTGTTTTCAACTTCTGTTTTCACACTTGTCTGTTACAACCTTTCAAATAAAGAAGTACAAACTTAAAACCTCTTTTGGTTCCCAAGCAATCCATTTTAATGCACCTTTTAAGTTGTTGCTTAAGTCAATTAACCGAATTAATCAATTATTTCCAAGTCATTCTCTAAACTCAAAACAATTCTCAATTCATCAATCCTTTTGAATCCATGATGTTCAACACATTTTGGTATTCATCATTTCAATCTAAACCCTAGGGGAAACCCTATTGAAAACACACTATTTTCTAAATAATAATGACTATGGCAAAATTCATTTATTTTGGTTCAATTTCAAAACAGCAATAAAACATTTGAAATTTTGACAACTAAAACTACCAAATGGTTTCTTTTCACTTAAGAAGCTTATCTAATTTTTTCCAAATTTTTATCTACACCAAAACCTATTTATTTCATCCAAAAGCATTGGCTACAAAAAAAACAGCACATCTCTTATACAAAAAAAAAAAAGAAGAAAAAAAAAGGAGCACAACGTTTTAATCAGGTGGGGGGAGAAGGCCCAGCCCACCTGGTTGGCCCGTTACCCCATCTTCTACCTCCGTACGAGGGTGACGCCATGGACAGCGACAGGAGCGTCCCCCTCCACCACTCGATCCACCTCCCCCTCCTCTATATCTCCCTCTCTCTCCCTCCCGAGCCAACCCTAACCCTAGACGCCTCTCCCCCTCCCTTTCTCCCCTCAGCCGCCGCCTCGAGGAAGAGATCCATCCTCTGTTCTGTGCCACGGCCGCCGGCCGCCGGCGCACCTCGCCGCCGCGTCCGCCCGTCTCCGGCCGTCCCGAGTACCTCCACGCGAGGCCGGTAACCTCTTGTTTCCATTCCCACTCCTTCCCTCTCCTTTCCCCTGTGATTTGGTCATCAATTGCTTCCGTGAAGATCACTCGGGTGCCTCTGTTCGTCATGTCTGTAACCTGCTGCAGCACGTACGCTTGCAGGTTCAGAGACCATCTCGGTTGGCAGGGATAAAACCAACGAGCGCCCTCATCCTTCAACGAACCGCAGCGCAGCCCATCTGGTCGCAGCCCACAGCGCTCAAGCCCCAGGTTGCGGGTTCGATTCCCATCCCCCACACCTTTTCTGTTTTAATTCGGTACAGCAGCACCCAACTCCTTAACCCGTTCAGAGGTGCAATCCCACCAAACACAGCACATCTATCCTAGTGGTTGGGTTCCTTTGCACCAACCAGGAGATGGAGGGATCAAGTCCCCTCTCTCCCAAAATAAAACAAGTTTTATTTTTGCAATAGTTTGGTACTTGAATGTTTAGCAAATCACACCTAAGCCCCTGGCCCTTATTTTCTAGCCCCTGGAAAATTTATTTCTAAGTCCCTAGATCCATAAAAATGGCAGATTTGCCCTATATTTTGTAAATTGCATAACTAAATCATCCTAAATCCAAATCCAACATTTTTGATATGTTTTCAATAGCAAATTAAATGTTCTATCCAAATATAAAATTTGTTTACTGTTTTGAATATTTTAAATTGGTGCAAAATTTGAATTCTTGTCAAATTCCCTTAAATTTGCAAAATTCATAACTTGTTCATAAAAATTCCAAATTTCACAAACCAAATATGTTTTTCAATCAACTTTTCATGTACTTTCCAAATATAAATTTTGTTTTCTGGTTTGAATAATTTAAATCGCCTAAACAATTTAAATCTTGTTTAATTCAATTAAAAATTGTTTAATATTGTTTAATTCATAATTAAATAATCCAAAGTCCAATTTCAAAATGTGAAACATGTAATCCAACTAAAATTTGATAACCTTTTCAAATATCAACTTTGTTATTTGTTTTGCACCCTTTAACTTGATGAAAACAATCACTACTTGTTTAATGCCATTAAGTAACAAAATTTCCAAACTTGATTAATGCTTTCTAAAAATGGTTAACTATCATTCCAATTGCATTTAAATTGTTATCTTCTTGTTATTCATCATGCATGCATCATGCTAACTCACCAACACCTGATGCCTAGTGATAGAACAATTAATTCAACTCTAAAGCATGGGCTTCCATATGCAACCTTTGTATATGGAATCCTATTTAACCTGTGTTTCATATTAAGTAGTTTACTTTGGTGCATCTATTAAACATGACATGCATCATCCCAATGTTTGTGCACCTATGCCATGTATTGATTGCCGTCTTCCTTCGTTGTTGTTTTGCTTCTTCTCGCTTAGACGACGACGTTGGTACCGACGAGCCTTACGACACCACTACTCAGGACCTAGCCCAGTACGAGACTGAGCTGCCAGGCAAGTTATCACTCACATGAATCATCGAGATCTCTTCCACACTTGTTGTCGATACTATTCTGTTGTCTACTATTGCTAGCCCTATGTATCGTTGCTATTCTCCGAACCCATCACATGATTCCCTGAACCAATGATATTGCCTCACCTCCATACCCACAGCCTTTGTTTGTGCCTGTTCTTATCTAGCATGCTTAGGGTTGCTTTTGCTCGAGCCTGTTGACGGTTACTTCTTTTATTATCGTGCTATTATTATCTGTTATCGTTCCGAGGGCTCGATGTTAATCAATCAATCCTGTTAATGCTGCTGTTAATAATAATTTGATGATAAGGCACCGGCAGGAGGCCCTTTGTGGTTTTGAGGCCTGCTAGTGTCGACCCTAATAGGAAAAGGGGCTTGTCTACTGATCCATGATGAGCGCACTACCCGCATGTGGGAAGCGAGTATGGGCGCCCCCCTCAACTTGACTTCGATTCGCATCTCGTCCAAATCGCCGTACTAGTTCGGGCTTTCCATTTGCTGCATCATATGCAGGTACGAACCCGAGGCCAGGGTGGAACTTTTGTAGTCGGCATTTAGGGCGGCGTGGTCTTCCAGTGCTATGAGGGTCCTCCTTTTCTTCGGGGGGCTCGATTAGCCGCGCACGCACAGCACGCGGTGCTTTGGGCTTGATGCGAAGAACAGTTGGTTGTGTTGAGTGTCTCGCTTGGTGGGTTTGATTCCCATCTGGCGGGATATTCTTACGTGTACGGTTACTATGGTGCACCCCTGCAGGGATAAATCTTCTCGAGAAGCCGTGTTTTCCGCGGTTATGGATTACTTGGTGAAAGTACTGGCTAACAAGTACTCAGGACAACTTAAACATAATGATAACCATGTTTCAACCAATGACTAACTTGACTAGTAATAGGTTATTCACACAATAACTTGTTTCACCTTATTACTAACGGTGTGAGTTATCCTCGGATTGCTTCTTCGGATAAGGGGCGAGATCCAGGATGGGTTTGTTTGAAGTTATCTTTCAGTTGGTTACAATTCCTCGATCTTATCTTTTCTATTAGCCGGACACAAGTAGTTATCTCTGTAGTTGGTTAGAGCAGCCCGCTGCAGCTTTTATTATACCTATCTTCTTCCGTTGATCCCAAGCATCAATGCTTGTGTTGACGAGTAACTCCTTGATGAAGTGTGAGTCTTGCTTGCCAGTACTTGGATGTACTGACCCCGTTGGGGCTGTGGTTTACGCAGAGTACGACTACGGCTACGATGATCACCAGGATGGCTACTTTGTGGAGTTCGACGACACTGCAGACGAGTAGTTGGCTGGACCCCGGGCAGGATCCAGGACCTACGTGGATGGGCTTCGTTTTTTCGTTATTTTCTCCGGCTTCTTAAGCCTTGGATTTGTCTGTACTCAGACCCATTTGATTGCTTCCGCTGATGTAATGGATGATATGTTGGGACATGTGTCCTCTGGATGAGTGTTTTGCTATCTCTGCCTTAGTGAAGGCTATTTGCAAACTTATTTCATTCTTTTGTGTCTTAGAGACAGTTTGTGCTATCATTTCGTTCAAAGCTGTTGACGTACAGTGCGTGCTTGAATATGAAGTACGTCGACAGTAGTGCCTTAGGTTCCTAGCGGATAGTTTACTTCGACGGTGGGAGCAGGGCTTGTGTTGTCGCGCATAAGCGCAGGCCTACCAGGAAGCTGGGACGTGGGAGCAGGTATGCCCCATAATCCAAGCACCTGACTTCCAGTTCGTGCGAAGAGTATCCTCTAGAAACCGGGGTGCGACAAATGGTATCAGAGCCTGTCTGCCTGTAGGATCCCTTTTTACTGGTCGCAGTTGAGTCTAGAAACTATTTTGTAGCTATATAGGAAAAATGAAACGTGAGAGTAGGAATTCTGCCATTTTTCTTCTTTCCCCACCCACCCACCCTTTTCTGGTAAGGAAGTGCAACGTTGTTTTCTGTTCTCACCTAAACTTTCAAGTTAGGATTTCACGTGTTTTGGGTTCTCCTTAGTACCTCAGGACTTTTGGTCCCGTTTTCCCGGTGTTGCTTCAATATCATGCTTTCTCTCAAGAACCTATCGTCCATTGAATCTTGTTGTGGTTTTCCACTTCAAACTCTTCTACCGGCGTCTACTCACAAGGTGTACTCCCATGCTCATCACTGAGTACCGTTGTATCCGTTACTAGCTGTGTCTAGTTTATCCTTTCGTTTTCGAACCATGTATTGGTCTGTTGGATATTCTGATGTATGTGAACATGTGATGATGTACCTGTTGGTTATCTATTCATGCGTCGGAATAATCTCTCTTTCGGTTGCAGAGTTTATTCCTTCCTATTGTTGTGCTAAAATGCATTTCTGTTCAGGATGCCTCCAACAAGGAACACGCCTGAGCCACCGCCGATCGCTGAGCTCTTAACTCAGATGACTCAGGTCATGGCTCAGATGGTCCAGGTCCAGAACCACCAGAACAACCACCACCAGACTGCTCCAAGGGTCACCATCAAGGACTTCCTCAGTGTGGGTCCCAAGGCTTTCGTGGCAACACGCGAGCCGCTGGATGCTGATGACTGGATCCGTGACGTAGCAAGAGCCCTGGAGATTGCTCATGTTGCGGAAGAGGACAAGGTCAACTATGCTGCTTACCTACTGAAGGGTCAGGCAGCCTCGTGGTGGGAGAACTACCAGGCCATGAGAGCTGGCTATCCTATCACTTGGGGTTGCTTCAAGGAGGCCTTTCCTGAAGTACCACATCCCCGATGGTCTCATGGAGAGGATGCGTGAAGAGTTTTGCTCGCTGAAGCAGGGCAAGCTCGACGTCATCGGCTACCAGAACGAGTTCAATCGCCTCGCTCGGTATGCTGGAGACGAGGTGTCTACTGAGACCAAGAAGATGGCAAGGTTCCGCCGAGGTTTTAACCCGGAACTGAAGTACGCTCTCACAAACATCAAGTGCAAGGACTTCGTCGAGCTCGTGAACACCGCGCTCAATGAGGAGAATGGGCGCAAGGCGTTCGAAGAGTCGCGCAAGCACTCGCGTGAGGGTGGTTCCTCCTCCAACATGACCACCCCTCCGCAGAAGCGCCGCATCTGGGTGCCAAACAGTGCTGTCACTAGGGCTCCAAATGCCCAAGCTTCTCCAGGCTTTGGTCCCCGCCCACCCAACCCAGCTCAGATGCATGGGCAGAGGTTTCCAGTGGCGCAGCCAAGGCCAGATCCTCCTCGTGTCGTCACTTGCTTCAAGTGCAAGGAGACTGGGCACTACGCAGACAAGTGCACTCAGAGGATGCTGCCTTCTCCACCACCTCGCCCCAACACCAACCAGGCGATGGTCCGCGCTCCTCCGCATAAGGCCTTCAACGCCAACAACAGGCCTGTTGGGAGGACCGCAAGGGTGAACCACGTCAAGGTTGACACAGCTGAGGAATCTGCCGACGTTGTTCTCGGTACATTACCCGTAAACTCTAACCCAGCTAAAGTGTTGTTTGATACCGGAGCATCGCATTCGTTCGTGTCAAAGATCTTTGCTACAGCAGTTAAACTACCTTTTGTTGGTTTGGGTTCCCCGCTAGTAGTAAACTCTCCTGGAGCAACTATGCAAACTTCCAAGATCAGTCATGAGAATCAGATCTTAATTGGAGGTCACATATTCCTTGCTTCTCTCATTCTGCTTGGCAATTCTGACATTGATGTCATCCTTGGCATGGATTGGTTGAAGGCCAATAAAGCTACGATTGATTGTGCTAAGAAGTCAATAACTCTGTTCCACCCTTCCGGCCAGATAGTCTATTCTCCGAAGGAATCAAGTTCTGTTCAGCTGTACACCCTGGATGCTAAACCTCTACCTCTGCTTGAGAATGTTCCGGTGGTTTGTGAATTCCCTGACGTCTTTCCAGAAGAGTTGCCAGGGATGCCCCCGGACAGAGCAGTTGAGTTCGTGATCGAGCTTGAGCCAGGTACTGCTCCAATCTCTAAGCATCCATATAAGATAGCTCCTCCTGAACTGAAATTGTTGAAGGAGCAAATCGATATGTACATGGACAAAGGTTTCATTCAGCCTAGTTCCTCCGCTTGGGGTTGCCCAACTCTGTTTGTTGCCAAGAAGGATCAAACTAAGAGACTCGTGGTTGACTATCGTCCTCTCAACGAGAAAACCATCAAGAACAAGTATCCACTTCCTCGTATCGATGATCTTTTTGATCAACTTGCTGGAGCCTCAATATTCTCAAAGTTGGACTTGAGGATGGGGTACCATCAGATAAAGATCAGAAAGGAAGATATTCCTAAGACAGCTTTCACCACTCGCTACGGTCTATATGAATACACCGTCATGTCCTTTGGTCTCACCAATGCACCGGCGACCTTCTCAAGACTCATGAATTCTGTCTTCCATGAATACCTCGACAAGTTCGTTGTGGTATATCTTGATGACATCCTTGTCTACTCAAAATCCGAGGAAGAGCATGGAGAACACCTTCGTCTCACTCTCATGAAACTTCGCGAGCATCGTCTATATGCCAAGTACTCCAAATGTGAGTTCTGGATTCCAGAAGTTGCATATCTTGGTCATATCATCTCTGCCAAAGGCATTGCCATTGATCCTGAAAAGGTTAAGGCAATTGTTGATTGGAAACCCCCTAAGACGGTGAAGCAAGTTAGAAGCTTTCTTGGCTTGGCTAGCTATTGCCGTCGTTTCGTCCAAAACTTTTCCAAGATTGCCAAACCTCTCACTGATCTCACAAAGAAGGACAAAAAGTTCGTTTGGACTCCACAATGTGATGAGAGTTTCAACCTCCTGAAGACTAAACTCACTTCCACACCTGTTCTAGTTGGCCCCGACACTACCAAACCTTTCCAGATATTCTGCGATGCATCTCTTCAAGGTCTAGGAGCAGTTCTTATGCAAGAACGTCAAGTTGTCGCTTATGCTTCACGTCAGTTGAACCCACACGAGCAAAACTATCCCACTCATGATCTTGAACTTGCAGCAGTTGTGTTTGCCCTCAAGAAATGGAGACAATACTTGTTGGGTAACAAAACTGAAATCTTTTCCGATCATAAGAGTCTGAAATACATCTTCACTCAGCCAGATCTGAACCTCAGGCAAAGGAGATGGATTGAGAAGATTAAAGACTTTGATCTCACCATTTCTTACACTCCAGGCAAGGCTAATGTTATGGCCGATGCTCTCAGTCGCAAATCCTATTGCAATAATCTCATGATCATGGAAAGCCAACCTCCACTTCATGAAGAATTCCAGAAGCTGAACCTTGGTCTTGTTCCTCAAGGCTATCTTGCTAGCTTGACAGCCAGTCCAACTCTCGAGGACAAGATTCGTTCTGAACAACTTCGTGATAATGAAATCAAGAAGATGGTAGAGCAAATCAAAGAGGGCAGTGATAAGTTCAAGTCCTTCTCTATTGATGACAAAGGAACTGTGTTCTTTGAAGGACGCATTGCAGTTCCTCAGGTTCAAAGTCTCAAGGATATCATTCTCAAGGAGGCTCATGAAACTCCCCTATCCATTCACCCTGGAAGTACAAAGATGTACCAGGATCTCAAGACTCTGTATTGGTGGTCTGGCATGAAACGTGAAATTGCTCAATACGTTTCTGAATGCGACGTTTGTCAACGTGTTAAGGCAGTCCATCAGAAGACAGCAGGTCTACTCCAACCTCTGAAAATTCCTGAGTGGAAGTGGGACATGATTGAAATGGACTTCGTTACTGGGTTTCCAAAGTCCAAGAAGGGCAACGATGCAATCTTCGTTGTTATTGATCGTCTCACTAAGGTTGCTCACTTCTATGCTGTAAAGGAAACTATCTCAGCTAGCCAGTTAGCAGAACTCTACACAGCAAAGGTTGTTCCTCTTCATGGTGTTCCATTGGAAATAAGCTCAGACCGTGGAAGTATCTTCACTTCTCATTTCTGGAAAAGCTTTCAAGAAGCATTGGGCACTAAACTTCTGTTCAGCACAGCTTATCACCCTCAGTCTCAGGGGCAAGTCGAAAGAGTCAATCAGATTCTCGAGGATATGCTCAGAGCATGTGGTCTCTCCTTTGGCATGAAATGGGAGGATTGCCTTCCATATGCTGAATTCTCCTACAACAACAGCTACCAGGCAAGCCTAGGCATGGCACCGTTTGAGGCACTGTATGGTCGCAGATGCAGGAGTCCAATCAATTGGTCTGGAGCTGGTGAACGTTCACTCTTAGGCCCTGACATTGTTAAGGAAGCCGAGGAGAAAGTTCGTATCATTCGTGACAATCTCAGGATTGCTCAGTCTCGTCAGAAGAGCTATTATGATAGCAAGCACAGGGATATGACCTATGCACCTGGTGATAAGGCATATCTCCGTGTAACTCCCCTCAGAGGAACTCATCGTTTCGGTGTGAAAGGAAAGCTTGCACCAAGATACATTGGCCCTTTCAACATCCTCTCAAGACGTGCAGAGAATGCTTATCGTCTTGAACTTCCAGAAAAACTATCCAAGGTGCACGATGTGTTCCACGTGTCACAACTCAAAAAGTGCTTCAAGGATCCAGATCGTGCAGTTGATCATGATTCCATTGAACTGCAAGATGATCTGTCTTATGAGGAGCACCCTATTCGAATTCTCGATGAGACCGAGCGTAAGACTCGCAACAAGAGCACCAAGTTCTTGAAAGTCCAATGGTCGCATCATTCTGATAAAGAGGCAACGTGGGAGACCGAAGAGGATCTTCGCAAGAAGTATCCGGACCTTTTCACTTCTCCGTAGGAATCTCGGGGCGCGATTCCTTCAAGGGGGGGCGTTTTGTAACATCCAAGTATGAAAACCCTTAGTTGTTTTACTTGTTGTTTTATTTTCAAGCAATGCATCATGTCATCATCCTCATATTTAATTATGCTTGCATTGTTTTCATGTGAAATTCAAACTTGTTTTCAACTTCTGTTTTCACACTTGTCTGTTACAACCTTTCAAATAAAGAAGTACAAACTTAAAACCTCTTTTGGTTCCCAAGCAATCCATTTTAATGCACCTTTTAAGTTGTTGCTTAAGTCAATTAACCGAATTAATCAATTATTTCCAAGTCATTCTCTAAACTCAAAACAATTCTCAATTCATCAATCCTTTTGAATCCATGATGTTCAACACATTTTGGTATTCATCATTTCAATCTAAACCCTAGGGGAAACCCTATTGAAAACACACTATTTTCTAAATAATAATGACTATGGCAAAATTCATTTATTTTGGTTCAATTTCAAAACAGCAATAAAACATTTGAAATTTTGACAACTAAAACTACCAAATGGTTTCTTTTCACTTAAGAAGCTTATCTAATTTTTTCCAAATTTTTATCTACACCAAAACCTATTTATTTCATCCAAAAGCATTGGCTACAAAAAAAACAGCACATCTCTTATACAAAAAAAAAAGAAGAAAAAAAAAAAGGAGCACAACGTTTTAATCAGGTGGGGGGAGAAGGCCCAGCCCACCTGGTTGGCCCGTTACCCCATCTTCTACCTCCGTACGAGGGTGACGCCATGGACAGCGACAGGAGCGTCCCCCTCCACCACTCGATCCACCTCCCCCTCCTCTATATCTCCCTCTCTCTCCCTCCCGAGCCAACCCTAACCCTAGACGCCTCTCCCCCTCCCTTTCTCCCCTCAGCCGCCGCCTCGAGGAAGAGATCCATCCTCTGTTCTGTGCCACGGCCGCCGGCCGCCGGCGCACCTCGCCGCCGCGTCCGCCCGTCTCCGGCCGTCCCGAGTACCTCCACGCGAGGCCGGTAACCTCTTGTTTCCATTCCCACTCCTTCCCTCTCCTTTCCCCTGTGATTTGGTCATCAATTGCTTCCGTGAAGATCACTCGGGTGCCTCTGTTCGTCATGTCTGTAACCTGCTGCAGCACGTACGCTTGCAGGTTCAGAGACCATCTCGGTTGGCAGGGATAAAACCAACGAGCGCCCTCATCCTTCAACGAACCGCAGCGCAGCCCATCTGGTCGCAGCCCACAGCGCTCAAGCCCCAGGTTGCGGGTTCGATTCCCATCCCCCACACCTTTTCTGTTTTAATTCGGTACAGCAGCACCCAACTCCTTAACCCGTTCAGAGGTGCAATCCCACCAAACACAGCACATCTATCCTAGTGGTTGGGTTCCTTTGCACCAACCAGGAGATGGAGGGATCAAGTCCCCTCTCTCCCAAAATAAAACAAGTTTTATTTTTGCAATAGTTTGGTACTTGAATGTTTAGCAAATCACACCTAAGCCCCTGGCCCTTATTTTCTAGCCCCTGGAAAATTTATTTCTAAGTCCCTAGATCCATAAAAATGGCAGATTTGCCCTATATTTTGTAAATTGCATAACTAAATCATCCTAAATCCAAATCCAACATTTTTGATATGTTTTCAATAGCAAATTAAATGTTCTATCCAAATATAAAATTTGTTTACTGTTTTGAATATTTTAAATTGGTGCAAAATTTGAATTCTTGTCAAATTCCCTTAAATTTGCAAAATTCATAACTTGTTCATAAAAATTCCAAATTTCACAAACCAAATATGTTTTTCAATCAACTTTTCATGTACTTTCCAAATATAAATTTTGTTTTCTGGTTTGAATAATTTAAATCGCCTAAACAATTTAAATCTTGTTTAATTCAATTAAAAATTGTTTAATATTGTTTAATTCATAATTAAATAATCCAAAGTCCAATTTCAAAATGTGAAACATGTAATCCAACTAAAATTTGATAACCTTTTCAAATATCAACTTTGTTATTTGTTTTGCACCCTTTAACTTGATGAAAACAATCACTACTTGTTTAATGCCATTAAGTAACAAAATTTCCAAACTTGATTAATGTTTTCTAAAAATGGTTAACTATCATTCCAATTGCATTTAAATTGTTATCTTCTTGTTATTCATCATGCATGCATCATGCTAACTCACCAACACCTGATGCCTAGTGATAGAACAATTAATTCAACTCTAAAGCATGGGCTTCCATATGCAACCTTTGTATATGGAATCCTATTTAACCTGTGTTTCATATTAAGTAGTTTACTTTGGTGCATCTATTAAACATGACATGCATCATCCAATGTTTGTGCACCTATGCCATGTATTGATTGCCGTCTTCCTTCGTTGTTGTTTTGCTTCTTCTCGGTTAGACGACGACGTTGGTACCGACGAGCCTTACGACACCACTACTCAGGACCTAGCCCAGTACGAGACTGAGCTGCCAGGCAAGTTATCACTCACATGAATCATCGAGATCTCTTCCACACTTGTTGTCGATACTATTCTGTTGTCTACTATTGCTAGCCCTATGTATCGTTGCTATTCTCCGAACCCATCACATGATTCCCTGAACCAATGATATTGCCTCACCTCCATACCCACAGCCTTTGTTTGTGCCTGTTCTTATCTAGCATGCTTAGGGTTGCTTTTGCTCGAGCCTGTTGTCGGTTACTTCTTTTATTATCGTGCTATCATTATCTGTTACCGTTCCGAGGGCTCGAATGTTAATCAATCAATCCTGTTAATGCTGCTGTTTATAATAATTTGATGATAAGGCACCGGCAGGAGGCCCTTTGTGGTTTTGAGGCCTGCTAGTGTCGACCCTAATAGGAAAAGGGGCTTGTCTACTGATCCATGATGAGCGCACTACCCGCATGTGGGAAGCGAGTATGGGCGCCCCCCTCAACTTGACTTGATTCGCATCTCGTCCAAATCGCCGTACTAGTTCGGGCTTTCCATTTGCTGCATCATATGCAGGTACGAACCCGAGGCCAGGGTGGAACTTTTGTAGTCGGCATTTAGGGCGGCGTGGTCTTCCAGTGCTATGAGGGTCCTCCTTTTCTTCGGGGGGCTCGATTAGCCGCGCACGCACAGCACGCGGTGCTTTGGGCTTGATGCGAAGAACAGTTGGTTGTGTTGAGTGTCTCGCTTGGTGGGTTTGATTCCCATCTGGCGGGATATTCTTACGTGTACGGTTACTATGGTGCACCCCTGCAGGGATAAATCTTCTCGAGAAGCCGTGTTTTCCGCGGTTATGGATTACTTGGTGAAAGTACTGGCTAACAAGTACTCAGGACAACTTAAACATAATGATAACCATGTTTCACCCAATGACTAATAACTTGACTAGTAATAGGTTATTCACACAATAACTTGTTTCACCTTATTATAACGGTGTGAGTTATCCTCGGATTGCTTCTTCGGATAAGGGGCGAGATCCAGGATGGGTTTGTTTGAAGTTATCTTTCAGTTGGTTACAATTCCTCGATCTTATCTTTTCTATTAGCCGGACACAAGTAGTTATCTCTGTAGTTGGTTAGAGCAGCCCGCTGCAGCTTTTATTATACCTATCTTCTTCCGTTGATCCCAAGCATCAATGCTTGTGTTGACGAGTAACTCCTTGATGAAGTGTGAGTCTTGCTTGCCAGTACTTGGATGTACTGACCCCGTTGGGGCTGTGGTTTACGCAGAGTACGACTACGGCTACGATGATCACCAGGATGGCTACTTTGTGGAGTTCGACGACACTGCAGACGAGTAGTTGGCTGGACCCCGGGCAGGATCCAGGACCTACGTGGATGGGCTTCGTTTTTTCGTTATTTTCTCCGGCTTCTTAAGCCTTGGATTTGTCTGTACTCAGACCCATTTGATTGCTTCCGCTGATGTAATGGATGATATGTTGGGACATGTGTCCTCTGGATGAGTGTTTTGCTATCTCTGCCTTAGTGAAGGCTATTTGCAAACTTATTTCATTCTTTTGTGTCTTAGAGACAGTTTGTGCTATCATTTCGTTCAAAGCTGTTGACGTACAGTGCGTGTTTGAATATGAAGTACGTCGACAGTAGTGCCTTAGGTTCCTAGCGGATAGTTTACTTCGACGGTGGGAGCAGGGCTTGTGTTGTCGCGCATAAGCGCAGGCCTACCAGGAAGCTGGGACGTGGGAGCAGGTATGCCCCATAATCCAAGCACCTGACTTCCAGTTCGTGCGAAGAGTATCCTCTAGAAACCGGGGTGCGACATAAGTGTTGGCCTACTCGTAAGAGGATGCGGGCGCAGGTAGGCCCCGTAATCCAATCATCTACTATTCAGTTCGGCCCGATGAGTATCCTATAGAAGTCAGGGTGCGACAAATGGTATCAGAGCATGTCTGCCTGTAGGATCCCTTTTACTGGTCGCAGTTGAGTCTAGAAACTATTTTGTAGCTATATAGGAAAAATGGAACGTGAGAGTAGGAATTATGTTCTTTTATTTCTTTCCCCACCCACCCTCCCTTTTCTGGTAAGGAAGTGCAACGTTGTTTTCCCTTCTCATCTAAACTTTCAAGTTAGGATTTCACGTATCCTGGTTTCTCTAGGATAGTTATATCTACTAGACCATAGGAATGGAGGTGGTTGTGACATGATTTATCATGTTGCCTACTCACGATTGAGAACGGAGGCGTGTAAGCCCCGGAAGCAGATCCTCTATTCCTTGAACAGTAGATATTGATCCTTTAGAAGCCCGGATGGGTTTTCCTTAGTACCTCAGGAGTGTTTTGGTCTCGTGTTTCCCGATGTTGCTTCCATATCATGTTCTTCTCAACATCCTTTTCATCCGTTGAAACCTTGTTGTTGCTTCCCATTTCAGTTATTCTACCGGCGTCTAATCAATAACTCTGTTACACCCTTCTGGCCAGATAGTCTATTCTCCACATGAATCAAGTTCCATTCAACTATACACCCTCGATACAAAACCTCTACCTTTACTCGAAAATGTTCCGGTGGTTTGCGATTTCCCTGACGTCTTTCCAGAAGAGTTGCCAGGAATGCCTATCGTCTTGAACTTCCAGAAAAACTATCCAAGGTGCACGGTGTGTTTCACGCACTACAAGAAATATGCTGATACATGACGCTCAATTTTCGTCACTAAATCGTCACTATATGTCGTCCATGACGATCTCATGACGAAAAACAAATCGTTGAAAACCGAGCGTCAGTAATGGTCTATAACGACGATTTTTTAGAAATCGTCATGGACATCTACGACGATTTTATACCGTCATGAAATTATGACGATCCAAAATCGTCGTGGGCACTCTGGCCATGCCACATCGGCTCCGACGTGGCCAATCCTACGTGGCAATATTTACGACGAAATGAAATCGTTGTTGATCAAAAACAGCCCAGTCCATTTGGTGATCTTTATGGGCCTAGCCCAATAATTCTGGCCTTTTTGCCTTGGTTTGTCCCAGTCCATTTTCCGTTTGGGCTTAGCCTTTTTCGAGTCTTTTTCAATTTTGGGCTTGGCCTTTTTATGGTCCATTTACATTTGCTAGCAGACCTAATATAATTTGGAACGTGGCCTTTTTGGAACGCTTAGTTTTTTTTGTCCAGTATGCCACTTTGGGGGCCATGATTGCAATTATTACGTACTAGGCCATGGCCTCATCAGGTACAGAATAAAAACCAAATATAGACATAAGTTTGAATAACCAGCAAACTACAAAAGAACTTGAATTACAACATTCAGAACTTATCAGCAAAATTCCAGATACAAGCCACTAGCACATAGACAGGAACATCAGTTTCGCATTTGGCGTTACATAAATAGCCAGGAACACACAGCCGACACACTTACTACTTCCTATGACAAGTTCATAGATGACAACACCTACCAAACAATGGTACCACCTCAACGCCACTAGTTTTACCGGCAAGTCTATTGTCTTCTGTTCCAACATTCGAATTGGAAGTGGAAGGATGATACCTACACCCTGCCTGGAAACAACTGAGAAAAAAGGATCTTAAATGTGGCACAGGAAAATGGGTAGAAAAACATGCTAATACAAATCAAAGAAAACTGAGTATTTATACATAGATATTGGACCATAGCTTGGACATCACATGCCATAAAACTTGTGCATGCATTGCTCGTATAGGATTTATATCTTGATGATTGATAAGCACTAGAGTAGGAAATATTTATTTCATATATCTTTTCTTTCATCTGTCCGTCATTACAACAGGCATGCACCATATATTTCTCAAAGAGTATTTGGCACACATCAAAAACAGGTACAGGTCCAGCAAGGCACAAACCTCAACTATGTTGCCAACGAGGAAGGGCAACTACTTTGCTTGATTTTCTGCAGCTAGGCCTACACCACAACACAAACAAACTACTCAGATCTCAACTAAGTGCACTAATCAAGATCAATCAGATATAACATTACCATGCTTGCCAATAAAAATGAAAAGTTGGCTACACATTAGGGACAAGACACTACTTCAGGTTCTATTTGAGTTATAACATAAGGATCTTGACAATAAAAACTGATGTTTTACTGTGCAAGCAAACATTAAAATGGTCCCTATGAAATAAAGTATCTGGGACTAAATTTTGCAGTGCAAGTAAATTTTGAGAGTCATTTATTTAAAAACAGGACCTACAAGTTTGCAGGCTTGCTTGAGAATTTATTTGAAGCTCAGGACATAGGTGCAATTTAAATGGTTTATGGCTTTGTACACTACGCATGAGGGACAGAACACAGAATGTCGAATACCACGTTATCAGATGTCCAGAGAGTCAAGTTGTCATGGAGAAGACTCCTCGCCAAGGGACTCCAGCTCAACAATAGCTTCATCAAATGCCTATTAAGAGTACAGACACAACATTAGCCTGATACCAGATACACTCAAAGGCAGACCAGTTTTTCCTTACTATCAGATTATAATTCAAAATAAGCTTTCAATGGCATGAATCATTTTGATTGGTTGGCTTAGTTCATACATAGTTGGGTCAGGAAAAAGAGGGTGATTCACATCCTGTGCTGCACCACCTGCGCACCCTGGAACCGCTTCTTACATGCCTTCATCTGTGTCCAGTACCTTGGTCGCCATGGTTGGTGATGCTGCTGCCAAAGCCAAGCCGGCTCTCTTCCCTCCTTGCTGCTGCTGCCAAAGCCAAGCACCCCTCCTGCCCATCTCCACTTCTCAAATAACCTTGCATATAACAACAAAAATAATAACTAAGAATTGGATAAAAATCAACTTGACAAAATACAACAGAGAGCTTGACCACTCTCGTTTCTTAAATTTGAAACAAAGTAGGCTAGGTTGGGGAACAGGTGCTCTCCAGCCTCTGCACTCTCGTTCCAAGCACCAGGGAGACTCATGCGCTCACCGTGGACGCTGGCAAGAGCCCCTATGTGCACCCAGCCGTAACTAGTACTAAACTACTAAATAGACACAAGAATAATACTGTTGCAGCGAAAAACTGAGACAGAGCATTATTATTATTGGCATTTCCGTTTGATTCGGATGCCATCTGAACTATACCCTAGCAACTCATGTATTTAACCAGAAGCAAAGAAGAAACTCTAGAAAATACATGGGAGTTTGCAAAGGATTTAATCCATTAAATCCCCAAAATAGTTGCAATTGTGTTAGAACATCAAACTCAATCTGCAACCAGGCGGATAAAAACTCAAGACTTAGTTAGTTTAATCTTTCTTGAGTAGCAAACAATTTGACCTTAACGAGTAGCCTGTTACTTCCAAAGTATTGATCAAAACACAAAATCTGTAACTCACCTTCAAGAGTAGCAGTAGATATTACCATATGATCTAAATTCTCACAAGTTTCTTGATACTAAAGAGAAACAAATAGGCTTATCCCTTGCAAGCAAACATTCAACTGGACCGACAAATCCTGAGCTACCGGTCCATGTTCCAAGGTATATCCAACACTCTGAAACCTGAATCTTCTAGATTACAGTCTTCATTTATACCGTACCAATATGTCTGATTTTGTTCATAGACCATATGCAACTGATCTGTCAGTGTCAGGACACTACAGCGAAGTAAATATCATGTTGCCATGTCTGCTGTCCAATGCTAATATAGCCAAGACTAAACTATTATTTAGACATAATTAATCCCAATTCCTCCTACATAAATCCTCAAGAATAAGAATAAGCAACTGAAATACAACAGCAATAGTTTTTCAACAATTTCGCAAGTACAGACACAAGGCCTGTTTGAGATCTATACACCAGCTACTCATATCCGAACAAACCCGGCAATACAAGTTGAAACTAAGGCTCTATTTAGATGTAGGTATTCAAGCATGGTATTGAAATGATGTGGAAATACCAAAACTGAGTTGGAAATGAAATTACGTCCAATAGCAAAGCTGGTGATTGGAATTTCGATCCTAGTTAGCAAACTGATTGATTTTCAGCTCGCACGGGCTCGATCTAGGCAGGAAACACGCCCGAAAATCGCTGGAAAAACAGGACGGGGAGATGGAGGAACTTACCGACATGGATCCGCGGCGGAGGAGAAGGTAGGGATCGGTGAAAGTTGGCGCGACGTTTGCTGCTCGACCTGTTCCGCCGCATGCCGAGGCTCACCGTGCCCTTTGTCTGCGCGCAAGCAACACACACACACAAAAAAAAATGTCAGAACTCATGGAGGTAGATGGCAGGCGCAGGGGAGAGTTGGACTCGATGGGGGCGAGCGATGGAGGTCTCCTGGTGGCGGATCTGGTACTGTCGGGCGAATCCCTCCAGACTGCTCCCTTCTCATGTTGGGGAGATCCGACGCCAAATAGCACGGATGCCACCGGCTCATCTTCCATCTGCAACGGGTGCGGGAGAACGGGGGCGAGAGGTGGGATACGAGGGGACCTGGGTCGGGGCGTCTGCGAGCGAGTGTGTGCGAGCGGCGATGTGTTCGGTGCGGGGACGGCGGCGCAAGAAGGGAATGGTGGGGGCTCGTGGAGAAGAGAGGGGAGGCCGGGAGGGAATGGATCTAGGGTTTGGGACTTTGGCAGTGGGCGGGGTGAATGGGTCTGGGGGAGGGGATGGCGGCCGAGGAAGTACAGGTTGGGGCCTTTTGGGTGGCCGCGCGCGCCGTGACGAAAAAATTCGGGAGTGAGGGGGAAAATTAGGACTTTAGGAGGGAAATTTTTTCTTTTGGTAATAATAATGAGTAAGAAAAAGAAATGTAAGTAACTGTGCACATGAATAAACCCAAGAAATGAAATCCCGTGCGATATATTCTAATGTTCAGTTAAAACAAATCAACCCAAAAATGTAATAAATTTGCACGCTATCTCGGAGTAAGATGCTCGGGAAACATATTGTGTTTCTATGCACTACGTAGTATATTACCTAATTTCACGGCTAAAGTTGCGCATGTTTAGGAGACTGACCACACCAGAAACGGTAGTGTACTATTGTGTGCCTTGGAATACGGCAAATATCGCGAAAAAATGTTCACATAAATGAGCTACCACCTATGAAAATTCCAGGTTTTTCAAAACCGGCTTTGAAAATTTCAGAAAATTCAAAAAAACTCGAAACGATGCAAGATCTTCGCGTGGTGTTGTTATATATGTCCTAGTATCCACCAAAAATAATAAACTTAGAATAAGACAATTTGGTGGAAAATGTGTTCACAAAAATGGGCTATCTCGTACGAAGATTCGTGGCTTTCGGGCGAAATGACCGATGTTTTGGCCATATCCATGGCATAGTTTGTTGAAATGTGACCATATTCCACACAAAGATGCATATTGGTACAACTCGCAATGTTCACGAAGAAAGATTTATTTTTCGTTCAATAAAAGTACCATTTTCCATCTCCAGAGTGTCAAAACTGGGTTTTTTTGTGAAGCACATACACAAAATATGTTGCAAAAATGTACAAAGTAAAATTCTAAATATATTATGTCATATTTTATCTATAAATAACAAACTTACTACCTCTCAATATATCAAAATACACCTCTTTCGAAAAAGACAAATTTCTACCGATTCATCTGAAACCGAGCCAAATTTGAACTACAGGTGCCTCGTAGTTTTCTCTTTATTTTTTGAAAAAATCATTTTTAGGTAGCCAAGTACCTATTTTAACATAGATACACCAAGAGTTCATCAATATTCAACACCTAGGTACGAACGGTCATGTCCCCCGTTCTGACCGTTTTCCGAAACAAGCTTTGAAAATTCCAGAAAATTCAAAAAAACTCGAAACGATGCAAGATCTTCGCGTGGTGTTGTTATATATGTCCTAGTATCCACCAAAAATAATAAACTTAGAATACGATAATTTGGTGGAAAATGTGTTCACAGAAATGAGCTATCTCGTACGAAGATTCATGGCTTTCGGGCGAAATGACGGATGTTTTGGCCACATCCATGGCATAGTTTGTTGAAATGTGACCATATTCCACACAAAAGATCGATATTGGTGCTACTAACAATGTTCCTCGAAGAAGTATTATTTTTCGTTATAATAAAAAATCACCTTTTTCTATCTCCGGAGTGTCAAAACTAGGGTTTTTTGTGAAGCACATACACAAAATATGTTGCATAATTTGTACAAAGTAAAATTCTAAATATATTATGTCATATTTTATCTACAAATAACAAACTTACTACCTCTCAATTAACTCAAAATACACCTCTTTCGAAAAAGACAAATTTCTGCCGATTCCGCTGAAACCGGGCCAAATTTGAACTACAGGTGCCTCATATGTTGCTCATGATTTTTTTTAAAAATCATTTTTAGATACACAACCACCTATTAAACAGAGATGTAGCAAGATTTCATCAAGATTCAACACCTAGGTACGAACGGTCATGTCCCCCGTTTTGACCGTTTTCCCAAACCGGCTTTGAAAATTCCAGAAAATTCAAAAACACTCGAAACGACGCATGACCTTCGCGTTGTGTTTGTTATATATGTACTAGTATCCACCAAAAATACTAAACTTAGAATAAGACAATTTGGTGGAAAATGTGTTCACAAAAATGAGCTATCTCGTACGAACATTCTTGGGTTTCGGGCCAAATGACGGATGTTTTGGCCACATCCATGGCATAGTTTGTTGAAATGTGACCATATTCCACACAAGCATGCATAATGGAAGAACTAACAATGTTCACGAAGAAAGTTTTATTTTTCGTTGAATAAAAACATCATTTTCCATCCCCAGAGTGTAAAAAAAGGGTTTTTTGTGAAGCACCTACCACAAATATGTTATAAAAATGTACAAATAAAAATTCTAAATATATTATGTCATATTTTATCTACAAATAACAAACTTACTACCTCTCAATAGCTCTAAATACACCTCTTTTGAAAATGACAAATTTCTACCGATCAGCTGGAAACGGGTCAAATTTGAACTACAGGTGCCTCATATGTTGCTCATGATTTTTTGTAAAAATCATTTTTAGATACACAAGTACCTATTTCAATATAGATGTACCAAGATTTCATCAAGATTCAACACCTAGGTACTAACGGTCATGTCCCCCGTTTTGATCGTTTTTCGAAACAGGCTTTGAAAATTCCAGAAAATTCAAAAACACTCGAAAAGACGCAAGACCTTCGCGTGGTGTTGTTATATATGTACTAGTATCCACCAAAAATACTAAACTTAGAATAAGACAATTTGGTGGAAAATGTGTTCACAAAAATGAGCTATCTCGTACGAACATTCTTGGGTTTCGGGCCAAATGACGGATGTTTTGGCCACATCCATGGCATAGTTTGTTGAAATGTGACCATATTCCACACAAATATGCATATTGGTACAACTAACAATGTTCACGAAGAAAGTTTATTTTTCGTTGAATAAAAATACCATTTTCCATCTCCGGAGTGTCAAAACTGAGTTTTTTTGTGAAGCACGTACACGAAATATGCTGCAAAAATATACAGAGTAAAATTCTAAATATATTATGTCATATTTTATCTACAAATAACAAACTTACTGCCTCTCAATAGCTCAAAATACACCTCTTTCGAAGAAGACAAATTTCTGCAGATTCAGCTGAAACCGGGCAAAATTTGAACTACAGGTGCCTCGTAGTTTGCTCATGATTTTTTGCAAAAATAATTTTTAGGTAGAAAAGTACCTATTCCAACATAGATACACCAAGAGTTCATCAAGATTCAACACCTAGGTATGAACGGTCATGTCCCCCGTTTTGACCGTTTTCCGAAACCGGCTTTGAAAATTCCAGAAAATTTAAAAAAACTCGAAACGATGCAAGACCTTCGCGTGGTGTCATTATATATGTACTAGTATCCAAAAAAAATAATAAACTTGGAATACGACAACTGGGTTAAAAAGGTGTTCATAGAAATGAGCTATCTCCTCCGAAGATTGTTTCAAATTTTTTTTTTTTTTTTTTTTTTTTTTTTGTTTCAAAAAAAAAAAAAAGATTCTTGGGTTTCAGGCCAAATGACGGATGTTATGGCCACATTCATGGCATAGTTTGTTGAAATGTGCCCCTATTCTACACACGCATGCATAATGGAACAAATAACAATGTTGAAGAAGAAATTTTTATTTTTCATTGAATAAAAATATCATTTTCCATTTTCAGAGTGCTAAAATTGTTTTTTTTTGTGAAGCATCTACCACAAATATGTTGCAAAATTGTACCAAATAAATTTATTAAGCTATTATACCACATTTAATGATCAAATAAAAAAATTACTACCTCTCAATAGGTTTAAATACACCTCTTTTGAAAAAGACAAATTTGTGCCGATTCAGATGAAACCGGGTCAAATTTGAACTACAGGTGCCTCGTAGTTTGCTCATATTTTTTTGTAAAAATCATTTTTAGATGCAAAAGTATCTATTTCAACAGAGATATAACAATGATTTCAAAAAATTAGACAGCTATATAGGAAATGTCATGTAGATGATTTTAATTCAAAAATCGTAATTCAAAACCCCTTTAAGTTTTTAACGAAGAAATATATGCTCATTAGAATGATTATATTTTTATTTTGTACTAAAATGGTTTTGAATGGTCTATGATTATTAGGACTAATTTTACAAATTGTCAAATTTGATTTCAGTAAATTTGATGATCAAATTCAATTTCTACAAAAAAAAAAAAAAATAGAAAAAAAAATCCCGACCAGCCCAGCCCCGCTGCAGTTTGCGTGAGCCAGGCCATGCCAAAGTTTGGCCCGTTTCATACGCACAGGCCCACCCAAGGATGACATAAGCTGGTGGCTCGATCCACCGAGGCCCAGGCCACGCGAAAATCACAACATATAGCGCGACCGCTCATATCTTTCACAAGTCGTTTGGTGGCCTGTTGGCAGGAGGGTTGCGTGGGCATTGTTTGGTCGCGAGTTCGAGTCCCCAGACTCACATTTTTGCCTCTTTATTCTGTGAATATGTTCACTAGTGTGTGTCTATCCAGTACGTGGCCCGCTCGTCAGGTTGTCTCTATCCAGTACGTGGCGTACATGGCAGACATGTCTCACACATGGTATGGCCTACAAGTCAAACTAACATATAATCCAAAATGCCAACTAGACACGACACGTAGGCGAAACATAATCTAAAATGCCAACTAGACATGACATGTAGGCGAAATATATGACATGTCTGTCCAGTAAACAGGACACATAGACGGAATTTATGGTCTAGTCATCCAATGAGCTGTCTTGACGATTTAAATTCGTCGTGATTGGCTAAAAATAAGGCTGTATAACACATGTTCTCGATTATGACGATTTCATCTTATACGGTCATGACGTTCTTGAGTCAAAACGTCGTTGTTTTACATCGTTTTAACCCCTTCAAATGACTTACCACGATCTTGTTTGAAATCGTCATAACACTATGACGATTTGTTTCATCGTCATTGCGAGAATGTCATGTATCACCATATTTCTTGTAGTGACGTGTCACAGCTCAAGAGGATCTTCGCAAGAAGTATCCGGACCTTTTCTCTTCTCAGTAGGAATCTCGGCGCGCGATTCCTTCAAGGGGGGGCGTTTTGTAACATCCCAAGTATGAAAAACAGCCATTAGAATGTTTGCTCTCTGTTATTTTATGTTTTGCATCATGACATCATGTTCATTGCATTTGTTTTGCTTTGTTTTCCAATTGTTTTCCTTTGTTTTCCTTTGTTTTCTATTTGAATTTCAAATCAAATTTCAAACCTTTTGTTTCATACTTGTGCTGTTACAATTTTCAAATAAAATTATCCAAATCAAAACATCAAGTTGTTTCCATTGAACTATAAATTTCAAACCATCAAATTGTTTAAGTTTCAATAATTCATTTAATAGCAAATCTTATATTTACTAATTGGAGGCATCGTTAAAGCCTCCATATTAATCCACATCATCAAAATTAATTAAACTGTTGGATGTTAGATTTACGGTTAGGATGATTCGTGAAAAGAAAAGTTACGTAGGGCAAAACAAACAATCTGGCACGATAGCATGCCATCGAGTCGTACACAATGCGATCATGAAAAAAAAACAGCAAGACGGTTACAACCCAAACTCTTGAATTTAAATAACCATTATAAAAAGGTTAGGCCGTTAGCTATTGATCCTGCCGGATGAGCCGTGCGAGAGCCAAAATCTGAATGGACCTGACAAGTCCGTATCGCACATGCATGAAAAAAAAAGTGACAGTGTCGATCTGGACTCCTGAGTTTATACACTAGCTATTTGTGCCGACTCACGGAATTGAATAACTTATTCTAGCTGGAGTCTCATCTCATGTCTTTCCATGCGCATGGTGATTAACCGGTGGCCTAATTACCAGGTGGTGAGGTGGATGGCGACTTTTTTTTTTTTGTACAAGAGGTGGCACCGAAGTGCCAAAGCTGCTCAGAGACAGTTTACAACGATGATTACATTGCCAAGCGATCTCAAGGAATCCATCGCTGAGATCACAGGACAGAGGGCACTGTCATGAGCTGGGTTCCTGCAAGAACTGATGGGCCTCGATCCAGCTGATCGAAAGGCCTGCTGAGCGCAGTTGTGAGCTATTTTGTTGAATTCCCTGTAAGCATGTTGAGCTGAAAATGAGGTATGGCGAAGGTATTCCATGATCTCTGCAACCTGCTTCCGGATGCTCCAGGGAGTCAATTGAAGATTGGTGGATGAGGACTGGATTGCCGACACCAACGTGCTGTTGTCCGAGAATATCTGCACAGGCGAAATGCCAAGAGCCTTGATGATTTTGACAGTCAGGAGCATACTTTCAGCTTCAGCACCGATAGGAGAAGCCACAGATGCAGTGCAGGCCTGCACAAAGATATCAGTTGTGCAAAGAGGTTGCTTCCAGCAGATGTAGATGCCTAGCCCAGCAGTTGAAGAGCCGAGATCTTGAGATGGCTTCCAGGCAGCATCAAGGAATGCAAAAGAATTCTTGGAGATCAATGGAGCCGAAGGAGTTCTGGAGACTTGTGGAAGCAAATGTCTTGAGGGGCACTGGATTTTGAAATCAGCAGTCATCGCCTTCATGGCCATTGCAACCTGAAACGGAGACCCATCTTTCCTGGCAAATAAAGAGTCATTCCTGGATTTCCACAAGCACCACAGAAATGTCATAACATTAGTTAATGAGGCAAAGGGATGCCCGCAGGATAAAATGGCATTTATGATGCTCCCTATAGAAGCATGGTTCCCTGCAAGAACATCTGATCTGAGGAACCAAGGAGGCAAAAACCAAGCAGCCTTAGCGAAATGACAGGTGAAAAATAAGTGATTGTCGTCCTCCTCTAGGCCGCACCTGCAACACAGACCATCAATATGCCTAGATCTCCAAGCAAGCTTAGCACCAGTAGGAACCGCATTCCTAATGAGTCTCCAGGCAAAAGTTTTAATTCTTGGAATCATGTCTTTAGACTTCCAGACCTGGTCCAGAATCTGGAGGGAGGCAGGGTCCAGACCTGGAGAAGCATTTGCGGAGACAGGATGCAAATTTGAGAGGGCAGTATTGTAAGCAGACTTTGATGTACACTTACCCGAGGAAGCTGGCCTCCAACAAAGAAAGTCACTATCATCTGAATGCAAAATAGGAGTGTCCAGAATAATCTGTGCAGTGGGGTTTGAGAATAGCGAAGTGACTACCTGATCGTCCCAAACCTTTAAGCCTGGCTTCCAAAGCTGATTCACCTTGGCCGGGTAGACAAAAGGCTGCTGCTGAATAATGAGGTCATCGTACACATTCTCCCAGGCCTGACACCAAGGCGAGCTCCAGATGGAAATATTCCCTGCAGAGAGCTGATAAAAGGAGTTGGCTTTTAACAGAGGCATTATTTTAAGAACCGAAGACCAGAAGGCAGATTTAGGGATGTTGGGATTTGGTCTCCATATAGAGGAATCAGCAAAGTATTTAGACTTAAGCACATATATGGATGGCGACTTACACAGTACCTACACAACCACTGCCCACTGCAGACATAACGGATACAAGGCTACATGGCTACACCGCTGCCGATCACTTTTCTCTGCGGCGCGGCCAGACTTATTACAGATTAAGTAGACACCTTAATAAAATGAAACTAGACTGTAAAAGTAAGTCTATCAAACGATAGCTAATTTGTGCTTTCTTGATCGATATATGACAGCCTGATATTTCTATGTCGTTATTTGTAGGCTGGTAAGAGCTTGAGGCGGCTAACAAAGCATACGACCTTGATTTGGGTTGGTGCAAAATAGTACGATTAACTACGTGACTTTATCGCTAACAATAGTATTTTATTAGCCTATGCATACGTGCACTTACTATAAATAAATTTATTAGTCCATGAATCAAGACACATTTCTTTCCAACTCTTTTTCCTAGCACCGCAGCAAAGTCTACCAGTGTAGTTTTAAATTGCTAGGTTTTGATTTTTTTTTCTTTCTTTCCGTAATTTTTACATGATGGTACATATTATATAGACATACAAGTTTTTTTTTAATTTATTCTTCGTCTTGAAATGAGTTTTCTTGAAGTGGCGGGGTTAAACTGTCGCTTGAGAGGGTCCTCCAACGGTTCTTTTAAAATTGGACAACCAAAAACTATGCGTGAAAGATATGAGCACATTATAAATTTGAATACCATAATTTTTTGTGAAATCCTATAATTTTAGCTTTGGTTATAAAATTGTGTTTAATTTTTAAAATTATGGAATAAACACATACACTTTTAGATGAATTGGTGTACATCTATAGTCAATAGGATCTCCTCCCATGTTAGTAAATGAAAGTATTATTCGATTACTTCTCAAGTTCTAGAGTAATTTTCAATTCAATATTAATAAAATCTTTTAAATTATAGAATGAACGTTTAAGATAATATATGCATAAAGTAGTCATTTTTCGAATGGCGCATACATACAATTAAACAAATTAGTGTTGTAAGGTTTTATTACAAAACCATGATGATTCAAAATGGCAGCTACTACAACCAGGGCTATTTTATATAGAGGCTGAAGGCTCCTATCACAATAAGGCCCACCTTACTACATAATACACAATGAAGTATAAAAACAACTGAAAATAGGCAGTAGTCATGCACAATAAAAAAATGCTTAGATTTTAACATGTAACAAATAATTACACAATCGTTTTAAATGGGTATAGATGAAATTATATATTTTCCCAATCCTTCAAAAGCATACTACTATGTTTTTTCTCTGCTTTGAGGTCGCAATTTGAACTCTTAACTGATACCAAATAATTTTTCTAGCCCGTGCAAACGCACGGGTTGACGACTAGTTCATTTAATTCAAATTCCTTTCAAATTCAATTACAAATTCCAAACAGCAACCATTTGAAAATTATGAAAATTACAAAACACCTCCAATCATTTTGTTTCAAACAAACATGAAGTTCAAAACTAATTAAGCTAATACTTACAATATTTCATTTAATATCACATTTTCATTCAAATTCAAATGAACTACCAACAGCAGCCAATTTGAATTATTTGGAAAAACTAAATTTTGCAAATTGGTGCTGTTACAAAAGCTATCCTATACAAATTTTTGCTAATTTTTCTAACCTAAAACTATCCTTCTTTTTCTTCCTTTCTCTTTTCAGCAAAAAAAAAAAAAACAAACAGAACAAAAAAAATAAAAGAAAAACCAGAGAGAGAGGGGGCAGGCCAGCCCACCTCTCCCCCTCAGGCCTGCGTACCCCCTCCCTGTCGCTTTCTTCCACCTTGGTACGGAGAGACAGAGAGAGGGGGGATCCCCCACTGGCAGGGAGCTCACCTGCTCCCCCTCCCCCTATAACTAGCCCTAGGGTTCCTCTCCCCTAGCTCCTCTCTCCCTCTTCCTCCATCTGCGCCGCCACCTCCCTTCTTCCCCGCGATCCCTTTCTCTCTCGATCGTTTCTGTTCTGAAACTTCTCTGTTGAACACCGCCATGGCTGCGTGTGGGAGAGGGCGTAGTGGTCGCAGGGGTCCGCCTCGGGAGCTCTCCACGGCGGGAATGGGATCCCCTCGGCGCCGCCTTCCTCCTCGACCCCTCCGCGGTGGCTGGGAGGCATCGGAGCCCCGCCGCCAAGCCACCGTCGCCGCCACCTGCTCCGCCCCGCCATCTCCTCCTCGTCGCTATCCGCTCGAGGGCCCGAGGTGATCACCCCCCCTCGTCTCTCCTCCCTCTCCTCCTCCCCTCCACACCCGCTAACAGCACACGCACACGACGCCCCTCCCGCGCTCGCCGCAGCAGCCGCGAGCCGCCGTCGACCACGACTCCTCCGTCGAGGTTCAGAAAACAAACCTGCAGTTTCAGTTAAAACTCACTCTATCTGAAGGTTAACCCCCCTGTGCACCTTACCTGTCAACGAACAGAGCAGCAGCCCAACTGGCAGCTACCCCGTGCGCGCAAACAGGAGGTCGTGGGTTCGAATCCCACCCCCAGGATTAAACCCCCTTTTTCCATCTTATTTTTCCAGGCCCAGAACACTCACCTATTCACAAACCAGTCCCTGCTATTAAACTTCTAGGTCCCTGTAATGTTTTTCTAAGTCCCTGGATATTGTTTAAAATGGCAGATTAATACCTAATCTTGGAAATTGCATAAATAATTCATTTTAACTCCAAATTCAACATTTTAAACATGTTTTCCACTCCAAATTAAATTCTCTACCTAAATATAAATTTTGTTTACTGTTTTGAATATTTTAAATTGGTGAAATATTTGAATCCTTGTTTAATTCATTTAATTTTGCAAAATTCATAACTTGGGCATAAAAATTCCAAATTCAACAAACTAAATATGTTTTCCATTCAATTTTTCATGTACTTTGCAAATATCAACTTTGTGTTCTGTTTTAAATAAATTAAATTGCTGAAAACAACTGTTTCTTAATTAATGCATTTAAAATTGCCAAATTAATAACTTGCTCATCTTAAATCCATTTTCAACAAATAAAATATGTTTTCCATGCTAAATTGAACCACATTTTCAAATATAAAATTTGTTTCATGTTTTGAATAATTAAAATTGGTTAAATAATTTAAACCTTGTTTAAATCATTTAATATTGCTAAATTCATAACTTGGTCAAATTAATTTCTTTTGGGACATATAAAATATGTTTTCAAACCATAAAAGTATAAACTTTTCAAATATGAACTTCATTTAATGTTTTGAACAAATAAAAATTCAATTAAATTCAAACTTGAATTAAATTCATTTAAATCTTGTTTAAACTTGTTTAATCCATAAGTAATTCATCTTAAACCCTTTTTCAACAAATGAAACATGTATTCCACCTAAAACTTTGTGTTCTTTCCAAATATGGACTTTGTTATCTATTTTGAATAATTAAAAGTGGTGAAAACAACAAATGCTTGCGTAACTACTTTACGGAGCCAAAATCTCTTAACTTAATAAATACAATTCCAAACTTGGTAAACCTTATCTCAGATTGTTTCTATTGTTGTTTTCTTTTTGTCTTCCTCATCCATGCATCATGCTAATTCACTTTCACATGTTGGTTAGTTGTAGAACAATTATTCCAACCTTAACTCATGGGCTTTACATATGCAATCCAATTGCATATGGGTCCATTTAAACATGTTATCTTGTCAACTAGTTTATTTTCATGCATCAATTAAATTGCCATGCATCATCCCATGATTGTGCATTATGCCATGTTATTGATTGTTTGTCTCTCTTCGATTGTTTGTTTGCTTCTTCTCGAATAGACGACGACGTTGAGACAGACGAGGTTTACGATACTACTTCTGAGGAGTTAGCTCAGTACCAGGCTACTGAGTTTGCAGGCAAGTATTCACTCACATGAACCATTGTGTTCCTTTCCACACTGGATACTGATACTTTCCGTTGTCTATTTCTGCTAGCCCTATGACTCGTTGCTTGTGTCCCGATCCTATCACATGTTATCCTATAACCCTGATATTGCCTCACCTCCACACCTATAACCCCTTGCTTGTTGCCTTTGTCTTACTAGCATGCTTAGGGTTGCTTGTGCTCGAGTCTGATGTCCGTTACTTCTTTTACCATATTTTATTATGTTCATTGGGCTCGATGTTTAAACAACAACCTGTTAATGTCTTGCGTAATAATAATTTGATGATAAGGCACCGGCAGGAAGCCCGGCGTGGTTTTGAGGCCTACTAGTGTCGACCCTAATTAGGAAAAGGGTCTTGTCTACTGATCCATGATGAGCGCACTAACCGCATGTGGGAAGCGTGTATGGGCGCCCCCCTCAATTTGACTCGATTCGCATCTCGTCAAATCGCCGCACTTAGTTCGAGCTTTCCATTTGATGCATGCATATGCATGTGCGAACCCTTGGCGCCAGGGTGGAACTTTTGTAGTCGGCATTTAGGGCGGCGTGGTCTTCCAGTGCTATGAGGGTCCCCTTTTCTTCGTGGGGCTCGATTAGCCGCGCACGCACAACACGTGGTGCTTTGGGCTTGATGTGAAGAAGAGTTGAGTTGTGTTGAGTGCCCCGCTTGGTGGAATGACCGTTCCATCTGGCGGGTTATTCTTACGTGTACGGCCAAATTGGTGCATCCCTACAGGGTTAAATCTTCTCGAGAAGCCGTGTTTTCCGCGGTTATGGTTGACTTGGTGAAAGTACTGGCTAACAAGTACTCAGAACAACTTACACCTAACTAATACTAAGTTGACTAGTAATAGGTTTATTGACACAACAACTTGAACATCACTAATCCAACTGTGTGAGTTATCCTTGGGTTGCTTCCTTAGTAGGGGGTAACATTGGATGGGTTTGTTTGGTGGTTAACAATAGTTGGTTACGATACGCGATCTTATCTTCTTTCTGTTAGCCGGAAGTTGTAGTAAGTCTCTGTAGTTGGTTAGTGCAGCCCGCTGCAGCATCTTTTATATCACCTATTCTTCCGTTGAACCTAAAGCATTTGTACCTGGTGTTGCCGGGTACACTTTGGTGAAGTGTGAGTCTTTCTTGCTAGTACTTGTATGTACTGACCCCTTTGGGGCTGTGGTTTCCGCAGACTACGATTCCGAGGATCCCCATGGTGGCTACTACGTGGAGTACGACGAGACTGCTGACGAGTAGATAGCGGACCCGGGCAGGATCTGAGACTACGTGGATGGGCTCCGTTTTCCTTTCATTCCCGGCCTCTTAGGCCTATTTGGATTTGTCTGTACTCAGACACTTTGAGTGCCTCCGCTGTGATGTAATGATGATATGTTGGGACATGTGTCCTCTGGATGATTGTATTTGCTATTCTCTGCTCTAGTGAGAGCCAGTTGCAACTTATTTCCATCTTTTGTGTCTTAGAGATCTGTTGTGGTATCATTTCGTTTAACGCCGTTGACGTACCATGTGTGAATGGTATGAAGTACGTCAATGGTAGTGTCCTGATCTCTATGGGATAGTTTACATCGACGGTGGATAGTAGAGATTGGTTGTCACACATAAGTGTTGGCCTACTCGTAAGAGGATGCGGGCGCAGGTAGGCCCCGTAATCCAATCATCTACTATTCAGTTCGGCCCGATGAGTATCCTATAGAAGTCAGGGTGCGATAGATAACAGTAAAATCTCTTCACAATATGGACTTGAGAAATCATCAACTTAGCGTGTGCAAACAAAGGAGAAAGAGGAATGTCATGATTCTCCTACGGGGCCGCTCTTGAAGCCAATGTACATGAAAATATGATAGATCATTTGATAGCATTAGTTGACATAGAAATACACCTCTCTCAAAATTGTTTTCAATATCTCTATTTTATTAAATAAAATGGTCTAGCACATGAGTAATCCCTGCTTCCCTCTGCAAAGGGCCTTTCTTTTACTTTTATGCTGAGTCTTCATCTTTTTTAGTTTATGAACCAATTGAGAGATCATAGTTGTCATTCTGAGTATAATGTGCATAGTCCCAAAATTTATTATTGATTGAGTCATGATTGTGGTATTGCTTGTTCTTAAATTATTTGTATCTAGTCACCATTTAAACTTTGCAGGTGTCTTGGCATTTATGTTTTGCTGTTCCACGAAGGACAACCGGGATACCATGTTATTATGTTTTTCTTTATGATTGAAAGAAACTTATTGCTTCTAATGCTTCATTATTTATTTTCAATTGGTTGTGTTACTTTTCACGCGCAAGATAGTTGCTAACTTTACATTAGTTCAAATAATATTTATCTTGCCTTTGTTATAGTAATTTGATCTCAGCTTCAAATTCTTTTACATAACATTGATCAAGATTGTGTTGACTTCATATCGTCCCAAAAAATATTTTGTTATCACTTACCTACTCGAGACAAGCAGGAGTTAAGATTGGGGATGCTGATACGTTGCAAATGTATCTATAATTTTGTATGCTCCATGATTTTTTCTATCCAATTATTTTATGTTATTATCATGTTTTCTTTCGTTTTCTGAATGTTTTCATCGAATAACCTATTAACAAGATGCCCCAGGCAAGGTGCTATGTTTTGTTGTTTTTTATTTCAAAAAAGTTGTGAAGGAAATGTTCTCGGAAAGGTTGAAAATCCACGGAGATCATTTTTTACGCGGAACAAATACGGAGTCCAAAGAAGACCAGGAGCGAGCCAGGGGTGCCAGGCGTGGCCCCACCACTGACCACGCTTGGTGGGCCTCTGGCCACCGCCTCATGCTGCATGTTCTCCTATAAGATGCCTTTAACCTTAAAAAGGTTTGGGTCAGAGTTATTTTCCACGAAACAGACAGAGAGGCATCGTCACTTTGGCAGTCCAATCTAATGCTTCTGGAGCCCTGTCCTGGAGGGGGAATCGTCACCGGAGGCCTCTTTATCGGCATGATCGCCTACAGAGAGATGCGTGAGTAGTTCATCTTGGGACTATGGATCCATAGCAGTAGCTACATGGTTGTTCACTCCCCTATGCCTCTGTGTTTAGAGTGCCATGAGTTGACTCACATGATCGAGACCACCATTCTGTGATTGTGCATGTTGTTTTTGCTAGGATGCGATGAACTATGAGATTATGATTATTTTGTTCATGTCAATTTGAGATGATTCCCTTATAACCGTAGAGATTTTTAATCTTTTCTTGCAATTCTCTCTGATGTTTATGATTACCTTGGCCACGTAGTTGTTTAATGAAAGTGCATAGTGTCCCCATGTGTGGTTTTGATAATTAATTATCATCTGTATGGACTAATGTTCGCATTGAGTTATTCTTTTAGATCTTGTCGAGAGGAAATATTGGAGTTCATTGTTGAATTGTATAATGGACATTGTTATATTCAAGGATTTATATGAAGAATGGTCATGGATATAGTTGAGCTTATTGCAACTATCTTGAAGAAAAGGATTAGGTGATCTTTCATGATTATCTTCAAGATATTGATACGTCCATTTTGCATCAGTATTTTATATCGTTATTTTCTGTTATTCATCGATATATTTTATGTTATGATACATTACTTATGTTATTTCATATTATTTTGCATGTTCAATAATTATGGGAGAAGAAACACCGGAACCAGAAATCTGATGAGAAAAGAACTGACAAGATACCCTGTTTCAGAAGAACAGAAGAAGAGGGCGAATACTGGAGGAGTCATAGAAGTTCCGAGGAGGAAGTGAGACAGAAGGGCACCCAGAGGGGGGCAACATGGGCCCCACATCACCAGGCGGCACGCCCCTGGCCGCGCCTGGGGGGTGGTCTGGCTCCCTGGTCCACTCCTCGGCGCCCCCTTTCACGTACTTGACCCCCAGGTAACCCTAAGACCCGGGGGATCGTCGAAGAATTATTACGCCGCCTCGAGGCGGAAAACATCAGAGAGAGATAAGCTCTCCGGCAGGGAGAAATCTGCCGGGGAAATTTCTCCCCGGAGAGGGGAAATCGTCGCCATTGTCACCTTCATCACTTCGGGCTTCATCAAGATCATCATCATCATCGGCCTCATCACCAGCACCATCAACGCCGCCGTCCACCTTCATCCCGCTGTAACAATTAGGGGTCTTTATCGTTGCTCCTCACTAGATCTCTCTCCCGGTGTGGATTAGTTGTTAGTAGTTGATGCTTGTGTGATTTATCGGTGTTTACACTTTATGATCAGATTGTTATTATCCATTATATCACCTCGGATTAGGATCCATATGATGTCTCGTGAGCAGTTTGTTTAGTTCTTGAGGACATGAGAGAAGTCATGATGTTAGTAGTGAAGTTATGTTGAAGTAATATCTATCGGTTTAGTATTTAATTTGTGGTGCTATTCTTCTAGTGGTCTCATGTGAACATCGACTACATAATACTTCACCTTTATGGGCCTAGGAGGATGCATTGTGTATTTGGCTACTAATTTTGGGGTTGCCGGAGTGACAGAAACCTAAACCTGCGTTAGGAAACCAATGCACGAGGGAGTGTTGGGTCCCGGAGTTTTAAGGTTGTGGTTCTATTTATCGTAATTACTTTATTTTATGTGCGGATGCTTGCGAGGGGTATAATCACAAGTATTTATTAGTCCTAGTTGGGCGGTTAATTAGCATAGGTTCACCCACACAACACTTAACAAACCCATAAATATTAATCAACTATATGATGGGAAAGCACGTGACGAAACTCCCATGTGTCCTCGAGAATGTTTGGTAATTATAACTAGAACAACCGGCTTGTCCTTTGCTCTCAAAAGGATTGGGACACTCGCTGCAATACTATTTAATGTCTTTTATTTACTCGCAATTTATTTATCTGCTATATCCAAAAAAACAACCATTAAACCGTTTATTAGTGTTTACAGTGAATCCTCTATCCAACCTTCTTGTCAACACCTTCTACTCCTCGTTGGGTTCGACACTCTTATTTATCAAAAGTATTACGATATACCCCTGATGACCCAACAAGGACACATGGGGGTGTATCGTAGTACTTTAGATAAATAAGAGTGTCAAACCCAACGAGGAGCATAAGGTGTTGAAAGGCAGATTGGATAGAGGATTCACTATAAACACTAGCAAACAAGTTTTTTGGTTGTTTTGGATATAGCAGATAAATAAAGTGCGAGTAAATAAAGAGCAGTAAATAATATTGTAGCAAGAGACCCAATTCTTTTGATAGCAAAGGACAAGCCGGTTGAGTTACTTATGATAACCAAACGTTCTCGAGGACACATGGAATTTTTGTCAAGTGCTTTCGCTTCGTTACGGTTGATTAATATCCATAGGTTGTTGAAGTGTTGTGTGGGTGAACCTATGCTAATGCACCTCCCAACTAGAACTAATACATACTTTTTATTATACCCCTCGTAAGCATCCGCAAATACAATAAATTAATTAGGATAAAACTAACCACATCCTTAAACTCTGAGATTTTACGCTCCCTCGTACATCAGTTTCCTAACGGGTGTTTAGGTTTCTGTCACTCCGACAACCCCAAAATTAGTAGCCAAATACACAATGCATCCTCATAGGCCCATAAAGGTGAAGTATCATGTATTCTAGGTTCACATGACACCACTAGAAGAATAGCACCACAACTTAAACACCGAACCACGAGATATTACTTCAATATAACTTCACTACTAACATCATGACTTCTCCCATATCGTCAAGAACTAAACGAACTAATGATAGGAAATCAGATGGATCATAATCAGAGGTGATAGAATGGATGATAACAATCTGGTCATAAAGTGCTAACACCGATAAATCTCACAAGCATCAACTACTAACAAGTAATCCACACCGGGAGCGAGATCTAATGTAAAACAACAATAGGAGCCCCTAATTGTTAAAGCGGGATGATGGTGGATGATGAGGGTGCTGGTGCTGGTGGTGATGATGATGATGCCGACGGTCTTAATGATTCCCGGAGTGATGACGGCGACGATGGCGATGATTTCCCCTCTCCAGAGAGGAATTTCCCTAGCAGATTTCTCCCTGCCATAAATCTTTTCTCTCTCAGATGTTTTCTTCCCTGAGGCAGCGGCGGAATAATTCTTCGGTGATGGTATGTGGTTTTGGGTTCCCTGGGGGTCAAGTACGCAAAAGACCTTGACCAGAGGTGGTCCAGGGTGGCCACACCACCTGGCGGCTCGGGCAAGGGGGGCGCCACCTCATGGTGTGGGCCCCTGGTGGCCCCCATCTGGCTCCCCTTCTGGCTAGAGTCCTCCTCTGAACTTCTAAGACACCTCCAGTGTTCCCCCTATTCTTCTGGTCTTCTGAAAATGGTATCTCGATGGTGCTTTTTCCACCATATTTCTTGTCTCGGTGTTTATTCTCCAAAAAATTATGAAACATGCAAAATAAGATAAAATAACATAAGTAATGCATCATAACATGAAATATACCGATGAATAACAGAAAATGACAATATAAAACAGTGATGCAAAATGGACGTATCAACTCCCCCCAAGCTTAGACGTCGCTTGTCCCCAAGCGAAACTGAACTCGTTAAACATGACCACAAGTTTGTGGAGTGAGGTGTCGATAAATGAAATACGGAAAAGAGGCATCACATCTAACAAAGAACAAATAATTTTAGACAGCAACTACCTCTCATATAATCAAACTTGAAACAAGCAGAGGAACAATAATGGTGCAAAAAGTAAATCAAAATTGGTAAAGGCAAATTTCGTTCTTGGTCAGAGAACAATTAACAGTGTACTCATATTTCGATCAGAGTATTTATACTAGAAGTATACTGCAGAGTTTGTCATGCTCAATTATAACAGTCTCTTTGCAATCATTGGTAACTTTCTAAGTGGTATTCAAACAGATAAAAGAATTTGTAGAAACAAGGAAGAATAATAAACATGATTGAGTAAATCAACATGGAGTCAGATGAATCACAACAATTCAAATGCTTTCTTAAGACAGAAGGAAATGGGTTTACTGACTCAACACAAATGTAAAAGATAGGGCCTTCACAGAGGGAAGCATCACTCATGGGCTAGAGCTTTTATTTTAGTAAACCTATGTATAAAATGCATGATACTCCTCCCATCCATCTTACACAAACCATGGCTAACTGAATCCTCGGGTGCCTGCCAACAATCACAAACCATGGAGGAGTGTCTAATTTTGAAAGGTGTATGCTAGTGTCAACAAATGGTAAACAGAAAATACAGTACGTCACAAGCCAACTACACTTCACAAGAGCGGCTCCCATACGAAGGATGCAACTGGTGTAGAAGGTCATCCCTCATTCTCTTTTGTTTACACGATTATGCTTTGACTGATAAATCAAGGGCAAAATAGTGAAGAGAATTTGTGTATTAGTTTGGGGCTGGGGACACCGCTACCAGCTCTTTTAGCATTTGGATAAGAGGATGAAGCCACTAGTCCATGTGTGTGAAGTCTAATAAAAAATTTAGATAAAGATTCTCCATTTACGTCCTCATGAGGAAAAACAAGAACACAAAACAGGAGTAATTTTGAAGGTTTATAAGGTAGCACATGAGCAATTTACTTGGAGTGGCGGTTAATTACCACATATAGGTAGGTATGGTGGACAGAATTGGCAAGGTTTTGGGGCTCAAGGTTTGGATTGCACGAGAAGCATTCCCTCTCAGTACGTTTATGGCATGTAAGGTTGGGTAGCAAGCATAAGAATTGAAGTAAAACAAACAAAAACATATGTGATAAAGCCAATCATGCAATCTTCCTTGAAGGTGCAAATAAACTTATTGAGAATACACTAAGCTTATGAGCTAACAAAGAAGAAAGATAATGGAATAATATATCTACACACAACTCCCTCTTTTCTACTTAAGTCTCAACGTATTGTTGCTAATGAATCATTCCCATCATCAGACTTCCAAGGCAAAGGTTCTCCATCCACAAATGATGTCCTGGTCTCCATCATCCTGAAACTAGCAGCAGAGCTTGTACGTTTAAACCTGTTCTCATACTCACGGTTTTGATTATGCACATCATAGAGTTGTGCTTGAAACTCGTTCGTGGTCTTGGTGAGTGAGAAAATTTCCTCCCAATGCTTCAAAGTCTCCTTCTTGTACTCAGCAATCAGTTATGTCTTTATCCTGTGGATGATCTCAACTTCGCGCTCCGCCATCTTCTTGTACATAAAGACTTTTTGCTCCGGCTCTTCCATCCTAGCATCCAAACTGCCTTCTCCTTTACGGCCCCGAACATCTTCAATCTGCACCATCCCATCCTTGAGCAGCAACTCCTTGGGATGCATCTTCAACTCGTTCATGTCCGGGTTCACGACGTTCTCAAAGAAACTGTCTTTGGGAGATCCGGGAGAAGAAATTGTGGCTCTAGATCTGAAAATGTAACCTCGCAGAAACAGCTCGAAACAAAAACACGACGAGAAAACGATATACGAATGTCGGGGGATCCGAGGGGATTATATAGAAAAAATATGCGTAACAAAAGGAAAGTCCAGGTCGAAAACAAGTCGTAGAGGGGCTCCGGGGCGCCCACACCATATGCTGGCGCGGCCAAGGGTGGGCCCGTGCTACTAGGTGGTGTGGTACCTCCGGGCACCTTCTCCAACTCCTCTTCGGCTCGGTATTTTTCATATTTTCCAAAAATAAATAAACATTAACTGAAAAGGCAATTCGCGAACTTTATCTGAATAGAACTGTTACCTATTCCAAAACTGACTCTGCAGATTCTAGAATATTCCCTCCAACGAATTTTTCCAGAGTTGTTACATGAATAACATCGACAACTTCATCATAGGAATCCCCAGAAATATCATGTTTTGAGTCTTTGCCCATTTACCACTTGTGTAGTGTTATCCTTGAGGGAAGCAATTTTAATTGCCCCTGAACGATCACTTCTTCAATAACATAAGGTCCTTCCCATCGGGAGAGTAATTTTCCTGAAAAAATCTAAGACGAGGCTGATAAATAGAACTTTCTCACCAACATGAAACTCTCTTTTAAGGATTCTTTTATCATGGCATTGTTTAACTTTTTCTTTAAAGAGCTTGGCATTTTCATAAGCTTCACGTCTCCATTCATCTAAATGATTCAAATCAAGCATTCTTTTTTTACCAGCAAGTTTAAAATCTTTATTCAATTCTCTCACTGCCGATAAGCTTTGTGTTCTAATTCTAAAGGCAAGTGACAAGATTTTCCATCAACCATTTTATAGGGAGACATACCAATAGGGTTTTATAAGCAGTTCTATAAGCCCATAAAGCATCATTGAACTTATCAGACCAATTCTTCCTATATTTATTAACAGTCTTTTGCAAGATAGATTTAATTTATCTATTTGATAATTCTACTTCCCCACTAGTTGGAGGATGATAAGATGAGGCAATTCTACGATTAACATCATATTTAGCAAGGGTTTTTCTAAAACCACCATGAATAAAATAAGAACCTCCATCAGTTATAAGATATCTAGGAACACCAAACCAAGGAAAAATAACATCTTTAAGCATTTTTAACGAGGATTCTCCATCAGCACTTTTAGTAGGTATATCTTCTACCAATTTAGTAACATAATCAACAACAACAATTATATGTGTATAGCCATTTGAAGGAGGAAAAAGACCCATAAAGTCAAATCCCCAACAATCAAAAGGTTCAATAGCAAGAGAATGACTCATACGCATTTCATTGCGTCTAGAATATATTTCCTAATCTTTGACATTCATCACAAGATAAAATAAATTTACGTGCATCTTTAAAGAGAGTAGGCAAATATAAACCTGATTTTAGAACCTTCTGTGTGGTTCTATCTCCAGCATGATGTCCTCCATAAGTACTACTATGGCACTTCTTTAATAGTTCATGTTGTTCATGATCTGGAACACATCTTCTCATAATACCATCTACTCCTTCTTTATATAAATGTGGGTCATCCCAAAAATAATGCCTCAAATCATAGAAGAATTTTCTTCTTTGTTGATCTATAAATGTTGGAGGCAAATAATTTTGAACAATAAAGTTAACGTAATCACCATACCATGGACTATCTTGGGGTTTTACCTTTGTTGCAGCCCATTGTTCATTTGGAAACTATCATTCACAGGAATAGGATCAAAAGTAATGTTTTCCAATCTAGACAAGTTATCAACAACAGGATTTTCAACACCCTTCCTACCCACAATCTGTAAATCAAACTCTTGTAAAAGAAATATCCATCTAATAAGCCTAGGATTAGCATCTTTCTTTTCCATAAGGTATCTAATAGTAGCATGATCTGCATGAATAGGAACCTTTGAGTCAACAATATAAGGCCTAAACTTATCACATGACAAAACTACAGCTAAGAACTCTTTTCAGTAGTATCAGTATTCTTTTGAGCAGCATCAAGAGTCTTACTAGCATAATGAATAACATTCGACTTCTTATCTATGCGTTGTCCAAGAACAACACCTACTGCAAAATCACTAGCATCACACATAATTTCAAAAGCTAAATTCCAATCAGGCGGTTGCACAATAGGAGCAGTGGTTAAAGCCGTCTTTAAAGGTTCAAAAGCTTCTTTACAATCATCATAAAAAACAAATAGTACATCTTTTTGAAGAAGATTAGTAAGAGGCTTTGAGATTTTAGAGAAATATTTAATAAACCTCCTATCAAAACTAGCATGACCTAGAACATTACGAATACCTTTAACATCCCTAGGACAGGGCATTTTCGCTATGGCTTCCACTTTAGCTCTGACAACTTCAATACCTCTTTCAGAAATTTTACGTCCAAGAACAATTCCTTCATTAACCATAAAGTGGCATTTCTCCCAATTAAGAACAATATTAGTTTCCTCACATCTCTTCAAAACTTTATCAAGGTTGTGCAAACAATTATCAAAAGAAGTTCCATAGACGGAGAAATCGTCCATGAATACTTCCACAATTTCTTCATAAAAACCATGAAAAATAGCAGACATGCATCTTTGAAAAGTAGGAGGAGCATTACACAAACCAAAAGTCATACGTCTATAAGCATAAGTACCATAAGGACACGTAAAGGTTGTTTTCTCTTGATCTTGTTTCATAAAAGCAATTTGAAAAAACCCCAGAAGAACCATCAAGAAAGAAAAAAAAAGAGTTTTCTTAGATAACCTCTCTAGCATTTGATCAATAAAGGGTAAAGGATAATGATCTTTCTTAGTAACTTTATTAACCTTTCTAAAATAAATGCACATTCTATAACCAACTGCTACTCTCTGCGGAATGAGCTCATTATTTTCATTATGCACAACAGTTATTCCTCCTTTCTTAGGAACACAATGCATGGAGCTCACCCATCTACTATCAGCAATAGGAAAATAATACCAGCATCAAGAAGTTTTAATACCTCATTTCTTACCACTTCCTTCATCTTAGGAATTAAACGACATTGATGTTTAACTACTGGCTTTGCATCAGGTTCAATATTAATAGCATGCTGACATATAGTAGGAGAAATTCCCTTCAAATCATCAAGAGTATATCCAATAGCTCCACACTGTTTCTTCAGAACTCCCAATAATCTTTCCTCTTCTTCACCTGAAAGTTTAGCACTAAAAATAATAGGATATGTTTTCTTATCATCAATATAAGAATATTTAAGATCATTGATACGTCTCCAACGTATCTATAATTTCTGATGTTCCATGATGATATTATGCCAATTGCTACAAGTTTTGTCCTTTCTTGATGTCATTTTTACCGATTTTCTGGACTAACCTATTTACAAGATACTACAGAGACAATTCCCTGTTTTCTGCTGTTTTTAGTTTCAGAAAAGTTGTTCCATAAATGTTCTCGGAATCGGAAAATTCGAAGCCTGGAAGTCTTAGAGTTCCCGAAGGATCCACGGAGTCCCGAAAAGACCCGGATGGGGGCCTTAGAGGGCCCACACCATAGGGCGACGCCCCCACTTGGCCGGGCCAGGGGTTGTGTGGGGACCCCAGGGCTCCACCTCCTTTGCCCTTTCGACTATTTATTCCCCTCCGAAGGAAAACCCTAGGCACCGGATCAAATGTCCCCGAAAAGTTCTGCAGCCGCCGTCATCATCATCCCTTGATCAGGGGAGTTCTGAAGCACCGTCATCGTCATCCCTTGATCAGGGGAGTTCTGAAGCTGTCTCCCGACACCCTACCGGAGAGGAGATCATCACCGGAGGCCTCTTCATCACCACGTCTGCCTCCGGAGTGATGCGTGAGTAGTTCATCCTTGGCCTACAGGTCCATAAAAGTAGCTAGATGGTTGTCTTCTCCTCATATGCCTCAATGTGAAGATCTCGTGAGCTGCCTAACATGGTCGAGATTGTTCTTATGTAATTCTATGTGTTGTGTTTGCTGGGATCTGATGAATATTGAACTTATGCAGGGTTGATTATAGTCTTTATTGCATATGTTATTTGTGATCTTGCATGCTTTCCGTCGGTAGTGGTTGCTCTGGCCAAGTAGTTGCTAGTTACTCCAAGAGGGAGTATTTATGCTCGATAGTGAGTTCATGCCTCCTTTTCGCCCGTGCTCGAGTGACAGAAACGTGACGGGGAGGATGTGTTGTTGCCACTAGGGAGAAAATGGCGGTGTGAGTGCCTGCGTGTACAATCATTGCTTACATTACACACATTGCTTAATGCGATAATCTGTTGCTTACAACTTAATACCTAAGGGGGTTCGGATGATAACTTGAGGGTGGATTATTAGTCATAGATGCAGTTGGATTACGGTCTACGTATATTGTTGTAATGCCGCACTAAATATCATAGTAGTCATCATGTCATGAATGTGCACTACGGTGCAACCTCTATTTGTCAACTGCCCAACTGTAATTTGTTCACCCAGCATGCTATCTTTTATGGAGAGACACCACTAGTGAACCAATGAACCCCGGTCCATTTTCCTACATTGTTAAACAAACCTCTAAAATTTACTGTTTTCTTTACTTACTGCAAGCATACACCATTTTGCACACTATACGTCTAATCTTTGTTTTCAGCAAGACCGGTGACATCAACAACCTCACTATACCGTTGGAACAAAGTATTTTGGTTGTGTTGTGTGCAAGTTCCGCGTTGTTGCTGACACCGGTGAGGCGCCATCACCACCGTCAGTGGCATGAACCTTCCGAAGATCCTCTTTCTCCTACTGGATTCATAACCTTGGTTCTTAACTGGGGGGAAGTTCCTACCGCTTTGCTCATCACACCCTCCTCTTGGGGTTCCCAACACGCATTTCCAGCATCAAGGACTTTTTCGGGCGCCGTTGCAGGGGAGAACAAGTCTTCTGGCAAGGGGAGTCTCTCAGTCTCAAGCTCTTTATTTTGTCTATTGTCTTGTTTTTATTTTGGTCTTGTCTTGCTTCTTTATATCCAAAACACACAATTTTTTTAGTTTACTTTATAGTTGTTATTTATTTTATTGCATTTATTTTGCTAAAATGAGTTCCTCCGAGAATACTAAGTTGTGTGACTTCACTAGCACAAACAACAATGATTTTATTTGCACACCTATTGCTCCACCTGCTCCTACTGCTTCTTTCTATGAAAATTAAACCTGCTTTATTAAATATTGTTATGAAAGAGAATTTTTTTGGTGTTAGTACTGATGATGCTGCTGCTCACCTTCATAATTTTGTTGAACTATGTGAGATGCAAAAATATAAAGATGTGGATGGAGATATTATTAAAATGAAATTATTTCCTTTCTCTTTGAGAGGAAGAGCTATTGAATGGTTGCTATCTTTGCCTAGAAGTAGTATTTATTCATGGATTAAGTGTAACTATGCTTTCACTGGAAAATATTATCCTCCTGCTAAGATTATATCCCTGAGAAGTGACATAATGAATTTTAATCAACTTTGTAATGAACATGTTGCTAAAGCTTGGGAAAGAATGAAAACTGTGGTGAAGAATTGTCCCACTCATGGAGTGACTATTTGAATGATTATACAAACCATTTGTCGTGGTGGCATCATGGCAGACGCCATGGGATGGCTTGAGTTTGGGGCCGATGGACGCTGGAGGCATCCGGGGAGGGATCGCACGGCGAGTAGCGCCGCGCTAAGATGTCTCAAGCACTGCAAACAACACAATCTGACCCAGGTTCAGGGCCCTCGTGTGGCGGTAACACCCCTAATTCTGCCTTTCCTCTCTATATGGTGTAAACCGAGTAGCCACAGTACAATGTATGCCTCCAGCCGAGTAGCCACTCTGCTGTCTCTCTCTGGTTCTACTGTGAGCTCTAGCAATAAATGCAAAGTGTGGCAACGTCCCTCGCGCAGGAGGGAGCAGGCACCTTATATACTGGTGCCCAACCGAATAGATAAAGACAAAAAGGTACGGTTGATGTGACTTGACAACTGTGACGACAGCACGCCTCCGAGATCCCGCGCGGAGAAGCGCCGTGCCGTACGCCTGACAGCCTTGTCCACCATGCCAGTGAGATAGGGTAGGCCCCTAGACCTGTCATGTCCCCTCTGTCAGTGACAGGACTTGACAGGCGCCTACCGCACTGTAGCCACGCCGTAGCGCGGATAATCACGCGCTCCGTAAGTTGAACCGCACGCCGGTACGGACGCAGGATACGCGGGATCCTTTGTCAGAACGGCTCCATTGACTTCTTGCCCGGGTAGGAACGCAGTCCCTCTACCCGGACCAACTTCTTTACTCGGACGATGTAACTTCCTTGATTTCTTCTCTTGGCCTTCGGTGGTTATGTCCGGATAGAAACCTACCGGGTAGCAAGTACCCGGGTAGCCGTCTACCCGGTCAAACATCCCCTTGACCTTGCCTTTTAGCACTTGCCTTACCCCTACTCGGGGGTAACCCCCCGACATTAGTCCCCGAAGCTGGTAGAGTCATGCGAACTTGTTCACTGGGCCCTGCCAGCTTAAAAACAAATCTTGTCTTCATACTGCAAGAGGCCGAGTAGCACCTCCGTATGGCCCTTAATTGCTAGCTTGAGTATCTTCTTCTCCGAGTAGCACTGCCTTTCTTCTCTGATGCCGAGTAAAATAACTTAGCAAAATTTCGAACGCACTCCCGCTGAATTGGAGCGAATCCACCTCTCCGTGTCGCTACAGGGCACGTGTCACACCCCCGTGCCCCCGACGCCTCGATGCCAGGGACACAACAGGCCACGCGCCCATTACTGCAACCTGGGCCCACCAGCCCGTTAGGTCACGTCGGTTGTACTCGAGAGCCCACGATCTGGACGTGGGATTAACTACGCCCGTTACGCGCGCGTTATGCTCTATTTGCGTTTCTATCGGCCACTTAACCCACGCCGCACGATCTGGCCCACGATCAATGCCACGATCAATCCACCAGTAACGGCAACTCAAAGGAGCGAGATAAATACCGCCGCGTCGTTCCCTTCTCACTTTTCCTGTTCTTCCCAACCTCCGCCTCTTCGCCTCTCCGCCGCCGTCGAGCACATCGCCACCGCAAATCGCTGCTGCGCCGCTGCTCCACGCGCCGCGAGAGAGACAGAGAGGATCTCCTCCGCCTCCAATCTCCAACTCTAATCTTCCGCGAGAACCTCCGTCTCCATGGCTTCCCACGGAGATGACGATGCCGCCGCTCGCGCCGGCTGGGAGGGATCTGATGTCACGGCAGAGGACTGCCAGTGGCTTGTCAACACGCGCCGCGTGCCTCCCGGCGTCGTCTGCAGGCATCCAGGTACCGAAATCGTACCCAAGCCAGAGAAAGACGAGTACGTCGTCTTCCTCGCGCATTTAAGGCGTGGCTTCAGCCTTCCAATCTCTGAGTTTTTCTCCAAATTCCTCCAACATTTTGGCCTCCAGCCACACCATCTTCCACCCAATGCTCTTGTTATGCTTTCTATCCATGCTGTCATGTGCGAAGCAATCTTAGGCGTGTACCCAACCGTCCACACTTGGGCGCGCTACTTTTTCTTCCGCAAGCAGAGTATTCCCAATCCGGGGAATACCGAGAGCGCCCACGCGATGACCCAGACGGGATGCGCCATGATGCTGCAGCGCTCGACTGGCCATCACCCACGGGTTAAGGGCCTGGAAACTGTGCGCAAGTGGCAGCGCAGTTTCCTGTACGTGAAGAATGTCGCCACGGAAGACGGGAAGCCGATCCAGGACCGGATAGGGCTTCCAAAGTTCAAGAATGCCCTGCCAACTCAACAGAACTGGGGCTACCACCCGAAGAACAGCATCGAGGATGTCGTCCAGGTTGAGCGACGCCTGGCCGAGTTGCGCGAGGAGGGGTTTCGCCGGGATGATCCAAGCGCGTGCTGGATTTCACGCCGAGTACTCCCGCTCCAGCGCCGCTCGCACAAGATGTGCTACATGGGGGGAAGCCGAGACTGCACGAGGACAACCACCTTCGAGCTCACCAAGGCCGAGGTGGCTGTCTGGGCCAGGTCCATCATGCAGACCTCGCTTACTGACGAGTGGCTGTATGGCTTCGAGCCGTATAGCCGCATCAAGCCTATTGGACAGGTTAGCCTTCTGTTCTTTGCTTTTGCACTTTGATACTGAGTAGATGGCTTCTCAGCTTTGTATCCTTAGTCTTTGCATGCTGCACCGAGTAGAATACCACAAATATCCTGTTGGCTTTATATGCTTTGTGTTTGCACGCCGTGTCGAACAGAAATCCTTAGCTGAATATGCTTTGTGTTTGCATGCTATTCCGAGTAGGACATCACAAATACCCCTTTGGCTCTATATGCTTTATGTTTGCATGCCGCGCTGGGTAGAATTACTTAGCCAAATATGCTTTGTGTTCGCATCCTGTTCCGAGTAGAACACCATAGCTGAGAACTCAACTCACTGTGCTATCTTATTTGTCTTCACCGCACATTGATCGGCAGAGAGAAGAAGATACTAAGGTCTTCGATGCCAATTGGCACGATGACCGAGAAGAGGATGATGAGAAAGCCTACGACACCCAGGTCACTCTCTGCATCCCTCACGCCAATCAGCCTGGTAAGCACCGAGTTGACGCGTCTATCCGGGACTGGTCCGAGGATGACGAAGGTGACCAAGTTCACCTCTCTGCTTACTAGTAACACACTTTGATTTCCTTCTCTGCTTCTGAATCTATTCTTTCTTCTACTCTGCAGAGGATCCCGAGCTGGAGGATGACGACGAGGCCTTGGAGGTTAATCCTCTGTCGGTGTCAACCCTCGGAAGAGGGTTGGCAGTGGTGCCCAGGAGCCTCCTCCGAAGAAGCCAAGAAGGCGGGTAGCAAGAAGACCACCACCAGCAGAAGACAACCGCCCACTCGCAAAGGGTAAGTTGTTCCATCCCAAAACCAACTTGCCACTGCTTCTCGTTGTTCTCTTCTCCTTCTTCCTTTCTGAACCATTTCTCTCTTCCAGCGCCCCTCTGGACGCTGATGCTGCTGCAGGCTCTACCCGCACCAAGAGGAAAGCAGTGGTGGACCTCGAGAAGCTGTCGACCTCTCAGACGAGGAAGATGAACCAGCCCAGCAGGATAGGACGCGTGCGCCCTCTCTGTTAAGTTAGAAGAAGACACCGGCGCCGAGAACACGGGCGCTGGTGACCAAGTTGATGATGAGACCCTTGAGCAGCAGACAGACGCGCATCAGACTGCGCAGGATGCTGCTCACACCGAGATGCCTCCCTCTCCCCCAGCTGCATCAGCTGGGGAGAATGCTGAAGAAGATGCCGAGATCCAAGACCGTGCCGCCCTGGAGCGGCAAGATGACAACCCCGAGCAGCAGGACGATCAAGCTGCAGCTCAAGACGATCCCGCGGCCAGGCCGCGGGTAGAAGAAAACACAGACACAAGACCTGATCCCGCTGCCGAGCAGCGGGTAGAGAAGACAGTGGTGGAGCCCGCCGGCCAGGGCCAAGCGCAGCCAGACGCTGCGCAGGGTAGCCGGCCCCCTGTGCCGCCTACCCAGCAGGCGACTCCACCGACTGCGCCAAGCCCTCCACCAAAGCAGAGTACATCCAAGACCACTTCTCAACAAAAGCCTCCATCCGCTTCACATCAAGTGCCTCCGTCCGCTTCTCGGGCGGACACTGCTCCCAAGAAGGCTGCCAAGCCAGAAACTGCGCCCACACGGAAGAATCCATCGCGCCAAGCCGCACAGGCTGGAGATCTGATGCCACCACCTAAGCCACCGCTTGCGCCGGCCGAGAAGCAGGCAACAAAGAGCACACAACTCGTCATCGGCGGGCCCACCCCTAGCCGCAAATCAGCTGGTGCTGGATCTGCCGGCCCAGGCGAAGGGTCGAGTGCTGGAGGTGCTGCCCGCGAGCAAGCCAGCTGGCCGCAATACCTGCTGGAGGTGTCCAAGCAACACGACATCTCCCTGGCCAAGGGCGAGAAGAATCTTTCTGCCTTGGAGGGAGGTCAGGCCAAGGCTGTGGACGTTAAGTCCAAAGGCAAAGAAACAAAGCCAGCTCTTGAGTTCCACTCGTGCAAAGCCGGCGAGGACGAGATTTAGTCAGAAGGGCTAACCGCGGTCCTGGACCGGGTAGGCTTTGTGGACAAGGTTTGGGAGAGCGATGCTCACGGTGTCGAGAAGTGGAATGGGCTTACTCTGGGCCCAGTTGACCACTACCGCGTCGACTGGAACAAGGCCGACATTGGCTCTGTTCCAATGACCGTCGCCTCCACCACCTGCACTCTGGCCGGGAAGCTATTCTGCCTCCGCAAAGCTGCCGAGGACAAACATATGTTGTAAGTGTTTCTTGCTTTTTCCGAGTTGCAGTTCCTCTTTTCTTCTTGTCTTCTCTTCTGTTCTTCTTTTCCTCTTAGCCACTCCCCAGTCCCCGAGATTCGGGCCGAGTAGGCGGATACTCAACTGAGTTGCCGTCTTCTCGGGCCAAATATTCAAAAAATCCTCAAACTCCTTTTCTTCTTTTCCACAGAATAGCCTCCTGAAAAGGACCAAGGTGTTTCGCCGGCTGCTCTGGAACCATCGCGTGGCCAAGGACCGCATCGCGGCTCTTGAAGCCGAAAGGAAAGATGATGCAACGATGGAGCAGGCGGCACTGGACCGCGCTCTCCAAATTTCTGAGATAGAAGGTAAGCTTTTGGCTATTCGGTTTGTGCGTTTTGTGTTTACGCCCGCGCTTGCTTTTTGCTATAATCCTGTTTACACTGCAGGAAAGTTCAACGAACTAAAGGAGCAGCACAAACACTGCCACGTCTTCACTGCCTCTTCCGAAAGCACAATCAAGAAACTGGAAGATGAGTTGCTAGCCACACTGAACTTGTGCCTCTTCTTCTATTTGGTTACTCTGCTAACAGTGTTGTTCTTCTTGCAGAAGAGAACAAGACATTCCGGAGCAGCACTTGAACTGCTTGATGCCTGCAGAGGTGCGGCAGTAGCTGGAAACCCGAGAAGCGGAGCTCCAGAAGGAATGCGATGCTGAGCGAGCCGACTTCGAGCAGATGCAAGTCCAGCTCAAAACTGCTCTCCAGGATGCTCTCGACCAGGCTGCCGAGAAGGAGGAGTTCAAGAAGACCGCGAAGGCCAGAGAGCACACGCTTGAGATGGAGGTCTCGCTGCTAAAGAAGCATAACGAGCAACTCATCCTCCAGATCTCCAACGCACGCAACATTGAAGACATGCATATTGCTGACGAGGAGGACTGGAAGATCAAACTGGATGCGCTGCTGGTGGATCTCGAACGTAAGCTTCCTCTTCTCTGCACCTGGGTGTTTCTCTTCTCGACCACTTTTCTATCTGGTTCCATCTCTTCTCTGCCTCTTTTTCTAACTCTTGCTGGTTTCTCTTTTAGATATTTTCCCTGATCTCCGTGCCGCTAGCACGCCTGCTATGGCGAAAGCAAGAGAACTCCGAGCTGCGTCCGGACTGCCCACTGACACCAAGTCCACTATCATCGATAATCTTACGAGCATCAAGTCGCAACTCCGCCAACTAAAAGGCTTGGGCACCACCATGGTGTCCACGGCATACAAGCTGCATGGCCTGTTCTGGCCGTATGAATCTGCGCCAAACAGATTCAGCGATATCGCCGAGAAGCTGAACGGCGTGAAGGCGGAGTTGAAGAAGTGGCGAGCCTCTACAGCTCGGGCAGGAGCGGATCAGTTGCTGCACTTCATCACCAGCTGGTACGAGAATCTTGATTTGGACAGGGTTCTCGAAATACAGGAAGATTCCAAGTGGACCAAGGATCCCGACTGCGTCACTCGCCGGAAGGCAGTGGCCTATGAGATTGCTTCCTATGCTGACACCGCCACCTACATCGACGGTCTTCCCGAGCCAGACACTGAAGCTGAGGAAGAGGACGAGGACGATGAAGAGGACAACGAGTCGGAGGACTTGAGTGTGTTAGAAGAAGATGCCGCCAAGGGAGTCGCCGGGAAGGGGAAGGCCAAGGTCGACGCAGAAGCCGAGGAGCCGCAACCCAACTCTCAGGAGGCCACCATCACCACCAAGATGGTGATCAACCAGGCGGCTCCCGAGTTTGGTTCGACCGCTGTTGCGACACCCAACGCCGCTACGCTACTCCGGACTCAGTCCACTGCGTCCACCTCGGCCACATATCCCATCTCCGTCGCCACGGCACCTCTGACCAAGCCACCAAGATGGACATTGATGCTGATGCCGAGAAGACCGACGCGGACAACGCCGCCACGGACAACACTGCCGCTACCTCTTAAGCGATGCCTGCAAACACTTTTACCTTAACTTTTATCAGATCCCCGGGATGCCGGGTGCAGATGTAACCGTACACTTATTATCTCTGTTGCTACTCGGTTTTATTCCAGTTGAAGTTTGATATTTTAGCAACTCTGGCTCAATGCCGGGTTGCGTTTCTATGCAAGTCCCCGAGTTGCATTTTTTATCCGCCCTTCCTTTTTATCTCAGCTCTTACCTACAACTTGTTACTTTTTTGGTATTCGAGTCACAAGAGTTCAAAGTTGGAGTTTCAAATACTTAGCCACTTAGAAAAATGCATGGTAACGCTGCCCACCACTTAGCCGAAAAGAAAAAACAGTAAAAAACGCTCTATTCGGTTGCCACACGCTTCCTTCCCTTTGCAATTTTTCATGTGTTCATTGACCCTGTGGCTTGTTCTCTGGCTTGCCATGAAGCCGGGTTGCGGACAGCAGCAGAGTCGCAGAGTGTCCTGTGGGTTTAAACACACTACTTTGTATGCTTTTGAAATTCTAAGTGGTTCAACCGAATAGACAAAGTAAAACAGAGTAAACACAAGGAACAGTTTGAGCAAGGGCAGTCCCCGAGTTCGAATTCGGAGTGCCGACTAGAATTTAACTCGGGTGAGGATACATACACATTTTGCTCATGAATGAAAACGTCGAAGTAGAGCTACATTCCAGGGGCGCTTAGATTCCTCTCCAGCTCTATCCGGGCTGTTCTTCTGGGGTGCCTGTACGTCAACTAGGTAATAGGCATCATTGTGCAGAGCCTTGCTCACAATGAATGGCCCTTCCCACGGAGGAGAAAGCTTGTGCATCCCGGCCGTGCGTTGCACGAGCCTAAGGACCATGTCTCCTTCTCGGAAAACCCTCGGGCTAACTTTCCGGCTGTGATAACGCCTCAAGTTTTGCTGATAAATAGCTGAACGTGACAGAGTAAGCTCTCTTGCTTCTTCTAGCAGGTCAACGTCATTTTCTCGAGCTTCTCTAGCCTGCGCCTCAGTGTAGAGGGTTACTCGGGGCGAGTCATGCTCTAGGTCAGTGGGCAACACGGCCTCAGCTCCATATACCAGGAAGAATGGTGTGTAGCCGGTTGACCGGTTAGGGGTAGTCCTTAGACTCCACAACACCGCTGGCAACTCGTCTAGCCAACACCCAGGTGTTTTCAGCAGTGGCTCAATCAGCCTTGGCTTTATGCCGGATAGCACCATGCCATTTGCTCTTTCAACTTGCCCATTGGAGGCGGGATGCGCAACAGATGCAACATCTAGCCGAATGCGCTTGTCTCTCAGAATCTTGCAAAAGCACCCTCAGCAAAGTTTGTGCCATTATCCGTGATGATGCTGTGCAGGGTAGCCGTATCTCAGGATCACATCCTTCAGGAAACTCACAGCTGTGGCTCCATCGCACTTCCGAATAGGCTTCACCTCAATCCACTTGGTGAACTTGTCAACCATGACCAGAATGTGAGTCATGTTGCCTCTAGCCGGCTTGAAGGGGCCAACCATATCCAAACACCAAACTGCAAACGGCCAAGTAATAGGAATGGTCTTCAACTCGGAAGCTGGCACATGAGTCTTACTTGCAAATCTCAGGCAGCCGTTGCACTTTCTCACAATATCTTCAGCTTGCTTCAAGGCAGTGAGCCAATAGAAGCCATGCCGAAAAGCCTTGTTGACCAGAGCCCGAGAAGAGGCGTGATGCCCGCATTCCCCTTGATGTATCTCCACCAGAATTTCTTCTCCTTCCTCTGGCTCTACACAGCGTTGCAGCACACCAGTAGGGCTCCTTCTATGCAGCACATCTCTGAAGATAGTATAGCCCTTGGATCTTCTCTGAATTTGCCTCGCAGTCACCTCGTCACTCGGCAAGGTGCCGTCCTTTAGAAAGGATAATATGGGCAGAGCCCAATTCGGTGTCTCCCGGATGGGAAACACTGGTTCGTCCAGTTCCATTGGATCAGCCCCCACTACGTCTTCTGAGTTAAGGACGAGGTCACGAGTCCCCGAGTACTCGGAAATGACCCCCTCGATGAATGCGACAGTCCCCGAGTTAGGAGAGGCAGTCCCCGAGTAAGGAGGGGCAGTCCCCGGGTTGCAGGCGCCACTACCCGGGATGGAGATGGCAGTCCCCGGGTTCTCTTTCGCGACCTCCCAATCAATCTCCATGGGAACAGCTTCCTCGCCTGGCAGAGAAGGAACAAATATTGACTCCGAATTGGGGGATGGCTTTTTAGATGGATTTCTCAAATGCTCCAAGGCAATCCCAGCTGGGATGAACTGCCGAGAAGACCCCAACTTGGACAGCTCATCAACTGCGTCATTCTCTGCTCGGTGTATGTGTTGGAACTCACATCCTTCAAAAAATCAAGTCATGGTTTGTACCAGAAACCGATATGCTGCAATGTTGGCATCCAGAGCATCCCAAGTACCAGAAACTTGCTGCACAACCAGATCCGAGTTGCCATAGCATATAATGCGCTTCACGCCAACCTCCTTTGCTACTCGCAAGCCGTGTACCACGGCCTCATACTCGGCCACATTGTTGGATGCCTTGAAGTGAATCTACAACACATACTTGAGTTGATCTCGCTTGGGTGACGTTAGCACCACGCCAGCACCAAGGCCTTCCTTCACTTTAGAACCATCAAAATGCATCTTCCAGTAATTGGTTTCCGGCAAGGGAGGCTCATACTTTAACTCGGCCCAATCCACCAGAAAATCTGCCAGGATCTGTGACTTGATGGCTTCTCTTCTCGCGTACGAAGGAGTGTACGCGGCTAGCTCAGTCGCCCACTTGGCTACTCTGCCACTTGCATCATTGTTGCCCATGATATCCGAGATGGGAGCAGAACTCACCACCGTGATGGGATGCTCCTAGAAATAGTGCTTCAGCTTCTTGGCACCCAGGTACACGCCGTAGGTCATCTTTTGGTAATGTGGATAATTTTGCTTCGAGTTGGACAACACTTCACTCAGATAATAAACTGGCCGCTGCACAGTCTTGCCCTCCTCTTCTCGTTCCACCACAATCACCACACTGACTACCCGGTTAGTAGCCGCAATGTATAGCAGCATTGGCTCTTTGGGTAGCGGACTAGCCAAGATGGGAGCGCTACCCAGCATGGCTTTCAGCTCCTTGAATGCCACATCAGCTTGTGGTGTCCAGACAAACTTGTCACTCTTCTTCATCAACTGGTACAAAGGCAAGGCCTTCTCGCCCATTCTGCCCAGGAAGCGGCTCAGAGAAGCTAGACATCCAGTGAACTTCTGCACATCCTTTAGTGATCTCGGCAAAGACATGCTCTCTATAGCTATTATCTTTGAAGGATTGGCCTTAATGCCCCGACTAGATACCAAGAAGCCGAGTAGCTTGCCAGCCGGGACGCCAAAGGTGCACTTAGTCGGATTCAACTTCATTCTATACTTGCGCAAGTTGGCAAAAGTTTCCTCAATATCACTAAGCAGAGTATATGTTTTTTTCGTTTTGATGACAATGTCATCTACGTACACCTGCACATTCTTGCCAATTTGGTCATGCAAGCATTTCTGCATGCACCTCTGATAGGTAGCCCCAGCATTCCGCAACCCAAAACACATGACACAATAGCAATAAGCCCCGTACGGGGTAATAAAGGCAGTCTTTATTTGATCATCAGGGTTGAGAGCTATCTGATGAAAACTAGAGTAGGCATCTATGAAAGACAAAAGCTCACAACCAGCAGTGGAATCGATCACCTGATCTATGCGGGGTAGCGGAAATGGATCCTTGGGGCAGGCCTTGTTCAGGTCGGTGTAGTCCACACACATGCGCCATGCGGTGTCGGCCTTGGGGTCCTCCTTCTTCTTCTCCACCATAACCGAGTTGGCTAGCCAGTCCGGATGCAATACCTCCATGATAAAGTTGCTTATCAGCAACTTGGTGATCTGATCACCGATAGCTTTCCTCCTCTCATCTCCAAAGCAGCGCATAGCTTGCTTCACTGGCTTGGCATCATGCCGCAAATGTAGCGAGTGCTCAACCAACTCCCTCGGGACACCCAGCAGATCCTCATTGGACCATGCAAAGACATCCCGATTCTCATGGAGGAAGTAGATGAGCTCGCTTTCCTATTTCTCTCCCAACCCGGCGCCAATGATGGCAACACGGTCTGGGAACTCAGGGTCAACCTGGAACTTCTTTATCTCTTGGGACGCCTGGAACGCAGTCCCATACTGGGAACTCGGCATCCCGGGCGCACCACCCTGCGCGGACTGCGCCATAGCCACCACCTCGTACATCTTCTTCTTCTCGGCCGCAATGACCATGGATTCCGCCAGCTGAGAACTAGTAGAGGCACACTCCAAAGACCTTTTGTAGTCACCCGAGATGGTGATAACTCCATTGGGACCAGGGATCTTCATCTTCAGATATGCAGCATGGGTGGAAGCCATGAACTTGGTGAGGGCAGGCTTATCGAGAAGGGCATGGTAGGGGCTGTGAAGATCAACCACCTCGAACTGAACGCACTCGGTGCGACAGTTCTCCCTAGTGCCGAATAGGACATCCATCCAGATGCGGCCGATTGGAGCACAAGATACTCCCGACACAATTCCATGGAATGTGGTCTTGCTGGGCAGCAGCATGTTCTCGGCAAGGCCGAGCTTCTTCATTGTGTCGAGATACATGATGTTGATGCTGCTGCCATTGTCAATCAGCACCTTGCTGAAACGGACGTTCTTCTCGGGTCCCAGGAATGTGGGATCCACCACTAGAGCATAGCTACCCGGGTTGGGCATCACCTTGGGGTGATCAGCCTTGGACCAAGTCACCTCTTGGTCGCACCAGCGCAAATAGTGAGGCACAGCCGGGATGACGGCGTTTACCTCCATCGCGCGCATGCGCTGCGACTGCTTGTCAATTGGCTCGGTGACGAAGATCATGTAGCTCTTATGGTGTTCCTGGTACCGGTTGCGGTCTCCACCATCATTGTTGCCGTTGTTGTTGCCTTGGTTGTTGTTGTTGTTGTTTCCTCTGTTGTTGCGGGTGTAGAAGTTGCGGTTGCGGTTGTTGCGGTTGTCGTAGTTGTAGTTGCGGTTGGCTCCTAAAGCAACCTGGTTCACATTCTCTCTTCTCGGAAACGCTGTAGGCCTGGGCGTAGCTGCCCGAATAGGTTGCACATTTGCATTCGCCACCGGCAGAGGAAGAGGAGGAGGCAGATCCTCATTCTTGATGCGCTCCCACCAGCTGCACTGCCAGGTAGTGTGGTTGGCTGGCCTAGTCGGATGCGGAGTATGGAAGCTGCACGGCCCATCCTTCATGTTTGTAAAGATGAAGTTTGGAGCTGGATCCGAGTTGCCGCTACTATGCTGAGGTGCAGCGTAGGGCTTCTTGATGCCTTGGCCCTGATTCTGGTTTTGCCCATATTGGACTCCAGCAGTTTTTTGCCTTTGGCTACTCCCAGCAGCCGTGGTCACAACATTCATCTCCTTGGGATCATACAAAGTATCAAGCCGGTCACCTCTTCTCTTGTTGCGGAAATCATTGCGCCTGTTGCCATCTTCGAACTTCCTTCTCGGCTCAGGGGAGTCGAGCAGAGGCTGAGTAGGCTCGCCGAGTGCATACATATCTGCAATCTTGATTGTCTCGGAGAGGGTACTCGGCATCTCTCTCTGCAGCTTCTGCCACAACATGCTGCCATGCCTGCAGCCCTAGGCAAACCAAGTGATGGCCTGAGCCTCATTCACACCCTCGCAGGTGTTCCTCAAGGTGCTCCACTGAGTAAGATACTCGCGGTCAGTTTCCTCTTCTCGCTGCTTGCAAGCGGACAGCTGCTGCGGCCTATTCGGCCTCTGGTAGGTGCCGGTGAAGCTGCTGATGAAGGCTTCCGAGAAATCTAGCCAGCAGTTGATACTGTGCTTGGGCAAGTTGTTGAGCCAAGTCCTAGCCGGACCCTCTAGCATCTGCGGAACATACCGCACAGCCCATCTCCGGTTGCCGCCTGCAATGTGCACGGCTGTGACATAATCATTCAGCCAGTCTTCTGGCTTGGTGCTGCCATTGTAGCACTTGGTCCCCCTGGCCAGCTGAAAGTGGTTCACGGATGGCTCATCCATGATGCGATGACCAAAGCACTTTGGGCCAGGCGGCGCCTTGTGCTCGAGCTGCGCGGACAGATTGATCCGGTCCAGCCTGTATCTTGCATCGCTGGGCTCTAGCACGCGATCTCCCACGCGATCAGCAACGTTTCTTGGGTCAGCGTACCCGGCCATCCCCATGGCCGAGTAACCATCATCATAGCGGTCTTGCTGCACCGCTGCGGGCTGCACCACCGGGTTGGCTGCCTGGACAGCTGCACGCGGCTGCGTTGCCGCTGGTTGCTACACCCTCGGCCGAGTAGGCTGAGCTGGCTGCTGCCGAGAAGGCGCTGCAATGTTTCCTTCTTGCCTGTTACTCTGAGCTTTAGTGGCCTGATAGCATGCTCCTGCAGTGTTGTGTTTTTGACCGTGCTACAGCGGCACAGCGTGCTGTTTCGCGGCGACAACAGGGTCGTACACCTGCATCTGTCTGTTCTTTCCAGAGTGCACACTCTGGTCCCTCTCGTCGCCGAGATGTGGCGAGGAGGCCTGACCAATAGATACGGCCGCACGCGAGTGCACAATATGAGAAGCGTCAGCACCCGGATTGGCCTTCCGGAACTGCTCATTCTGCCGGCTAGCCTCTAGCACTAGCTATTAAGCCTCTCCTGCTGCCTAGCGCGCGCGTCGCCGGTGAGATGCGGCAACTCTGCAGCCACTGCCTTTGCAGCCCTAAGAGTTTTGGCGGGGGTGCTGTATCTGGGCCTAAGCACGGTGTCTACACTAGCAGACTGGGTTGCAGCCCTACCATCTCTAGCCAGCTCGTCGCCCTAAGTTGCGATGCGTGATGCCTATCTTGCTAGGCAGCCTAGAAACAGGAGTAAAGCCATGCGCAGCGTTGTACTCACTTTGCGAAAGGTTAAGCTCGAGCCTAACCTTCTCCAGCTCCTGGGTCTCCGCGTGTAGCGCTTGACGCTGCTGCTCGATCTGCGCCCTCATGGCGGCAAGTTCCGCCTCGGTGGGTTGCGGCATGACCAGCGGCAAGGTGACGCCAGCGCGAGCAGCCGGGATGGCCGCAGAGGTGGAGGGAGGCAGGCTCGAGTCCTTCTCGTAGGGCTTGTGGACCCTCGAACCCACAGGCACCTCGGTGACGACAGCATCAGCAGCTGCGCCCTTCCCTGCATCGATAGCCGGGCCTGTCATCATCACCTCCACGATGTCCGCAGAGCAGCCAGAAGGCTTCTCGCGGGCAGCGAGTACAGCAGGAGGATCTTCCGCGTCGAGCACCTCCTCAGAAAACTCGCGGATGACGGTGGTGGCGACGTAGACCAGGTGCGTGCCGAAGCAGAGCACTGAGCCACCTGCAGGCATGGGCCTACCGCTGAAATCTCCGGCGTTGTCGGTGACAAAGTCGAAGGGCCGAATCTGTGGACAAGGCCACAGACCACGCGCTCCCCTGAAGCGGAAACCGGTCCCGTCCGGATGTGAACTCCAGCCAGCGGCGCTGCCGGCCCCATGGTGGGCGCCAACTGTCGTGGTGGTACCACGGCAGACGCCATGGGATGGCTTGAGTTTGGGGCCGATGGACGCTGGAGGTATCCGGGGAGGGATCGCACGGCGAGTAGCGCCGCGCTAAGATGTCTCAAGCACTTCAAACAACACAATATTACCCAGGTTCAGGGCCCTCGTGTGGAGGTAACACCCCGACTCCTGCCTTTCCTCTCTATATGGTGTAAACCGAGTAGCCACAGTACAATGTATGCCTCCAGCCGAGTAGCCACTCTGCTGTCTCTCTCTGGTAATATTGTGAGCTCTAGCAATAAATGCAAAGTGTGGCAACGTCCCTCGCGCAGGAGGGGGCAGGGCACCTTATATACTGGTGCCCAGCCGAATAGATAAAGACTAAAAGGTACGGTTGATGTGACTTGACAACTGTGACGACAGCACGCCTCCGAGATCCCGCGCGGAGAAGCGCCGCGCCGTACGCCTGACAACCTTGTCCACCATGCCCGTGAGATAGGGTAGGCCCCTAGACCTATCTTGTCCCCTCTGTCAGTGACAGGACTTGACAGGCGCCTACTGCACTATAGCCACGCCGTAGCGCGGATAATCACGCGCTCCGTAAGTTGAATCGCACGCCGGTACGGACGCAGGATACGCGGGATCCTTTGTCAGAACGGCTCCATTGACTTCCTGCCCGGGTAGGAACGCAGTCCTTCTACCCGGACCAACTTCTTTACTCGGACGGATGTAACTTCCTTGATTTCTTCTCTTGGCCTTCGGTGGGTATATCCGGACAGAAACCTACCGGGTAGCAAGTACCCGAGTAGCCGTCTACCCGGTCAAACATCCCCTTGATCTTGCCTTGTAGCACTTGCCTTACCCCTACTCGGGGGTAACCCCCCGATACCTTTTATGTAGGTCTGAATTTCTCCTCAAGGAACCTATTGGATTCAGTTGCTGGAGGTACCTTTATGTCCATAACTTTGGGCAATGCAACAAAGCTTCTTGATGGTATGAGGATAAATTATTCAGAGTGGCACACTGAGAGAGCTCCACAAGGTAAGAAGGTAAATTCTGTAGAGGAAACCTCCTCTTTGAGTGAAAGGCTTGATGCTATTATGTCTATGAAGGGGTCGTTGCATAGAAAACAAAAAAATTCCTAAGCGAGAGACACCCGAAAGGCCAAGATCTAATATAGGAGACTAAGTGCAACGGGCAAAGAGAGGGTTAAGGAGAACACATACCCTAGAAGACACAAAGCGTTACGCGATCAAATCTCGTTGTTGGCATAGTCTTACTCACACCGATCCCCAAAGCGAGAAGATGTGCACCGCAATCCGGCGGTGCCTCCGTGATCGGTCACACGTACGGTTGATGACGACCTCCGTTCCCTCGATCCTGCGGGGAGGCGGAAGTAGAAGATCCCTCGGAACTCCAGCAGCACGACGACGTGGTGGTGAAGAAGAATCCCACGGCCAGGGCTTCGCCAAGCCGGAGACCATGGAATGGACCAGCGGGTGGAGAGGAAATGAGGTGGGAAAGTGTGTGGAGGAGGAAGAGCTCTCACCCTCCTTTTATTGCGAAAGGGGAGGCAGCCAAGGGGTGGGTGCGGCCAGCCCATGGTGGTGCCCCCACCTCTTCCCTCATCATGTGAGTGGACACTCCACTCACACCCACTCATTTTCCCATTATTTCCCACTTGGAAAATTCAAAGGTTTTCCTCTAATAAAATAATAATAAAATTCTTTATTTATATTTGTTAATTCCATTAACAAACATTTGCATATAGCACCTCGAATCATTCGTTAATTCTATTAACAACCAGTCGACGAAAAACCCCTTGAACTATTTCAATTTTCCCTGAAACAATTTTGGTGCTGCCCAAAACATTCTTCGATATTCAGTATCCTATCAAATGCGTCATCGAACCTTAAGTGTGTCACCCTACGGTTCGCGAATAAGATAGACATGATCGAGACTCCTCTCCGATCAATAGTCAACAGCGGGATCTGGAGATCCGTGATGACACATATATATTCAACGATGACTCTCGTGATAATGTGAACCAACAACGTCGTGAACTATTCTCTTTGTCTCGCGATATTTTACTTGTCCGAGATTCGATCATTGGTATCAACCATACCTTGTTAGTCTCGTTACCGACAAGTATTCTTTTCTCGTTCCCGTGATACAACATCCTTGTGATCATATCACGTGCTTGCAAGCGGTTTCGATGTGATATCACCGAGAGAGCCCAGAGTATATTTCTACGTCATTTGGATGCACAAATCCTACTCTTGATCCATGATACTAAAATAATACTTAACGACACCTTTATAGTCACCCTGTTACGGTGCGACGTTTGATGACATCAAAGCACCCTTCCAGTATCAGTGATTGACATAATCTCATGGTCTAAGGAATAAGTTGCTTCGTATGTTTGATATAAAAATGTAAACTTAATGACTTGATCACATTATTATATTCACTTTGGGTATATGTTCATCACATCATTCTTCTAATTACATGACCCCGTTATTAACAACATCCAATGTTCATGATCAGGAAACCTTGATCATCTATTAATCAATGATCTAGTTAAAAGAGAGGCTTTACTAGGAACCATTGTTTGTTTATTAAGCACACATGTATCAACGTTTCCGATTAATACAATTCTAGCATGAGAAATAAACATTCATCATAAACAAGGAATAAGATAATAAGCATTTTATTATTGCCTCTCGGGCATATTCCATTCAGTCTATGCTTGTTAATGGTAAAGCTCAAGTAGATCCAAATAATGTTCCTTTAATTAGCCTCTTTGGTTGCTCAAGAAGAGCATGTTGATGTGAACTTTATTAGAAATAATAATTTTAACAACAATGCTTATAGAAATAATTTTGGTGGAAACTATTATAAGCCCTATGCTCCTAATAATGGTTATGGTAATTCTTTTGTCAATTCATACAATAATAATAAAAGCTCTGCCTCTAATCTTGAAAACATGCTTAGAGAATTTATTAGCACACAATCTGCTTTTAATAAATCTGTTGAGGTAAAACTTGGTAAAATAGATGTTCTAGCCTCTAAAGTAGATAGCCTAGCTATTGATGTCGATTCTCTAAAATTGAAGGTTTTGTCACATGATGTTAAAGAAAGTAAAACTTTGAATTCCATCCAAGTTCGAATTGATAATAATGTTAGGTTGATGGCTGAATTACGTGCTAGGTGGGAAAGAGAAGATGAATTGGCTAGAAAGGATAATATTGCTAGAGTTTGCACTATCACCACCACTAGTAAAACTGAAGCTCCAAGTGCTAGTAAACCTCCTACTATCAATGGTAAAGTAGTTGGTGTTAACAAAGTCTCCACCCCTTCGGTCAAACGTGCTAAATTTCCTCAAATTAGTGAAATTGGTTTTTATAAAAGTGCTGAAATTTTTAGAGATGTGGGAGAAAAGTGGTCCCATTACTTTTGATGATAATAATTTTGATTTTGATGATTGCAATATCTCTGAAGTTACTATGTTTCTATAAAATCTTGCCAGAAGTCCCAATGCTAGTGCCATGAATATGGCATTTACTAAACATATTACCAATGCTCTCATGAAAGTTAGAGAAGAAAAGCTGAAACTTTAAATATCTATCCCTAGGAAGTTAGATGATGGTTGGGAGCCCATCATTAAGATAAAAGTAAATGATTTTTATTGCAATGCTTTGTGTGATTTTGGTTCTAGTATCTCTGTTATGCCTCAAAAGCTTTATGATATCCTTGATCTACCATCGCTGGAACACTGTTATTTGGATGTTCATCTTGCTGATGATGCTAAGAAGAAACCTCTTGGTATAATTGATGATGTTCTTATTATGGTTTATAACAACATTTTCCCTATTGATTTTGTTGTTATGAACATTGCATGCAATGCTTCTTGTCCTATTGTTTTGGGAAGACCTTTTCTTAGAACTGTTGGTGTTGTTATTAATGTGAAAGAGGGGAGTATTAAATATCAATTCCCACTCAAGAAAGGTACGGAACACTTTCCTAGAAAGAGAATGAAGATACCTTTTTAATTTATTATTAGAGCAATTTATGATGTTGATGCTTCTTCACTTCAAATTACTTGAGTTGCTTTCTATGCCTAGCTGAAAGGCGTTAAAGAAAAGCGCTACCGGGAGAAAACCCGTTCTATTTCTCCGTTTTGAACCAGTTTTCCATCGTTTCTTTCTGTGTGCTTTGCACCTAGGCGTTATCTATTTCCTTATAAACCCCTCTGTCTCTTTTCTTTTGTGTTTTTGTTGAGCCAAGTAAAGCCTCTATTAGAAAGTTGCGACTATATTTCAGATTACTGCGTAGGAAAGAGATTTCTGCTGTCCACTGTTAAATTCGTATAAAATCACAGATAATTCAAAATGACCTGAATTTTTTTATGCGTAATCCTGGGCTATATACGCAACGTTTCTTAGTTTAACACTTTTTTATTTGAGGAACATAAGATTTACGAGAAAAATCATCTTTACCTGCTGTCATGTTTTGGAAGATTTGTGCCAATAATTGCATTTGCATCTTAATCTCTTTCTTTTGGTTTTCTTTTGAGAAAAAGAGTTTTAAAAGAATCTGTGACAGTAGCTAATGTGTTTATGAGTGTTAGTCTTGTGTTGAAACTGAACACATGTGAATTTATTATTTCGATTGCACTGACGTTGCTCATGAAGATTGTGAGAAGTTCTGTGTGAAGGAAGTTTTCAAGGGTCAACAGAAGAGGATGATATGACGTGATCAAGAAGGGTGAAGAGGCTAATCTTGGGGATGCCCCGGTGGTACATCCTAGAAAATCCCAATAAGACTCAAGCGTCTAAGCTTGGGGATGCACAAGGCATCCCCTTCTTCATCGACAAATTATCAGGTCACTTCTAGTGAAACTATATTTTTATTCGGTCACATCTTATGTGCTTTACTTGGAGCGCCTTTTATTTTTGCTTTCAGAAGTTTTTTATTTTTGCAATAAGCTTGGTTGGACCCCAGCATTCTTTTATTGGAGAGTGACACGCTCTGCTTTTTCATGGGAATACTTAGTATTCTTAGTTTTTTTCTTCTAGTTGCTGCATTTATTTAGCTCCTGTTTTGCATGCTTCTCTTATCAGAGCTATGAGTTTTAGTAGTGTTATGTGAGTACTCTCATGTTTGCTTCTGTAGCATTTGTAGAGTTTTTGTTAAAGCATGTTTCGTATGGTTCTTGTTGGTACAAGAAATTGCTGCTTGAGGTGGAATTCATAACGGTGCACGTAGAAGCTTGTATAGACTGTGGCTAGAAATTTTTCATGCCATGCTAGATGTTATATTAGTTTTAAAGCCTTGTGGTTATTGAGTATCATGAATAGCATCAAATATCCGAGAGTGTTTAATATGCCATTGAAAGAATCATGAGTTGTTCTTGTCATATTAAAGCATAAATTTGTGGTATTCTCCTTTGAATGTTTTATTTGGTTGACTTGGCGCATGCTCACACCATGTTTATGACTATGAACCAGTCATGAATAGCCTCCATGAACATTTAGTTTTTCAAGTTGTGATACCACTTGTGCTTTGATTAATGATGTTTATGTCGCTATGCATGATTATGGCTCTTATGCTCTCTTGATTTTTCGCTCCCAGTCTTCTGCTAACCTCCACCTGTACTGAGTATGAGCTCTACTCGTGCATCCAACTCCCTAAAACCAAAGTTTTCCCATTGTGTCCACCATACCTACCTACATGTGGTATTTCACTGCCACTCTAAGTAAATTGCTCATGTGCTATCTTTAAAACTGTCAAAATTACTCCTGTTTTTGCTCATGCGGACGTCAATAGAGAATCTTTATCTCACTTGTTGATTGGATTTCACACCCTGGACTAGTGGCTTCATCCTCTTATCCAATTGATAGAAGAGCTGGCAGCAGGGTGCCCAGCCCCAAATTAATGTAAACAAATTCTCTTCACTATTTTTGCCCCTGAATTATTAGTCAAAGCATAATTGTGTAAACAAAAGAGAAAGAGGGATGACCTTCTACCCAGATGCGTCCTTCACATGGGAGCCGCTGTTGTGACATATTGTATTTTCTGTTTACCATTCGTTGACACTAGCATACACCTCTCTCAAAATATAGACACTCGTCCATGGTATGTTATTGTTGGCAGGGACCCGAGGATTCGGTTAGCCATGGATTGTGTAACATTGATGGGACGAGTGTAAAACTTTTAATACCTCTATTTAAGAAAAATAAAAGCTCTAGCACATGAGTTGATCCCTGCTTCCCTCCACGAAGGGCCTTTCTTTTACTTGTATGTTGAGTCTCCATGTTCTAACTTTATGCACAGTTGAGAGAGCATTTTTGCCATTCTGAGTTTTATGTGCATTTGTCCCATAAATATCATTAATTGATTCATGAAGTGTTATTGCTTGTTATCCAACTATTTGTTCTAGATTTCCTCATGAACTTTGAAGGTGTCCTGGCATTTATGTTTTGTCCCACTCTTAAGGACTAGTGAAATACCACTTTGCCATGCTTTCTCTATACTTGAAACAAACCTACATTTTTCCTTGCATTATTATTCATGATCTTTTATTTGAGTTACTTCTCATGATGCAAAGTGATTGCTCTGCTTTATTATTAAAGTTCTATTTATCATGTTTGTGTTTAAAGTTCTATGATCTCAGCTTACATACGCTTCTACATTATGATGATCAAGTTTATGTTAGTAGCATGTCACCTCAGAAATTATTGTGTTTTTATCGTTTACCTACTCGAGGACGAGTAGGAACTAAGCTTGGGGATGCTTGACACGTCTCCAACGTATCTATAATTTCTGATGTTCCATGATGATTTTATGCCAATTTCTCATGTTTTCTCCCTTCTTTATGTCATTTTATCGAACCAAACTTTTGACAAGATGCCACAGAGCCAGTTCCGTGTTTTCTGCTGTTTTTAGTATCAGAAAAGTTGTTCTGGAAATATTCTCAGATTTGAAAAATTCGAAGCCCGGAAGATTTAGAATTACCGAAGGTTCCTCGGAGTCCCGAAGAGACCCGGAGGGGGGCCTCAGGGGTCCCACACCATAGGGCGGCGCCCCCCGGGCTCCACCGCCTTTGCCCTTTCGCCTATTTATTCCCCTCCGAAGGATAACCCTAGGAACCTGATCAAATATCCCCGAAAAGTTCCATAGCCGTCGCCATCAACCCAAGATCAGGGGATTCTAAAGCTGTCTCCCGGCACCCTGCCAGAGAGGAGATCATCACCATGCCTACCTCTAGAGTGATGCGTGAGTAGTTCATCCTTGGACTACGGGTCCATAGCAGTTGCTAGATGGTTGTCTTCTCCTCATATGCATCAATGTTTAGATCTTGTGAGGTGCCTAACATGATTGAGATTGTTCTTATGTAATGTGCTGTGTTTGCTGGGATCCGATGAATATTGAACTTATGCCAAGTTGATTATAGTCTTTATTGCATATGTTTTTTGTGATCTTGCATGCTTTCCGTTGCTAGTGGTTGCTTTGCCCAATTAGTTGACTCCAAGAGGGAGTATTTATGCTCGATAGTGGGTTCATGCCTCCTTTTCGCCTGTGCTCAAGTGACAGAAACGTGACGGGAGAGGATGTGATGTTGCCACTAGGGAGAAAACTGTGGTGTGAGTGCCCGCGTGTACAATCATTGCTTACGTTACACACATTGCTTAATGCTATTATCTGTTGCTTGCAACTTAATACCTAAGGGGGTTTGGATGATAACCTGAGGGTGGATTATTAGTCATAGATGCAGTTGGATTACATTCTATGTATATTGTTGTAATGCCCGCACTAAATACCATAGTAGTAATCATGTCATGAATGTGCACTACGGTGCAACCTCTATTTGTCAATTGCCCAGCTGTAATTTGTTCACCCAGCATGCTATCTTTTATGGAGAGACACCACTAGTGAACCTATGAACCCTGGTCCATTTTCCTACACTGTTAAAAAAACCTCTACAATTTCATGTTTTCTTAACTTACTGCAAGCATACACCATTTTCCATACTATACGTATAATATTTGTTTTCAGCAAGACCGGTCAGATTGACAACCTCATTGTACCATTGGGACAAAGTATTTTGGTTGTGTTGTGTGCAGGTTCCGCGTTGTTGCTGACACCGGTGAGGCGCCATCACCACCGTCAGTGGCATCAACCTTATGAAGATCCTCTTTTCCTACTGGATTGATAACCTTGGTTCTTATCTGAGGGGAAATTCCCACCGCTATGCTCATCACACCCTCCTCTTGGTGTTCCCAACACGCATTGCCAGCATCAATAATCAGGTAAAGGTTTTAATTCAAAGAAAGGATCCTCCTTGGGTGGTAATGTGGTACCCAAATCTTCCACGGGTAAATTATGTTTCAGTATCATAGGTTGACGAAGAAAAATATCGACAATCTCATTTGTTTCTCCCATAAATACCTCACTCTCATGGTCCTCCATATATTGCTGCAACGCATTGTTAGGAGCAAGAGCAATAGAAGCAAGTTGATCAACATTAAAATTCTCATCAGGCAATGTAGATTTATAAGGTGCTCTAGCAAATTTGGAGAAATTGAACTCATAATATTTTCCATCAAATTTAGTCAAAATCTTCTCTCTTTTACAATCTATAATAGCACCACAAGTGTCAAAGAAAGATCTACCAAAAATAATAGAAAAAGTCTTACTAGCAGCCTTACCAAGTACTAGAAAATCAATGGGATATTTAGTTTTACTAAATAAAACTTTCACATCTCTAACAATACCAATAGGAAAAACAATTTCTCTATTAGCAAGCTGAATAACCACATCAATATCTTCGAGCTCACAAGAACCAATTTCATGCATAATTTCTCTATAAAGATCATCAGGTATAGCACTAGAACTAGCAAAAATGTCACACAAAGAATAATAGCAATGATCACCAATCCTAACAAAAAACATAGGAACAATAGTTTTCTTAGGTCTATGAGGATGTGAAACAATGTTTGAAGCATCCTCACAGAAGACAATGTGTTCATCCTCCACATTTCCACAAACAAGATTTTTTACTATTGCTACTGCAGGTTCAATAGTTATTTGTTCAACAGGTTCAATAGCTTTCTTGTTACTCTTATTAACCACACTAGCTACCATAGAGTGCTCTTTCACTTTAGCAGGGAAAGGCATTTTTTCAACATAAGGCTCAAGAATAGCAGGATTCATAGCATGCACTTCTATATTACTAGCAGGAACAATATCTTTATAAGGTGCATGGTACTTGTGATAATTCTTTTTAGGAATATCAAGATAGGAGGCAAAAGCTTTAAAAAAGTTTGCAAAAATTTGAGGATCAAGACCACAAACAGCACAAACATCATAGAAATCATTGGTATCCATAAAAGATTTAATAAATTCATAATCATAATTTATACCTGACTTTCTACCTTTGTCGTTCTCCTATCCTTCAGTGTTTTCTTGAATATGATCAACAAGATCCCATTTAGCTTCTTCCTTCATACGTGCGAATGATCCAGAACAAGAAGCATACAATAAATCCTTATCATGAAGAGGAAGTCTTGCATAAAAATTATTGATAACAATATTACACGGGAGTTCATGAACAGGACATTTGAGCATTAGTAACTTCATTCTCCCCACGCTTGGGCAATACTCTCTCCATCATGAGGCCAGCAATTATAGATTTGATTCCGGTCTTTATGAATCTCACTAGGAGGATAAAATTTAGAATAAAGAGTGGAACAATTTCCTCCAATCAAATATATTCACCATTCCTCAGTAATTTGAACCATTTAGCGGCTCTTCCTTCCAGCGATAAACAAAATAATTTCCTTTTAACTTGATCCATTGTAATACCGGCACATCTGAATAACTCGCATAATTCATGTATAAAGAATAAATCATCACCGGGATGGATAGTTCCATCACCGTAATAGCAGTTATCCATAACAAGTCCAACAATTTTCATAGGTATTTTATAAGGATCTAATTTAGCAGATAACGGGTCACTTACTACCCTACCAGTGATAGTAGGAGTACCTCTAAACAGACAATCAAAAGAATTATCCATGATGAAATAAAACAGCAGACAGAAATAGAAACAACACTTAGAGTAAAAGTTTCTCTTACCAATAGCGCTTCACTCCCCGGAAACAGCGCCAAAAAATATTCTTGATGACCCACAAGTATAGGGGGTGTATCGTAGTACTTTCTATAAATAAGAGTGTCGAACCCAATGAGGAGTAGAAGGTGTTGACAAGCAGGTTGGATAGAGGATTCACTGTAAACACTAGCAAACGGGTTTTAGGTTGTTTTGGATATAGCAGATAATAATGTGTGAGTAAATAAAGAGCAGTAAACAATATTGCAGCGAGAGGCCCAATCCTTTTGGGAGCAAAGGAGAAGCCAGTTGAGTTACTTATGACTACCAAATGTTCTCGAGGACACATAGGAATTTCTTGAAGTGCTTTCGCTTCGTTACGGTTGATTAATATCCATTGGTTCGTGAAGTGTTGTGTGGGTGAACCTATGCTAATGCACCGCCCAACTAGGACTAATACATACTTGTGATTATACCCCTCGTAAGGATCAGCAAATAAAAGAAAGTAATTAAGATAAAACTAACCATAGCCTTAAACCCCGGGATTCTACGCTCCCTCGTGCATTGGTTTCCTAACAGGGGTTTAGGTTCATGTCACTCCGGCAACCCCAGAATTAGTAGCCAAATACACAATGCATCCTCCTAGGCCCATAAAGGTGAAGTATCATGTAGTCGACGTTCACATGACACCACTAGAAGAATGGCACCACAACTTAAATACCAAACCACGAGATATTACTTCAATATAACTTCACTACTAACATCATGACTTCTCCCATGTCATCGAGAACTAAACAAACTACTCACAAGACATCATATGGATCATAATTAGAGGTGATATAATGGATGATAACAATCTGGTCGTAAAGTGCTAACACCGATAAATCTCACAAGCATCAACTACTAACAAGTAATCCACACCGGAAGAGAGATCTAATGTAAAACAACGATAGGAGCCCCTAATTATTACATCGGGATAAGGGTGGATTATGAGGGTGACGGTGCTGGTGGTGATGATGATGATGATGACGATCTTGATGATGTCCGGAGTGATGATGGTGACGATGATGGTGATTTCCCCTCTCCGGAGAGGAATTTCCCTGGCAGATTTCTCCCTGCGCGAGAGCGTTTCTCTCTTAGGTTTTTTCTGCCCCGAGGCGGTGGCGGAATAATTCTTCGATGATGGTATGGGGCTTAGGGTTCCCTGGAGGTCACGTACGCGAAAGACCACGACCAGGTGGGTCAGGGTGGCCACACCACCTGGCGGCGCGGCCAAGGGGGGCGCGCCACCTCATGGTGTGGGCCCCTGGTGGCCCCCTCTGGCTCCGCTTCTGGCCGGAGTCCTCCTCTGAACTTCTAAGACACCTCCGGTGTTCCCCCTCTTCTTACGATCTTCAGAAATATGGTATCTCGACGATGCTTTTTCCATCAGATTTCTGGTCCCGGTGTTTATATCGATGAATAACAGAAATATATCGATGAATAACATAAAATAACATAAGTAATGATCATAACATGAAATATATCGATGAATAACAGAAAATAACAATATAAAACAATGATGCAAAATGGATGTATCAACCCCCTATACTTGTGGGTCATCAGATATCATCTAATGAAGAAAGAAGCAAATATACAAGGTTGATCAAGCTTGTGATCAACACACAAAGGTAAAAAATGTACGAAGTGGGATTATGTATCTCGTGGTATGGTATGAAATTGACCATAACTTCGTGAACAAACGAGTGATATGTGTGTGTGTCATAGCTATGTGTGGTTAGGTAGGTTTCCATGGGAATGCATTGGAAGAAATATTTCATATAGCCCATGGTCTATGTCGTGAAGCGGTGTTCGTCATCAAGCTTGATGTGGAAGCTCAAGTGAAGCATATCGAAGAAATCCTATTCTTGATGCTTGCCACTTTGGAGATTGTGGCCTTTCAAAGATTTTACGAAAGGGTCTCTCCCATAATGGTGTATGGGGGAGTTAGTATCTTCCATAATGGTGTATGGGGGAGCTAGTCTCTCCCATAATGGTGTATGGGGGATAAACTTGCAAGTCTTCACATCAAGCGGAGCATATTGTAGCATGCATGATAAAAAGGATCCATCTTGAGAGAGTCAAGATCATCATCATCTTGATAGGTTTTTTATTTTACCGATCTCATGCCTTTGGGAGACGTGTTATAGGATAGATAGTCGAACTATCAAGAGGGGCTCTCAAGTGAGTAACTTGATCGAATCGTTGTGGAGAGCTCAAACCTTTGCATACTTGCATATCATGTTTCTTGGTTCTTATTTGTCTTTTACCCCGGTGGGTTTTTGGTGCTTGTCGTGATCTTCATGACAAGTCAAGGTTTATCAAAAACGAATTTCGTAAGAAAAACTTGTTGCACTTTTGGTGGTGAAAATACTCGGCTCATCTTTGAGAATGTTCCCATACCTTCCATGTGTGATAGTACTTGCTGTTATCTTTCCAACACAATTGGATTTACCTCATTTTGAGTTCATTTGCAAAAGTTATGGTGTTTCAAGATCGGCCTCAATGATTCAGAAGGTGACCGAAAAGTTCGGTCCAACCAGAATATTCGTATCTGATGAGGAGCTCGAAATATGGATAAGGATTAGGAAGGTTTTGTTACTATTAGGTACCGAAAATTTTCACCGGTAACTTGGTGTCAACCGGAATTTCCGATCCAGCAAAAAACTTGTGAAAACGGCTAAGGACTAAAGGTTTTCGATACAGATGTGAGCCGGCAATTTCCAACCGGAAATTTCTCGCAACCGGAATTTCGGTTTGGTCAAATTAACGAAGAGCTGAGATATGGTGCTGTCCAAGCTACCGGAATTTCTGGTCCCATTTTTGGACTCCAAACACCTAGTTTTTGTGGGGAACTATTTAAGGGGTCTTCTTCCCCATTGGTCCCTAAGCTTCCCAAGCACGTCTCTCTCTCTCTCTCTCTCTCTCTCTCTCTCTCTCTCAACTATCTCCCCCTCTCCTACCAACGTTGACCTTGGAAAGCTCGCCCCTCTCTCAATCCCTCCTATGATTCTTGCATAACTTTGAGGGATAAGATAGATGAGATCTAGATCTACATTTCCACCAATCCATCTCTCTTAGTCAGGGGAACTAGTGAATCTAGATCCTAGAGTTATTGGTGTTTCTCCTCCCTTTATTCTTCCTCTCTCATTCCCCCATGAGCATTTTTTTCTTTGTTGGAATTTGAGAGTGAAGGAGTTGAGAACTTGTGCTCTTTCCATTTGCATTGGTTGCATTTGTTTGCTCTCTCCACAAGGATTTGTATAAGTTAAATTTTTTGGACTTATTACTATTGGGTCTTGGACCCTAGACGACTTGTGGTGTTCTTGGTAGCCTCCAATTGAGTTGTGGATGCGTGCCCCAAGATTGTGGTGACATCGAGAACCTCCAATTAAGTTATGGATCCGTGCATCGATCGAAGGTTGCCAATATTGGAAGGTGAACTAGGCCTTTGTTGCGAGGTTCATCGGAGAATAGGGTGAGGCCTTTGTGGCGTTGAGTAGACCTCTTGTGGCGAGCTCACACCCCTCCAATGAGACATACTCCTCTCAAAATGAGGAACTCGGTAATACAACATATTTCTCCGGGTGCCTCGGTTATTTCTATACCCGAGCTTTTTGCTTATGTAATTCACATTGTGATAGCCTTCGTGCTTGAAGATATACATATTGCTATCACCTTGTCACAATTCTTGCTTAGCATAAGTTGTTGGTACACTTAGTTGAGTCTAGAATACTTAGGTTGTGTGCTTGTTAATTTAAACACCTAGTTTATTTCCGCATTTAGCAAGTCTTAACCAGAAAAGTTTTAATCGCCTATTCGCCTCCCTCTAGGCGACATTGCTTTCCATTTAGTTTTCATCTCCAAGAGAGGGTTTATATGCTAGATGGTACGTCTATGCCTCCCTTACATTTGTGCTCGAGTGATGGAAACCTTACAGATGGAAATGTGTTGTCAGTACCGGAGAAAACAGTGGTGCTCTTGTCTATAGATGAGAACAAGTACTTACATTACCTATTGTTCTTAATGCATTTATCTGTTGCACACAAAGAAATCACTTCGTTGTTGCAAGTTAATACCATAGAGATTTGCAAGATAGCTTTCTTGAGGTGGACTTTTATATATGGATGCATGTTGGATAGCGGTCCTTATGCCTTGATGTAATGCCGGCAATGTTAGAACTCATGAACTTTATCTCACCATAATAATATTGTTATACGTTCATGATTTGTCAATTGCCCAGTTCTAATTTATTCACCCAGCATGTTTGTTTTCTTTGGAGAGACACCACTAGTGAACCTATGGCCCTCGGTCCTATTTTCTTCATATTTACAACCTTTTTCCAAGCACTTTCATAATTGCTTCCTTACTGTTCCTTTTTACTTTAAGTACTTTTCAAGACTTTATACGTTAAGTTCTCCTGTTTTCGGGAAGACCGGATGATTGAAAACCTTCCGGAAAGTTTGGGCCAAAGAGAATTTGTGTTTGTGTCCAGGTTCCATGCTTGTTGATACGTCAGACAACAAGCAACCTTCTTTAAAACTATAAAGTCCTACTAGTGCGATAAACCATGGTTCCATAACTGGGGGAAATTTTTTGTTAGACTACATCATACCTTCCACTTGGCGTCTCCCAACGAGCGTGTGATCATGTCAGCATCAAAGACAAACATAAAAAAAAATCAGAAACACAAAAGATATGCAAAACAAATTGCAAAAATAAAAAAGATATACATAATTTTCAGTTTAAAAATTGATTCTCATTCACCATCGAGACAAAAATGCAACAAAGAGGACCCTTCATCCTCCTTCCTTTCGATTTACCAGACAAGTTGAACTCGTACAAGCTATTAACACAATTCTCATAGTCAAGCTGGCTGGAATCAAAACCTTTAGCTGCAGCATGGTCCTTGAGGATTGTAAGTAACTTGATGTTGACAGACTGACTGATATCAGGGAAAAGAAAACAAGATATAACAACAATCGTGAAGCACATAAACACCTCAGGGTCACATAACGGGTCAGAACGGTTGAGTTTGTACCAAAAGAAAGTTATGTGAGGCACCTCTAGTAACTTGAAATGTGATAGAATAAAAGCCAGGCCATCCTCATAGTTCCACGGGACTTTAAGCCCGCCGATAAGCAATCCTAAAACGATTTGAAAGGAATCGTTGGATATACCACTGGGCTTCCTATGGACTGTGATCTACGAGCATACTAAATCAACACAGTTACCCACCCATTTAAAGAAATCTTAGGGGATACTAGAACAGTCAAACATAAGCAGAGTCCCAAAACCAAATTCCAAATTTTAGTAGTCAACTTATTTAGGACTTCCAATAAATACTTACAACCAAAACGTGTAAAAGCAGTATTATCGACACCATTTAATTTATTCTTCTTAGCCTACAATTTTTTTTAAGAATAAATACTCCAGAAAAACTAGATGAAGGAAAAAGAAGAATGCAAAAAAAACCCGAAGAAGAAGAGAGCTAATATCCTCTTTGATTCCCATGCTATCCTTACAAAAATCAGAGAATTTTCTCTTCAAACTATTGACGGTCTTCAAAAAAAAGCGATACGTTGCAAACGTATCAATTTTTTTTGGTGCTCCATACTTGTTTTCTACATGTATACATGTTTTCCCTATGTTTTCCTATGTTTTGTCAGTCAGTTTTGCCAGTTTCTGTTTGTTTTGTCTTTGAATTGGACAAAAGGTCCAAAAATGAAAGTGCTTGGAATTGGCTGCAAATTTACGACAATTTTTTATTCACCGTAAGACTCCAAAAGCCGGAAGGGGACGCGGAGGGGGGCTGCAGGGCCTCCAGGGGGAACCGGTCGCGACGCCCCCCTTGGCTGCTCCTGGGACCCACTTGGCTGCACTGGCCACTGACCCGCGTCGCCTCTTCGCCCATAAATTCCCTCTTAACCTAAAACAGAAGACCCCCAAGGAGTTTCCCAGAAACACATCCGAGCTCGGCTACCATCCAAATCCCTATTTCGAGGTACATAAGTCTCTTTTCTAGCACTCTGCTGGGACGCGGAAGTGCCCCCGGAGCCATCTTCATCGACGTTGCTACCTCCCATGATGATTCGGTAGTAGTCCCTCTGTGGGGCTGAGGGATCGTGCTAGTAGCTATGTGGTTCTCTCTCTTTATCTCTCTCTCTCTCTCTCTCTCTCTCTCTTTCTCTCTCTCATGGTGTGATCTTTATTTTGATCACGTTCTATGTTATCATAGTTAAATCTATGATGTTTCCCCTTCATTATTTAATGGATTCAATGTACTCAATTGGTTTTATTAAGTATAATTCTCCGGAGTCACCTTTTTTCAACGGTGTCACGGTGATAGTGCGGGGGGCCGTGTGTGACTATATGGACCATGAATTAGAGGGATAGATATCATGAAGTTGTACTTACTTTTTTGTATTGAATTGGATCATGAGGTTTCTTGATTCTTGTTTTTGGTATGATCTCTATAGTGCCAAGGTGACAGTGTGGGTGTTGTGGATTAATTAGAAATATACTATTCAAGAGATAGGTTGTGGTGTTTATTATTACTATCTTTGTATACTCATAGTGATATTATTGGGGTAATCATTGACGGGAACATGAACTTTAAGGTGTGCTTGTGTAGCCCTACGTGATTGTCATCCCGCTTGATCCACTAGGAATGATTTTCGACCTGTCTTACATGCATGGTGCTAGAGTAAATATCATGTGTTTAATTATGTTAATGTTGTTGAGAGTTGACACTAGTGAAAGTATAATCCGTAGGCCTTGTTTTCCACCATTACTATATCGTTTTCTCTCTATTCTATTCGTCGAACTAGGGCACATACACAACTGACAGTTCTATTGGGTGTGTTGGGGAGACAAGAGACTTCTTGTATCTTAACTGCAGTGTTACTTGAGAGGCATACACTCAACGTATACCACCCTGAGTTCGATAAACCTTGGGTTACTCACTTCCGGGAAATTTGTTACAGTCCTACAAACTTCTACGTCTGGAGGTCCAACATAGTCTACAAGAGTAGTAACGTGTAGTAGACATCAAGAAGATACTAAGAGACACAAAAAAGAAAACCATAAAAATAGTGGAAAAACAAAAAACATGTTATGAACCTGTTTCGTGAAGAAACAGAAAAGTGCATCATCTAAAACAAAATCTCTTCTTTCAAGGGATACAACCCAATAAAAACAACACAGGAAATTAAATGATAGCTTGCACCGATTAGTACATAAACAACTTGGTGTTTGGAACAAACGAGGCATTTCGACCAACTCACATCACAGTCGCTTGAGAGACTGTAACGTTCCATGTGCCCAACATAGAAAACATTTCCCTCATAATCATTAAGCTAGCGTGTGTTGAAACCTAAACAACAATAATGAGAAAAGATCAAAATACAAAAAAAATGGTTTAGTCAATAATAAAAGGGCAACACATCCGACACATAGAGCTGAATAGTGGATATGGTGCATCCCAAATCATCCAATCACTAGTGGAAATGTATACATTAAAACTAGACTTACTATAAAAAAAGATGTTAAGCAACAAATACAACCACAAAAACAGTGAATTCAAACACTACACTAACCAGCGCCTTGACCAACTACAAAATAGCCTCTCCATCTCATCCCATCATACTAGTACACAGACAACGAACAAAAATAACGGCTATACTTGGGCCCTACTACGGTAGAAATTAGATAGTGTCATCCTCTTAATTTGAGATAGATTTTCTGGGGGAAAAGACCACCTATACATCCCCCTCGAAAAAACAACACAAGGACATCAACAATCGCTGGACAGATTAAGACACTCGCTGCTATACAAGCATCCCAACATAGGACCTCTCACTCGTCGCCACGAATACGAGCTACACAAAATTAAGAAACAAATAATGCCGGGAGTTGGAGAGATTAAGACAGCCGGTGAGCAGATACGAAAATCAGCTCTACCACGGACAAGCTTACTCGCTCGCCGCCGCGAGGGCGAGTTGCACGAGGCCAAAACATAGACGATGACGGCTGGAGAGATTCCGACACACACTGAGCAAGAAATACCCAAGCCGCTATGCCACGGACAAGGATACTCTGTCGCCACCGCGAGCGCGAGGCCAAAAGTAGCAGGGCGGCGGGGGGAGGGGGGCGATGACGACGACACCTAGATACTCTCCCCCCCCCCCCCCCGCGCGCATTTCTTCGGCGTCGGCGACATATAACGACATGAAGTACAACAACAAAACCCGGAAATGGGAGCTTAATTTACACGACGGAGTATTAAACGTGTTGTATCCGGTTTAGGACTCCGTGCATAGGACTCCGTGTTTGTCCCGAGTAGGACTCCGTGTACTGTCTTGTATAGCCCTGTATATATTCACGGGTGTGGCTCCATTGAGAGATACACACAAATCAATACTTTACATGGTATCAAGAGCCAGTTCCTTCGATCACGTCTAGTTTTCGAGTCGCAGCAATCGCTTTTGTTTCCGAAGCCGTCAAGTCTCCAGGCGCAGTCAGCTATCGCGAATTCTCGCACCGCACAAGACCCGGAGCAAAATCCATCGAGTTCCGGCCCGCGATTGCATCACGCGCGTAAAGTCAGGAACATGCGCAGTCAGGCTCAATGTCGTTTGGTTCCAGCGCCTCGTCAGGCTCCTCGTCCTCTCTCAACGTGACGCTATCGGAAAAGCTTACTCGAGAAAACTTTTTGCTGTGGCAGACTCAAGTCCTTCTTGAGATCCGTGGAGCACAGTCGTTTGGGTTCCTGGACGGATCGGCAGCAGAGCCAGGAAAAGAGTTGGAGGCCAAGGACAAAGATGGGAAAGATGTGAAGATTCCCAATCCAGAGCACGCCCGATGGGTGGCGCAAGATCAGACTGTTCTAGGATTCCTGGTTCGGAACATGTCAAGGGAGGTCCTTACTCAGATGGTTGGACTTAACACATCTGCGTCAGTGTGGAAAGCTGTGATGGAGATGTTCTCGTCGCAGTCCAAATCCCGCGTTGTGCATCTTCGCACAAAATTGAATCAAACTCGCAAGGAGGATAAGACCGGAGCGGTCTACTTCGGTCAAATCAAGACCCTAGCTGATGAGATGGCGGCTGCTGGAAAGCCCCTGGACACCGAGGATGTGATCTCCTATATCCTTGCTGGTCTTGATGATGAGTATGATGGGTTTGTCGCTGCTATTACCGCCTTGATTAAAGCGGAACAACATGTTAGTATAAGTGATGTCTATTCACAGTTCATGTCCTATGAGGCTCGGTTGGAGTCTAGGAATCATAGTGGTGGCTCTTCAGTTAATGTGGCAACTCGCGGCGGTCGTGGCTATCGTCGTGGGGGTGGTCGTGGAGGCTACCAGGAGCAGCAACATGATCAGCGTGGAGGTTACTATGAAACCCGCGGCAACGGTCAGAGAAATTTTGGAGGCAGCAGTGGTGGAGGTCGCTATAACAACCAAGGAAATCGTCAAAATTATGGCGGTGAAGATAGGCAAGGTCCTCGTCCTATTTGTCAGCTATGTGGCAAGGAGGGTCATGTTGTGCTCAATTGTTGGAAAGGATTCCAAAAGAATTATCGTGGTCCTGAAAAGTCGGCGGGTGCTGTTGTTGGATCATCATATGGTGTTGACACAAATTGGTATAGTGATTCAGGAGCAACAGATCATGTTACAGGTGAGCTAGAGAAGTTACACATAAGGGATCGCTATCATGGGAACGAGCAAATCCACACAGCTAGTGGTGCAGGTATGGATATACATCATGTTGGTCAATCCGTAATTCATACCCCTAATCATGATTTGCATCTTAAAAATATTCTACATGTTCCTAATGCTTCTAAAAGTCTCCTATCTACTAGTCGACTAGCTAGAGATAATCATGCCTTTGTAGAATATTGGCCCAATTCTTTCTTTATTAAGGATCAGGACACGAGGGAAATTCTTCTTCAAGGTAGATGTGTGGAGGGTCTCTATCCTATTCCGTCATCTTCTACATCTTCCTTTGATCGACAAGTTCATGGTGTCGTCAAGTCCTCCTCTTTGCATTGGCATAGGCGTCTAGGTCATCCATCTTTGGGAATTGTCCATGAAGTTCTTCAAGACAATAATATTGTGTTTAGTGAGTCCAATAAAGAGTCTGTTTGTGATGCTTGTCAAAAGGCCAAGAGTCATCAACTTCCATATCCTAAGTCGTCAAGTGTTTCCACCTTTCCTCTTGAGCTAGTTTTCTCTGATGTGTGGGGTCCTGCTCCAGCCTCGGTTGAAGATATAAATATTATGTTAGTTTTATTGATGATTTTAGCAAATTCACATGGATATATCTCTTGAAAAATAAATCCGATGTGTTTCAGAAGTTTCAGGATTTTCAACATCTAGTTGAGAGACTCTTTGATAAAAAGATCATTTCTATGCAAACTGACTGGGGGGTGAATATCAAAAGCTAAATTCCTTTTTTCAGAAAGTTGGCATATCTCACCTTGTCTCTTGTCCACATGCGCATCAGCAAAACGGCCCCGCTGAACGTAAACATCGACACATTGTTGAGGTCGGACTATCTCTTTTAGCCTATGCATCTATGCCTTTGAAATTCTGGGATGAGGCTTTTCTTACCGCGGTCTATTTAATTAACCGCCTCCCTAGTAGGGTTATTGACTCTCAAATTCCCATTGAACGTCTTTTTTGGTGATAAGGGTGATTATTCCCTATTAAGAATTTTTGGTTGCGCATGTTGGCCAAATCTTCGTCCATATAATAAACGCAAGTTAGAGTTTTGATCTAAACAATGTGTGTTCATTGGGTATAGCAATCTTCACAAAGGTTATAAATGCCTTGATATTTCTACTGGCCGTGTTTATATTTCGCGTGATCTTGTCTTTGATGAGTCGGTGTTTCCGTTTGCTTCACTTCATTCCAATGCATGCGCTCAACTTAGAGCACAAATTCTACTTCTTCATTCATTACTGCAACCACTTAATTTGCATGATCATATGGGGGATGATTTACGTTTTGATTCTGATGTTAATCCTGCTAATGATTCTTCTGCTGAGTTGTTTGTCCAGGAATAAGTTGAAAATTCTGCTCCAAACGGTGGTTTTGATGATTTTTCTGATTCTGGTACGGGTACAGGAGAAAATCCTACTGATACTGATAGCAGCATCGGGAGCGCGTAATTTCGCGCGCGTGTCAGATTCCTCAGGACCCACCTCTGTGCCTGTTGCGCATGGGACTTTTCCCCATGGGAGTCGCCTGGCATCTTCTGCATGGGACTCCAAGCATCCGACCACACCCAGAGCTGGTCGTTCTCTCTCATCGCGCGCGGTTGACGAGGCACACATGGCCACGGACGACAAAGTGACAGGAGGTTTGTCTGCCTCCGGATCTTCTATACCCAATATAGACTCCACACAGCTGGCTACTGGATCGTGTGTGGCGCAGTCTGATGCGACGACAGTACCGTTTATTTCCACGGGATCCTCTGCAGAATATATGCATGTTGCTTCATCTGTGCCTGCTATGGAACGTGCACACACTCGTAGTCAGAGTGGTGTGTTTCGACCAAAAACTATTACCGATGGCCGTGTCAAATATGATCGTGTTCGGTTTGCTAATCTGTGCAGTACTGGGGAACCCAGTAATATTCGGGAAGCTATTGCTGATCCGAAGTGGAAAACAGCCATGGATGAGGAATATTCTGCATTGATGAAGAATAATACTTGGAAATTGGTTTCGCTTAGTGGCCATCATAATGTTATTGATTGCAAATGGGTCTACAAGGTGAAGCGCAAAGCCGGTGAGTCTGTTGATCGTTGTAAATCTTGCTTGGTTGCTAAGGGTTTCAAGCAACGATATGGCATTGATTATGAGGATACTTTTAGCCCCGTGGTAAAAGCGACGACTATTCGTTTGGTGCTATCTATTGCTGTCTCTAGAGGATGGCATCTTCGTCAACTAGATGTGAAGAACGCGTTTTTGCATGGTGTTCTGGAGGAAGAGGTCTATATGAAGCAGCCTCCTGGATATGAGGATTGCTCTAAACTGGGACATGTTTGTAAACTTGAGAAAGCTCTCTATGGGTTAAAGCAAGCACCAAGGGATGGTATTCTAGATTGAGCTCCAAACTTCAAACAGTAGGATTTTCTGCATCTAAAGCTGATACTTCTCTGTTTTTCTACAACAAAGGGGATGTTTCCATCTTCATGCTTATCTATGTTGATGATATTGTTGTTGCTAGCTCATCAGAGAATGATGTTGATGCTCTACTTCATGATCTCGGGCTGGATTTTGCTCTGAAGGACTTGGGTTTGCTGCATTACTTCCTTGGGATTGAGGTGAAGAAGGTACATGATGGTTTACTTCTCTCACAAGAAAAATATGCCAATAATTTGCTTAGACGAGTAAACATGACAAATTGCAAACCCGTTGACACTCCTTTGTCAGTTTCTGATAAGCTGTCACTAGCTGATGGTGAAGTTTTGAGTAATGAAGATTCTACTCGCTACAGAAGTATTGTTGGAGCTTTGTAGTAAATTACATTGACTAGGCCCGATATTTCATTCTCGGTAAACAAAGTTTGTCAATTTCTGCATGCACCTACCTCTGTCCACTGGACAGTTGTCAAGAGAATTTTGAGATATTTACAAGGCACAATCTCCCTTGGGCTGCGATTGAGCAAGTCTTCCTCTACAATAGTCAGCGCATTTTCTGATGCTGACTGGGTAGGGTGTCCAGATGACAGGAGGTCTACCGGAGGATTTTCAGTGTTCTTTGGATCAATTTTAATTTCTTGGAGTGCACGGAAACAGGCCACGGTTTCCAGGGGTAGTACAGAAGCTGAGTACAAAGCTCTAGCCAATGCTATAGCTGGAATTATATGGGTACATACACTGCTTACAGAGTTAGGAGTGTCACAGTCCCAAGCAGCATGTCTGTGGTGTGATAATATTGGAGCCACATATCTCTCTGCTAATCCGGTGTTTCATGCGAGGACAAAACACATCGAGGTGGATTATCATTTTGTTCGAGAGAGAGTAGCTAAGAAGCTTTTAGACATCCGATTTATTCCTTCAGGAGATCAAGTAGCGGATGGATTTACAAAGTTGCTTGCTACAAGACAGTTAATTAGTTTTCGTCACAATCTTAACTTAGATAAGTGATGATTGAGGGAGGATATTAAATCGTGTTGTATCCGGTTTAGGACTCCGTGCATAGGACTCTGTGTTTGTCCCGAGTAGGACTCCGTGTACTGTCTTGTATAGCCCTGTATATATTCACGGGTGTGGCTCCGTTGAGAGATACACACAAATCAATACTTTACATGGAGAACTTGTCTTGCCGCCGGCGGCCGGCCTCCTCTCTCCGCGTATCTCGGCCATGGCCCGGCAACTCTCTTCAACCTAGCGCAGAGGATAACACGATGTGCCCACCTCATTTCTGTCTCTCTCTAACAGAGACACGGCGAAAGAACGACTAGAATATTAAATAAAATCGCCCGTATCTAGGCCCAGTAGAACAAGGGATAATTAACAAGGTGCCCTCAGTTGGCACCACGACCTCAGTTTTACCCCTAGCGCCGAATCGACCTCAGTTTTGCCCCTAGTCAGTGCGCAAGGACTCCTTTCGCTGCTCCCACCGTTACTTTCGGCCTCCCGTTAGGATCCTGACCTGTGGGACCCATCATAAAACCGTTGGCGGGGCCTGTGGGCCCCAGCTGTTGAGCGTTGGCGCGGTTTGTGTGCCCCAGCTGTTGACGGTTGGCGCTGCATGTGGGCCCCACCTGTTGACCGTTCCTTGCGGCCCAATGTCACATGAGGCCCAATGTCAACATGTAGACTACACATTATCCATTTATATTTATTAATCACTACATGCAGACTACGCATTATCCATTTATTAAACCATCAAATTATTCATATTAATAATATAAAATATATACTGTGCTCAACTCAAATTTTTGTGTTATCTTAGAAAACATAATGCAGCACATCTCTTATATATAAATTTTGTTTACAATGTGCAGATTTTAAAGCGATGATTAGAAAGGATAAAACTTCTAAACGGTGGGTACATTTGGACAAATATAAGAGCATAACTTTATATATAGGGCTTATATATAATTAAACATACTTAAAAAGGATAACTGGCTCCACTTTACATATATTCAGTGGGGCCCGATAAACATTACATTTAACTAAAAAAAAAGGCTTAGTCCTAACTGCTCCCGCTCTGCATGCATGCGGGAGCCCTTCCCGCCCTCCGGCGCCGCCCTACTTCCTCCACTCCGACGCCCGGATCTCCATCTCCTGGTTGATTCGGGTGTGGCGGTTCTCCGCCTGCATCCTCTCCTCCTGCCTCTAACGGGACCGCTTGATGCTGGACCGGAAATCCTTCGCCTCCTCCTTCGCCTCCTTCTCCTCATGCGCCTTCAACTCCTTCGCCTCTAGCCGCTCCAGTCTCTTGAGGCGGCGGTTCGTCTTGGGGGAGATGTCCAACGTCTTGGTTGTGGTGGAAGGGACGAGGCGGTGGACGAAGGGAGGCGTCGGCGATCGCTCCCGTTTGGGAGAGACGTCCGACTCCGCCTCGGGCCACTCGGCCTCGTACCAAGGCCGAGCCTTGGGGTGGTTATCCTCGTCGGAGACCGACTCCGAGCTTGAAGGGAGTGAGTAGGAAGACATTGTTAGGGCTTGAAGGGAGAGAAGGGCAAAGGGCTGGAGAGGGATGAGAATATGGAGGACGAGTGAAAAGGACTATTTAAAGACACGATTAGACGTGAATTTATTTGCGTAGATGAAGCAAACTGTGTGAACACTTTGGATGCAGTGTAGAAGAGTCGATGCATGGTCAAAGCGGTGTAGAACAGGCATAGGCGTAGGCGTAGGCCGGGCAGCTAGTGATACGGAGTACGAGCGCGTGTGCATTCGTCAGTCGAAGTGATTCGACGTTGCATGCGTGTATTAAAGAGGTGAAGAGAAGAAAGTCCAAAGTCTCACGCCAAATCCTGCCTCGCTGCGTATGCATTGATGCGTATCTTCTGAAAACTAGGCGTGGAGGGCTGCGTCGCTACAAATGCGACGCGAGTCGTGTTTCTGAAACCAGGCGTGGAGGGCTGCGTCGCTGCAAATGCGACGCGGCTCGTGTTTCTGAAACAAGGCGTGCAGGACTGCTGCAAATGCGACGCGACGTTAACTATTTTCTTCTTCTGCCACGTTGTTTACTCTGAAAAAACGAGGCGTGCATGCACCGGGCTGGTGAACGGGGCCCCACTAGACAGTGTCCGTTGTTACATGCCGTTACATTGAGACAAAACACCCAGTCCATGCACCGCTTCATTTTCGATCGTTTGATCGTAAGGAACGGTGCAGATCGAGTCCATGCATGCAAACTACGGCGGCAACGGCCTGCAGACGCTGAGATGAGCGCTCGCGATCCTCTGACTTTAGGTCACTGACAAATGGAGCCCATCACACATCGGACCCACGTGTCATGGTAGAAAGTCAGAGAACATAAGGTGGGCAAAGTAAGAGGATCTGGTTCCCTCTGTTTTTAAGGCGTGTACAATAGTGTAGACGGGTGCTGTCTGCACTACTCGGCCATGTCATTTCTAGACATTTTTAGAGATATTTGCTTGGTTGTGCTAGGATAGCCCATAGGAACATAGAACAAAAAGGTAGAACCCACCTCTTCGGAAGATTCACGATGTTTGGTCCGATACAGGAGTTTCACCCTAAGCGCTCACGAGAGAGAAGTGGATGCCGGTGAAGCGGTTCACACCCCGGAGAGAAATCTTTGACATCCTAATCACACAAACACACCTATACTAACATGGTATGGCACCCCCTAGCTTATGTTGGGATCCAGACACTCCGTAGCCCCCCTCCCGGTGAAACCCTAGCCCCGCTAGAGAAATACCTGACTTATACGGAAACACGCGGTAACTGCGTCGAAAGGGGGTAGCAATGTGGAACTATTTTCTTGGTTGTGCTAGGATAGCCCATAGGAACAAAAAACAAAAAGGTAGAACCCACCTCTTCGGAAGATTCAGGATGTTTGGTCCGATACAGGAGTTTCACCCTATAAGCGCTCACGAGAGAGAAGTGGATGCCGGTGAAGCGGGTCACACCCCGGAGAGCAATATTTGACATCCAAAGCACACAACACACCTATACTAACATGGTATGGCACCCCCTAGCTTTTGTTGGGATCCAGACGCTCCGTAGCCCCCCCTCCCGGTGAAACCCTAGCCCCGCTGGAGAAATACCTGACTTATACGGAAACACACGGTAACTGCGTCGAAAGGGGGTAGCAATGTGTACTATTTGCTTGGTTGTGCTAGGATAGCCCATAGGCAAACAAAAAGGTAGAACCCACCTCTTCGGAAGATTCACGATGTTTGGTCTGATACAAGAGTTTCACCCTATAAGCGCTCACGAGAGAGAAGTGGATGCCGGTGAAGCGAGTCACACCCCGGAGAGCAATCTTTGACATCCAAAGCACACAGCACACCTATACTAACATGGTATGGCACCCCCTAGATTTTGTTGGGATTCAGAGACTCCCTAGCCCCCCTCCCGGTGAAACCCTAGCCCCGCTGGAGAAATACCTGACCACTGGTAGAAAATAGGCCTACAGTCCCGGTTCGCCAGGACCATTAATCCCGTCCGGGCAACCGGGACTAGCTATGCGCGACTAAATGCCCCCCCCCTATAGTCCCGCCACTTACGGACCGGGACTAAAAGCCCGTCCACGTGGGCGCTAGGGGTCCGTTGCGGCGGAGGACCTTTAGTCCCGGTTCTTGTGGTTAACCGGGACTGAAAACCTGCGCAGGTTTAGGGTTTTAGGCCCCCTAAACCTGTTTCCTTTTTAATTTGTTTTGTTTTAATTTCAGTACACATATGCATGCATATATATATATGAAATATCAAACAAGGAGAATTCAATAGGAATATATAATATATATTCAATATCGGGTGACCATATATACAACCTCGAACAAGTTTCCATATTACACAATTAAGATGGACGAGCATACACAAATTCGCACAAGTTTCAAAGTACTTAGGGCTTATACATGCGTATAAAAGTCATCGTCGGTGGACGCATGGAACTCTCCTTTCTTCTGGATGACATGCCTAAGGAAAAATCCTGCTATTTCCTCTTGAATTGGTCGGAAGCGAGCTTCTGGAGTAAGCGCCCTCCGCAAGTTATTGAGACCCTTCCGCGTTTCCTCGTCCTTCTTCCTCTCAGATATTTCTTTCCGTATGTTCTCACAGACATAGTATCCACATAGACCGGTCCCCGGTGGCTGCTTATCCACACCTTTGACCACATTTTTAAATCGTAGCGCATCTTTGAATTCACCGACATGTTGAAGTGAGAGCCGTCTCCAAACTCTACAATGCAAATAAAATTAAATGAACAAGGGAGTTATTAGCTTAGAAAATGAACAAAAGAGACCGATCGATATAGAGCGCAAATGATTGAAAAATAATTACTTTTGCATCATTTTTCTCATGTCGACCCAAAGATCTGTATTTGAATTCATAGAGTCAATGATGAAAACTATGGACTTGTGAAGATCAATTTTTAGCAGAATCCAGTGGTACCTGCGGACACATTAGATGCAGAGTCATGCATAATTTATCGATTGGACATACCATGCATGGAGTAAACAAAAGAGAATGGGAACATGAGAGAAACACTCACCCAAAATGGTAAGGAAATAGAATATATCTTTTGGATTCATGCTTTTAAAAAAAATTGTACAAGTCTTTCTCCACGTCTATGGGTGACGTTCTAACATAGTTCCATTAATGATTTGTGGGTCAATGAACCCAACATCATGGATGAGTCTTACTTTGCATTCCGAAATCTTCAATCTGCATAATAGCGTACGGAACAATATAGTTAGGACAATATATATATATATAGTGTAGGCAATGAAGAACGAGATGAGGTAGAAATAAATCACTTACAGAACGTAGCAACTCAGGATAGATTTGTCGAGCTCACGCATATTGAACAGCTGGAACAATTCACTCAACTCAACTGTTACAGAGTACTTTTTGGTGTGATGCTCCTCTGTATAATCCACATACACATATTCTTTGTCGGTAAATGTTATGAAATCTTTGTACCAACGCAGCAGACTTTGCATTAGTGGTGGTAGATCCTTTTCCTTCGCAGGCTCGACGAGAGGCCCTTTCTTCACATATTTTAATGCTACATCAGCCATTGGCATATCGTCCATGTCTAAAAAGGCACGAAGAGACATACCGGCCTCGGACGCATTTTGCATGGCAGTAGCTACAGTCAATCCCATTGCTGTCACAGCATTTATGACCTCGGGGTCCTGTTCCGGAGCGGCTGTCACTATGAGGGGGGGATCGATTGTTTACTCTGCATCCCGAGATGGGCAACTTGTTTCCCGCTTTGTATCATTTTTGCTTTTTTTTTCTCCTCCTCCAATATTCCTGCTTGCTTACGAAGTTCAATATCATAGTATTTAGGCAAATTCTTCACGGATTGGGACACTGTCGATAAAAAATCCGTAGCCCAATAGTCTACAATCGGAGGGAATACTTCCTTGGGCTCAGGCTCCTTTAGCGCCTTCAGTTTGCCCTTCCATTTCTCAACGTCAGCCTTCACGACCAATTTGGTTTTAGCATCACTAAGTTCCCAAGGCCTTGGGGTGAGAGGCTTCAGTGATGGCTCCGGTACCCGTGTGGTCTTAGGTACATAAGGGTCCGGGTTAATAGACCAAGAGCGGGTTCCCTTGCTGGCCGCCTGCTTCTGTTTCTTCGCTGGAGGAGGAATGGGGGGCGACGTCTGCTTATCCTCCGGAGGAGGAATGGGGGGCGACGTCCGCTTATCCTCCGGAGGAGGAATGGGGGGCGACGACGTCTGCTTTTCCTCCGGAGGAGGAATAGTGGGAGACGTCTGCTTTTCCTCCGGAGGAGGAATCGTGGGCGACGGCTGCTTAACCGCCGGAGGAGGAAGATCGGGGGACGGCGTCGAATGGCGTGAAGGAGGCGTAGGTGAACCAGCACTAGCACCACCACCACCACCAGCACCTGCACCATCGTAGGGGGGTGGACTTGTTAGCCTTGGCGTCTCGCCTGGAAACACTATGTACTTCTTTTTCCATAGAATGAACTGGCGCTTGACATCTCCAAGTCTTCTCTCCCCTTCGGGTGTAGCTATGTCAATCTCCAGGTCCTCAAACGCTTGGACTATGTCTTGCACCGTGACACGAGCATAGCCATATGGAATGGGGTTGTTGTGATGGAGTGCTCCAGGTGTATAGGGTAAAGCACTGCCGGTAGCCACCTTCATGGAAATGTTCCCCACGGGATAATGCAGATCACATTCTTTCATCTCCTTTACGCCATCCACGGGGTAGTGAGGCTCCGGTGCACGACTCTCGATCATCGGTGCATTAGCACCTGCAGTCGGGGCCTCCGTGGAAGCCACGCTGCTTCTCCGCTGCTGGCTTCCGAGATCCGTTGCATGTTCTTGATGCGGCCCTGCAGCCGACGCTTTTTCTTTCTCAAGTATTCCCGCCACGACCTTCTTTAGGTCAGAAAATTCCATTGCAAGATTCGCCAGTTCATCTGCAGCCCGGTCCGTACCTCTCCTACGGCTTCTGTAACAGTACGGGTCACCCTCCTGGGAAAACCCTACTTTCCACGGCAATCTGCCTTTGCCTCGTATATGTCCTCCGTGTTCAGGATTTCCGAGGGCAACTGTCAGTTGGTCTCTCTCTCTGTTGAACGTGATCTTGCCCTGTTGAGCTTTGGTCATTGCGTCAACAAGTTCTTTTGTGGGAGCAAACTTTTTCTGCCGGTGAACACACTCCCCTGTCTCCGGGTCTAGCGATCCCCCATGCCCGTACCACCACATTTTGGCTCTTTCGTCCCATCCCTCTGTACCTAGACGGATTCCTCTTGCCCTTAGGCCGTCCTCCATTGCCTGCCACTTAGGCGCCGAAACGCGGTATCCTCCTGGCCCCATAACATGATGGTACTGTTTCTTTTTCGCATTAGCCTTATTTTTTGCCGACATTTCCTTGAAATGCTCCGATTTATGTTGCGTCACAAATTCTGTCCAATCATCTCTCAGTTTCTCATATTGTCCAGTGAAAATCGGAGTCTTGCCCTGGCTGACATATTCACGGAACAATTTTTTCTTGAAGTTCCGGAATGCTTCGGTCATCTTCTGAAGAGCGAACTCTTTGACTATCCTCCTCCTCTCACGTCCACCCGGAACGTCCTGACCGAATTCATCTTTTTTGTTGTATTCCGGAGGTAGAATGAAATGTGCAATAAGCTTTCTAAACATAATCTTTTTCGTTCTCTTGTCGACATAACTGAAACCAATACGTGCTTTCTTTGGCTCCTTCCATTCCTGGACGGTGATCGGGACGATGTCTCTAACAATGACTCCGCATTGGTTGATAAACTTTGTGGTGTGCTGTAGGGGCTTGCCGATTTCACTGACTGATTCGATGGTATATATTTCGGAATCTTTCATCGCCTTGGATTTGCCACGCTTTGTCATACTAGATCCGACCGAGGGCTAAAATAAGAAAGAGAGTCGCGCGCGTTAGTCTTTGCAATTGGACCGAGGGCTAAAATATATACCTCGCCGGAGGTGGTTGTTCTTTGCAATTGGAGATCGTCGTTTGTCGACGGTTGACCTCCGTCATCAATGTCCATTCCTTCACCTCCTTGATCATCGACAATGTCTGTTCCTTCTTCACCTCCTTGATCATCGACAATGTCTGTTCCTCCTTCACCTTCTTGATCCTCAAGGTTCAGATAAGAAGAGATTATATCATCGACAATGTCTGTTCCTCCTCCGGCTATGATATCTAATATATAACCTTCAGCCACCTGTTCCGCCGTCAGGTCTCTATTGTCTGCCATATGTCACTCCTGCAGACATGCATGTAGTAAAAATTAATTAAGTATATAGGAGACTTAGCAAATATTGTCGTAGAAAGAGGGAAAACAGATTGGTAGGGTCGCTCAAATGACTTGGAGAACCCCATAGCTAGGTTGCATTTGCTTTTCTGGTCATTTTGGTATATTATACTTAATATTCTGAATTTATTGAATTAAAACTTACTTTCATTATTTTAATGAATTTAACTCAAATTCAAATATGGTCTCATTTTAAACTTTGTCAAACATGAATGATAATGATATAAACAGATAGCTTACATTTTTGTGAACATTTTGCATATTTTTCCATAATTTTTGGAATTATAAATTAAAAGTTATTTAATTTAGAAGATTTAATTATGTTCTGTAATTCCATATACAGTGGGCCCCACGTGTCATGATGACGTCATTAAAAAAAACTAGTCAACACGTGGCCAGGTGACGTCATGATGACGTCACCCCTGGCGTCACACGGTGGCCGGCGGTGGCAGTTCAGGCTCTCGGGTCTCCGGCGATTCCGACGATTCCGGCCACGGGGGAGGGAACGGAGATGGGGAGGAGGCCACTGTGGTGCTCGCCACGGGGGAGGGGACGGAGATGGGGACGAGGCCACGGCCACTGTTGTCTCGCCGGCGGCGAATCTGGCCGCGGTAGCGAGCGCGAGGGCGGCGCGTTCTCAGTTCGTGGTCGCCGTTCGAGGGCGGCGCGTTCGCGCGTGATTCGTGGTCTCCGTTCGATGGCGTTCGCGCGTTGGATCTAGGGCGACGGCGACGGCCCGCGGGGAACCTACCGGAGAGACGGCGACGGGACGGGGGCGGAGCAGGGTGGAGGCGGTGGAGAGAAGGGCTCGACGACGGCGACGGCGACGGCGATGGAGACGGCGCGGTCCTCTGTGCGGGCGACGGCGACGGGGCAGAAAGACGAGCAGGCGCCGGCGCGAGGGAAGAAGAGGGTTTGTGACTTAGAAAATTTTGGGGCAGGAAGGCATCGCACATATATAGGTCCAGCCTTTAGTCCCGGGTGGTGTCACGAACCGGGACTAAAGGTCCCCTGGGGTACCCTCCGCGGGCCTTTAGTCCCGGTTGGTGTCACGAACCGGGACTAAAGGTGAAAATTTTCGCGGCGTTCTCGTTCCCGCGCAGAACGAGCCTTTAGTCCCGGTTCGTGACACCAACCGCGACTAAAGGTGGTTATTCGAATAAAAATAATAGATGCGTGCAACCTTAAAAATACAAATAATATATCAGAAAATTCAGAAAAATAAAACTAATTCTTTTTCCAATCTTAAAAATACAAATAATATATCAGAAAATTCAGAAAAATAGAACTAATTCTTTTTCCAATCTTAAAAATTCCTATAGATAAAAAAGGCAGTACATAATGGCAAGAGTGGATCTAAACCTAAACGGAGAGCATAGATGCATGCATGATCTGATATCTGCTGCTAGTCATACTCCTGCCTAGGCCTACGACATGAGAAAATTCAGAGCCCAGGACTGGGCCTGAGGGTAGCGCAGGCGGGGGTTATCGCCGGCCCTGATGTAGTCCATGACGCTCTGTAGAGTCCGGCCGGACCACCATAGCCGACGACCGGCCTCGTGAAAGTTCCCAGGAGGCAGGCCGTCCTCCTCATACCTGGCGAGCGCCTTCTCACGCCGATTGATGAAGAAGGCATCCCAAGTATGTTGGTTATCGGGATGCCAGCTGGGATCTCTCCGCTGCTCCGGCGTGAGCTCGTGGTAGTAATGGTTCGTGATGGCCGCTCGACGTGCCACACCTTGAGGAAGAGGAGGGACCGGCACTCCTCCGGCGCTCAGCATCCAACCGGCGGGAACACTGTAGCCGGGCGGGCAGGGGTAGTTCGAGGCGGAAAGTGCCTCGGCCTGGTTGAATGTTAGAGTGGGTACGGTAGAAGCCATGAGAGAGTGGTGAGTTTGTATGTGTTTATGCCAATGGTGTGGCAATGCACATATATATAGCGAGAAGAAAACATCCCTTTAGTCCCGGTTGGGGACACCAACCGGGACTAAATGGGTTAGGGTTTCGTTTGGACCAATCAAATAGAATCACACGGATCGTGTGTTTCTTTAAAGCGCTTGTGAGTCGTTGGATCCGGGGTGTGTTTCTTTTGAGCTGTTGTGAGCCGTTCGATCAGGGCTACGGTGTGTTTCTTTCGAGTTGTTGTGAGCCGTGGATGAGGTGGTTTCTTAACCGTTGGATCAAAACCCTAGCACAACACTTTGTGAGCCAGAGGACCCTATATATAGCCCACCTTCATACACCGGTCAGTTCATCGAGCAAATACAAAACATCCGGATTCGCCATCATACGTCCTACCGTGCATTTGGTATGCATATTGCACTGAGTAGCCACGGTAGGGCTGTATGATGGTGATACCGATTGTTTTGTTCTACACCCCCCCTTTAACACATCCATCCATGCTTGGGTCAGTGTTCACTTTGAGCTCGGGTAGTAATGTGCAACTATTTGCTTGGTTGTGTTAGGGTGGCGCGTGGCGCGGGAATTGTGACGCGTGGCGCGGGAGTTGCGACGCGTGGCGCGGTAGTTTGTGACGCGTGGCCAGGAGGGCGCGGTATAAACTGTCGCGCCTCGAGCGCGTCTTCTCCTCTCCACGCACCGTCGCGCTTCCACCATGCCTCCGAGGAGGAACAGCACCACCGGCTTCCGCGGCGTCCGAGCACGGCAGAACGGAATGTTCAGCGCAGATATCCGCTGGGGGGACGACCGCATCCCCCTCGGCACCTTTGCGACGGCGGCGGAGGCAGCCCGCGCCTGGGACGCGGCGGCCTGGCGCCTCAACCGCCCGCGGTCGCTGATGAACTTCAACGACTGCCACACCGTCTGGGAAGCGGAGGCCAGGGCGCCGAAGCCGCAGATCATCACTGCCGCCGACCACCTCCACCTCCGCCACCGCGCGTTTCAGGGCCTAGTCGACGCCAGGGAAGACCGCGTCGTCCGCGAGTATTACCGGAACAACCCGGGGGAGGAGAGCGCCGACGAGGAGCTCTGGCAGACCCGCGCGGGTCAGCGGGCGGAGCGCCGCCTCGAACGCCACCTCGCGTTAGATGTCGCTCGGGAGGCGAGGACGAGGGAGCTGCAGGAGCTTCGTCGGGCCGACCGCGCCGGCGAAGTCTGGGCCTCCGACGATCCGAGGTGGGGGCCTATCTCGGACATACCATCATGCACCTCCGACGACGACGAGGAGGTCACGGACGAGTTCGGCGACGATGATGACCCGGAGGAGGTCACCGACGAGTTCCCCGACGACGACGGCGAGGAGTAGCTAGTGTTCGTCTGTTTTCTCTTTTTAATAAAAGAATTTGCATTCCGGCGACACTGCGGCGCGCTAGCGCGTCTGTTTTCTGTTTTTAGTAAAAGTTTGGTACAATAAATTAATTAGAGATAATATAATTCAAAATGATCCATTAAACATGATCCATTCAACAAAGTTTGGTACAATAAATTATTACACATCAATTCTTCCCTTGTGTCCCCGCTTTCTTACGATTTGGACGTATCCATGGAGCATCCTCATCATTTAACTTAATGCTTGGGTCAGAGTTCACTTTGAAGGGCGGAATTTCACCAAACATATTATAATTTTCTGACATGTCTGTCTTGTCCTCCACTCCCACGATGTTTCTTTTATCTGAAAGAACAATGTGACGCTTTGGATCATCGCATGATGCACTGATCGTTTTCTTATCTTTCCGTTTCCTCGGTTTGCTACTCATGTCCTTCAAATAGAAAACCTGAGCGACATCTTTGGCTAGGACGAATGGTTCGTCAAGGTAACCAAGATTGTCGAAATCCACCATTGTCATTCCGTATTGCTCGTCCACCTTTACCCCACCTCCTGTTAGCTTGAACCATTTGCACCGGAACAAAGGGACCTTAAAATAGGGTCCATAGTCAAGTTCCCATATCTCCTCTATGTAACCATAATATGTGACCTTTTGCCCAATCTCGGTTGCTGCATCAAAGCGGACACCACTGTTTTGGTTGGTGCTCTTTTTATCTTGGGAGATCGTGTAAAATGTATTCCCATTAATCTCGTACCCTTGGAAAGTCGTGATAGTCGAAGATGGTGTCTTGGCCAACATGTACAGCTGATCTTCAACATCATTGTCATTCATTAAATGTTTTCGCAACCAACTGCCGAAAGTCTCCATGTGGGCCTTTCTAATCCATGATTCAGGCTTCCCCGGGTTGTTCGAGCGTAAAATATTCTTGTGTTGCTCGAAGTACGGAGCCACCAAGCTCGAATTTTGCAGAACTGTGTAGTGTGCTTCAGTCATAGAATGACCGTCCATACATATCGTTGATTTCCTTCCGGTCGTGCCTCTTCCACTTAGTCTCCCCTCGTGCCGCGATTGAGGAATACCAATCGGCTTAAGGTCAGGAACATAGTCAATACAGAACTCAATTACCTCCTCATTTCCATAGCCCTTTACGATGCTTCCTTCTGGCCTAGCACGATTACGAACATATTTCTTTAATACTCCCATAAACCTCTCGAAGGGGAACATATTGTGTAGAAATACAGGACCGAGAATGGAAATCTCTTCGACTAGGTGGACCAGGAGGTGCGTCATAATATCGAAGAAGGATGGTGGAAACAGCAACTCAAAACTGACAAGACATTGGACCACATCGTTCTGTAACCGTGGTAGATCTTCTGGACTGATTACCTTCTGAGAGATTGCATTGAGGAATGCACACAGCTTCACAATGGCTACTCGAACATTTTCCTGTAGGAGGCCCCTCAAAGCAATCGGAAGCAATTGCGTCATAATCACGTGGCAGTCGTGAGACTTCAGGTTTTGGAACTTTTTGTCCGCCATGTTTATTATTCCCTTTATATTCGACGAGAAGCCAGACGGGACCTTCATACTGCTCAGGCATTCAAAAAAAATGACCTTCTCTTCTTTCGTAAGAGCGTAGCTGGCACGACCTTGAAACCATTCCGGATGCCGGTCATCTGGGTCTTTCAAAAGGTGTTGATCCCGCCGTGCTTCCTTTGTATCCTTTGTCTTCCCATACACGCCCAAGAAGCTTAGCAGGTTCACGCAAACATTCTTCGTAACATGCATCACGTCGATTGCAGAGCGGACATCTAGGACTTTCCAATACTGTAGCTCCCAAAATATCGATTTCTTTTTCCACATGGGTACGTGCCCGTCAACTCCCTGCGGAACTGATTGTCCGCCAGGACCCTTTCCAAAGATGACATTCAAATCCTTGACCATATCAAATATCTCAGCTCCAGTACGTTCCGCAGGCTTCGGCCGGTGATCTGCCTTGCCGTTGAAATGCTTGCCTTTCTTTCTTACGTTATGATTTCGGGGAAGAAATCGACGATGACCCAGGTACACGTTCTTCCTACAGTTATCCAAAAATTCACTTTCAGTCTCATGTAAGCAGTGTGTGCATGCTTTGTATCCCTTATTTGACTGTCCAGAAAGGTTACTGAGAGCAGGCCAATCGTTGATGGTTACAAAAAGCAACGCTCGTAGGTTAAATTCCTCTTCTTTGTGCTCATCCCACACAGGTACACCAGGTTTGCCCCACAATTGTAAAAGTTCATCAACTAATGGCCTTAGGTACACATCGATGTCGTTGCCGGGTTGCTTCGGACCTTGGATGAGCACTGGCATCATAATGAACTTCCGCTTCATGCACAACCAAGGAGGAAGGTTGTAGATGCATAGAGTCACGGGCCAGGTGCTATGGCTGGAGCTCTGCTCGCCAAAAGGATTCATGCCATCAGTACTTAGACCAAATCTTATGTTCCTTGCGTCAGCTGCAAAATCTTTGAACTCTCTGTCGATCTTTCTCCATTGCGTTCCATCAGCGGGGTGTCTCAACTCCCCGTCGGACTTACGGTCCTCTTTGTGCCATCGCAACAACTTGGCATGATCTTTGTTCCTGAACAGGCGTTTCAACCGAGGTATTATAGGAGCATACCACATCACCTTGGCGGGAACCCTCTTCCTGGGTTTCTCGCCCTCAACATCGTCACCAGGGTCATCGTCTCTGATCTTATAACGCAATGCAGTGCATACAGGGCATTCATTCAAATCCTCGTATGCACCGCGGTAGAGGACGCAGTCGTTAATGCATGCATGTATCTTCAGAATCTCTAAACCTAGAGGGCACACAACCTTCTTTGCTTCGTACGTACTGGTGGGCAACTCGTTATTCTTCGGAAACATATTCTTCAACATTTTCAGCAAATTTTCAAATGATGAGTCAGCTACACCTTCCCGTGCCTTCCATTTCAGCAAATCCAGTGTGCAGCCCAGCTTTTTCAGACTATTGTCGCATCCTGGGTACAGTGACTTCGTGTGATCCTCTAACATGCGATCCAAATTCTCCCTCTCCTTGTCAGTTTCGCAGCGTCTCCGTGCATCAGCAATGGTCCGACCAAGATCATCAGCGGGCTCATCATGTGCCTCTTCTTCACCTTCACCAAACCCTTCCCCACCTTCAGCATCATCCTCCATGAAAGTATCACCGAAAAGGTCATGATAGTTGAAATCGATATCATCCTCTTCTTCATCTTCTTCCATTCTAACCCCTCTTTCTCCATGCTTGGTCCAACAATTATAGCTTGGCATGAAACCGTGCCGAAGCAGGTGCATGTGAACGACTCTTGAGGAGGAGTGACCCTTCTCATTCTTACATTCAGCACATGGACACATAATAAAACCTCGCTGTTTGTTCGCATTTGCCACTACGAGGAAATCTTTCAAACCCGTAGTGAACTCACCGGAGAGTCGGTTACCGTACATCCATTGCCGATTCATCTGCATTATTATTATATAAAGTATATAATTAACCATCATGCATCTGTTAAACTAACTAGCTAGCTGGAAATAATACAAATCATGAAAGGTTCAAGTTGCTAACCGCGATCACGGAGGTAAAATAAATGAAAACGCTCAAGTGTGTTTCATGCTATGGGGCATTTCATCGAACACCTTGTGTGCATAGTAGGAACCAAAAGCATACCCACCACCCCCTTGTGAATATTGTGAGCAAATGTGGCCAAGTGCAGCGAGGTGAGTCCTATATATAGGGATGGGCCTTTAGTCCCGGTTCACCTGGACAACCGCGGCTAAAGGCCGTGGGGCCGGCCCAAGGACCTATTAGTCCCCGTTGGTCTGGCCAACCGGGACTAAAGCCCCTCCCCTCCGCCAGCTGTGGGCCGAGCGCGCTGGGCCCAGACTATTGGTCGCGGGTCTCGTCCCGAACCGTGACTAAAGACCCCTATGGTCGCGGGTCCATTATTTTGGGGACTAATGGGGGCGTACCGAAGGCCTATTTTCTACCAGTGGACTTATACGGAAAACACGCGGTAACTGCGTCGAAAGGGGGTAGAAATGTGGACTATTTGCTTGGTTGTGCTAGGATAGCCCATAGGCACACAAAACAAAAAGGTAGAACCCACCTCTTCGGAAGATTCACGATGTTGGTCCGATACAGGAGTTTCACCCTCTAAGCGCTCACGAGAGAGAAGTGGATGCCGGTGAAGCGGGTCACACCCCGGAGAGCAATCTTTGACATCCAAAGCACACAACACACATATAATAACATGGTATGGCACCCCCTAGCTTTTGTTGGGATCCATACACTCCGTAGCCCCGCTCCCGGTGAAACCCTAGCCCCGCTGGAGAAATACCTGACTTATACGGAAACACGCGGTAACTGCGTCGAAAGGGGGTAGCAATGTGGAACTATTTGCTTGGTTGTGCTAGGATATCCCATAGGAACAAAAAAAAAAAAAAAAGGTAGAACCCACCTCTTCGGAAGATTCAGGATGTTTGGTCCGATACAGGAGTTTCACCTTGTAAGCGCTCACGAGAGAGAAATGGATGCTGGTGAAGCGGGTCACACCCCGGAGAGCAATCTTTGACATCCAAAGCCCACAATACACCTATACTATCATGTTATGGAACCCCCTAGCTTGTGTTGGGATCCAGACGCTCCGCAGCTCCCCTCCCGGTGAAACCCTACCCGCTGGGGAAATACCGGACTTATACGGAAACACGCGGTAACGGCGTCGAAAGGGGGTAGCAATGTGGAACTATTTGCTTTGTGGTGCTAGGATAGCCCATAGGAACACAAAACAAAAAGGTAGAACCCACCTCTTCGGAAGATTCACAATGTTTCCACCTCATATTCTTTGAAATCTCTACTCCTCTATTCGAGGAATCTCATTTTAGTGATGGCTTTCATTCTAATGTTTATAAATCCTATTTATATTTTTCCTAGACTTGTATTAGACCTATATAATGCAATTCCGAAGCCTGAAAATTTATTGGATGAATATTCGTATTATTTGTTTTCTTTTGAATAATAATGGTTTTAATCGAAAATTGTAAATAAAACAAGTTTAAAACATCAAATGAAAAAATAACTTTGGATCTTTCTTAGTCACACCAAAATGAAGATTTGGTGAGATTTTGACCATATTTGAGTTCCAAAGGTTTGAAACTCATCTCATTATCTTGAACTCTCTACTAGACTGTTCAAGATATCACATGTTACACAAGGTTTTTTCGTTCCATTCTTTATAAGATAGGTTTATATTTTTTTCTCGTTACTATATGACATAACACTATTATGTGCGTCGGCAATATATTTTTTCGATTTTTTTTGAATTATGTATGCTCATTTCAAGCTTGGTCAACCCTCTGTTTGACCACCCGAAAAGCTTCTAGAAGGAAACACAGAGATTCGACCTGGACTGTTGGATCGACGCCTTCTAGAAGGAATCGTGCATCGGACGGATGCGCTCGCAGCCACAGCGATCCGCGAGACGTTCGTTCTGCGCTCTGATTGGTTGGTACGTTGGCCACAGGGATCGATGGTTCTACATATGATTTCTTTGCTGTTAAGTATTATAAACCATGTTATTTAAATAAAAAAATATAATGAAACTTCAGATTTACTACAGCGATGATTTTTATCAGTTTTACATATGATTTTTCTATTAAACCATGTTATTTAAATAAAAAATGAAAAATAGAAGAATTATTCAAAACATAATGAAACTTCAGATTTACACTATACATGTAGAATAGATGTCTAGGAAATTCATTTGGTTGATTTAGAAAATATGCCAAAAAATGTTGAAGCACAAATGGGGGTATTTACCCTAGCTTCGGACCTCATTTGAAGCACATTTCTCACGAGAATTGAGCGATGGTTGCAAATGAGCATAAAAAATTCAAAACAAATCAAAATGACATGAATCCAACGCACAACGTTGTTATATGTGATATAGTTGCTCCTCAAATTTCTATGGATAATTTTGGCAAAGTCGAATTTTTCATGAAATTATAAACGGGGGTATTTACCCTTTGCTTCGGACCTCATTTGAAGCATATTTCTCACGAGAATAGAGCGATGGTTTTAAATGAGCATAAATAATTCATAAAAAAATAAAACTGACATGAATCCAACGCACAATGTTGTTATATGTGATATAGTTGCTCCTCAAATTTATTTGGTTACGTTTGGCAAGGTCGATTTTTTCATGAAATTTCAAACGGGGGTGTCTACCCTAGCTTCAGACCTCATTTGGAGCACATTTCTCAAGAGAATAGAGCGATGGTTTCAAATGATCTTAAATAATTCAAAAAAATATCAAAATGACATGAATCCAACGCACAATCCTGTTATATGTGATATAGTTGCTTCTCAAATTGATTTGGATCGGATAATTTTCACAAGGTCGAATTTTTCATGAAATTCCAAACGGGGGTATTTACCCAAGCTTCAGACCTCATTTGAAGCACATTTCTCATGAGAATAGAGCGATGGTTTCAAATGAGCATAAATTATTCAAAAAAATCAAAATGACATGAATCCAACACACAATGTTGTTATATATGTCTACTCTAGCTTCAGACCTCATTTGAAGCACATTTGCCCAAAATTTTGGAATGACTTAGTTCAACATGCATCATACAACATTATTCAAACATTCTTTTCGCTTTTAATCTACATTCTGGCTCGTGATTGCATTCAGAAATACTCAAAATTAATTAAAAAACGCGAACTCGTTGAAATAGGCTCAAATTCATAGATTCGACGATAGTTTTACAGAAAGCTAGACAGCATAATTTAACTAAAAAAATTGAACAAACTTAAAAAAAAACTACGGTTGGCCGAGGCTCGCCGCGATCACCCGGCCTGGTCGTCGCCCTCCTCCTAGACGTCGTCCTCTACTCCTCTTCCTCGTCGTCCTCATCGCTGTCGTCGTAGGCCAGCATGCTGGAGGGCCCCGCCTCGTGGTCGTTCTTGGCTAATGGCGATGGGTTCGCCAGCGTAGCGATCGCATGCCGCTCCGCTCTGCCTCGAATCCGCAGCCGGTGCAGCTGCGCCTGCTCGGAGGGATGGCGGCGGTCCCGCCTCTCGCTCTGCAGGGCAGCCTTGCGCCGGTCGCTCTCGTACAGCGCGACGACCGCCTGCTGCTCATCCGACGCCGCGGTAGCGGCGAGCTGCCGGTAGACCTGGTGCTCCGCCTGCTCCCTCTGGTGGGTCTCCAGGGATGCACGAACAGCGGCAGCCTCGGCCGCTGCCGCCGCCTCCTTGAGCCAGGAGCGGACCGTGTGGAACGCCTCCTCGTTCCACCATGTTTCGAACGAGTAGACGGTGGCGTGCTGCTCGGGCCAGATAGGCTGCCTCCTCCTGAGCCTCCTCCAGCGCTGCGCCTCCTGCGGCAGCTCCTGCTCGGGCGTCGCCCTGCGGCTGCTGCTGCTCGGGCCCCGCCTCCTGCTGCGGCAGCTGCTGCTCGGGCGCTGCCTCCTCTGGCGCCGGCTGCTTGTTCTCCTCGCCGTCATTGTGGCCCCTCATCGCGGTCGTGGGTCGGCAGTACAACGGCGAGTTGCGCCATGCATGGAGTCGGCGGGACATCGTCTCGGGGTGTCTGGTGAAGTGCGGCGAGGGCGATGAGAGTTTGTGCGGTGAGGGCGAGGAGATGAACGGCGAGAATGGGGAGAGCGGCGAGCGGTGAGGGGCCTTTTGTACCCCTGGCGGGTCATTTACTGCGACGCGCGTGCCGTTACTCCGGCAGACTTTGAACGACCCGGGGGCCCACGGTTTTTCCACGCGTCGCTGACAGCTCTGGCCAGCGTGGGCTGCCCCGCCTTTTCGCCCCCAAGCCGAACCCAGCGGTGGTCGTGGTGGTGGTGTCGCAGGTGCTCGTGGCGCAGCAGGGGATGGTGCGGCGGTGGCGGCGGCGAGAGCGGCAACGCATGACGGCGGGTCAACTAAATTGGGCGGCAGCGCACGACGGTGGTGGCGGGAAACTCGGGTGTGGACTATTCAGCGTAGTCAACTAACTGTGCGGTCCTACCTGTAAGCTCCGGATGGTTTCAACGAACTTGGCAGTCTCACCCGGACCCACTTCGCGAAACGGAGTCTGACTCCTCGGTCCCACTTCGCGAAACGGAGTCGACTCCAAACTTACCGTTCCAGCCTCTCCATAGTAGTTGTGCATAGACTAGGGACAAAACTGAGGTTGATTCAGCTCTAGGGGTAAAACTGAGTACAAGTGATCCGCTGTGGGCAATTCGATAAATGACCCGTAGAACAAATACAAGTGAGACGCAGGCCACGAATATTGATGAACGATCAGAGGCGCGCAAACAGCCATCGGAGCAGCCGTGGACGATCGAACGAACCACAATCCGACCGTGGACGAAATGAGAAACGAACGTTTGAATTAAACATAGGAATAGCTAGCAAAAACCTAAAAACATGCATGTCTTGCCGTAACAGCCGCCCAAACACACGCCAAAACCATCCGGCATTTACGTGACCGTTCAGTGCAGGGAACAAGCGCTAGGGTTTAGGGTTTAGGGAAATGTGGTCACCATCAGCCGCCGTGCTGTCTTCAGCCATTAGGACGAATAAATCTCCGTGTCGTAGTAGGTATACCGGACGTCGTCTTCCGTCAACCAAGGCATCATCTCTAGGAACTGTTTGGCGTCGTACTCCTCGGATATCTCCAGACATCGGAGGCTCGGCGTGGACAAGCCCATGTGCAGCATCTCGTCGGGTTCTTCCGGATCTCCATCGACCTCGCTGTGGCATTCGACGATGGCGAGACGCTCCAGCGAGGGAGACACGAGTTCGAGGCCTTCGAGGCGGCAGCGCACGAGGGCGAGACGCAGCAGCGCCGGGGAGAAGGAGAAGTCGAGCTGTCCGTCGACGAGGTGGACGGCGTCGAGGTGGATCATCGCCACGTGCTGCGAGGCGAACGTGTCGAACCGGCGACTCGGCCGCCATGGGGCGAGCTCGTCGGCCAAGCGGACCACCAGTGAGCGGGCGCAGCACTTGGCGGACAGGGCGTAGTTGACCCAGAGGTCGACGTGTTCGTCCACCTCGCCACGCCAGCCGTCGTCGGTGTACTCGGGGTCGCTGTCGTACCGGTGTTCGGGTATCACAAGGTCGGCGTTGATCTCGAACAAGCGCAGCGCGTCACGTCGCGGTTGAGGAGCAGGCCGCTGAGGAAGAGCCGGAAGGCGTCGCCCTTGCCGCGGACGCGGATGGCCGGGGTGGATCTCCAGAGGTGGCGCCAGCGGCGGGAGAGAAGGGACGACTCGACGGCCTCCCGAGAGGGCAGGAAGGAGAGCACGTGCTTCACCAGATCATCCTGTAGCCGGCCGAACAGATCGCCGCCGCCGTTCTTCTTCATTTTCTTTCTCGAGCTACCTCCGCCCCTCATGTTTTTACAGATTGGATCTACTCCCTCCGTTCCAAAATAGATGACTTCCATTTGTCCAAATATGCATGTATGTAGACATGTTTTAGTCCACATACATGCATATATGGACAAAATAGAAGTCATCTATTTTGGAACGGAGGGAGTATCTACGAGTATAAATGGGAGTATGGAGCCTGTACCTGACCCTGCCGGCCGGGCATCAGGCATGCATTGTATGTACCATGTTGCCGCGCGTGGACCCGATCTAATAATAGTCCTCCGGCCCGGACACGATCAGAGCTGTTTTGGAGCGTTCGATCAGCAAATAAATCGTGTCCGTGGAAAGTATTACGTATTAGCTTCCTTTAATTCAGATCTCTTTCCTCCCTTATTTAAAATAAGTTGTATATTTTTATTCTAAATTTAACGTAAGATCACTTTGACCAATATTATTGATAAAAATCAAAGTTTTAAATAGCGGGAGAAACCATATAGCGGCAGCTTCTCCAGCAGCTATATCAGGATATATCGCAGCTATATCGCAGCTATGACCATTTAGCGGTTCTCCTAAATAATGAAAAAAAAAATCAAAAATTCGGCAGCATATTTACGTATATATATATGTCAACAATACCACATAAGAGATGAATAACAGTTCACATATAGCAATAGTTGATGACATAGTCCTAATATTACATAACCAGCAACATCAAGTAGCATTCTAGCAATAGAAAGTTCACATTGCACTTGCACACAGCAAAGTGCAATGCCAAATTTAACAGTCGGCACAAAAGAGCAGTCTTGCACACAACAAGAAGATGGGAAGCACAGGAGCTTACCGTCAAGAGGCTGCCGTCGGGGTCCGGGGGAAGAGAAGATGCTGGAGACTTCGACCCGTCCGTATCCGTGGCCGCGTCTGCGTTCAGCAAGGACGTCGTCGAGAGCTCGGTTCACCGCCGCTGGGCGCGGCCTCCGTTACCGCCGAGCGCGGCTTGGGTCAGCAGCGGCCGGGAACGCGCTGGGTCAGCAGCACGGCGGACGGTGGCCGGGAGCGGGAGCTAGCGTGGCCGTGCCGTCCGCGCCGCCATGGTTGTTGCTCGCATTGCTTTGGAAAGCAGATGGGGAAAACTGATTGGGGGCTAGGGTTGTGTATCACGGATGCGAAAGAATTGGGCCGGTGCCGCCCAGGCGAAAACTTTGAGCAATTTTTTTTGGGCCGAGCGCGGGACGCTATAGCGGCATAATTTTTAGCGCTACATCACGTTGAGCGGTGTTATTAACGTTTTTTGACCATTATCAAAAAAAGAACGGAGCTGTAACAAGGAACCTCCCAGAATGCTATAGCGCAGATATAGCGCCAATTTCTCGGGAGATTTAAAACTTTGATAAAAATAAGAATATTTAAAAATATTTAACTAATAGTATATCGTAAAATATATTCTTTGGTGTGTCTATTGATATTAAATTGGTATTCTGAATATTTATATTTTTGTCTATATCAAATTTATTATACGTTGACTTTTGTCTAAATTTTATAGGCCTTATTCCGAGAAAGAGCAAACTATTTATTTGACACTACTTGAAAGTTAGGTTCCTTATTTGGCCCTAAGAAAAAAAAATATTCCCCCTTCGACACTTTGTGCAATTGTTTTTCCCTATATGATACTTTAGCTCATTTTGAGCAGCAATGCTGTTAAACTAAAAGGTGAAAAGACGGTTTTGCCCATGGTACATTATGTCACAAATTCTCTAAAGCTTTAAGCCGGGTGGCCATGCTCGCTTCTCAACGATTTGGGGCATGTGGGTTATCTGCAGAGGCACCTGCCCATCGATTTGGGGCATGTGGGTTATCTGTAGAGGCAACGTCGATGGGCAGAGGTATTTCACTGGCATGTGGGTCAATTACAACGCGTTCACAGCTGTACCACGTGATATACCTAAGCCTCGCACTAAAAAGAAAAAGTTACTCGAGTCTATCTCTTCGATCCCGACCTGGTCGCCGCTTCGCCTTGAAGCACAACACCTCCCTAGCGTCTGCCTACTCGCCGAGGCGCTCGCCGGTAGCCTGGACCGTCGCGGCTTTGTGAGCCGATTCTCCTCGGCGAGCCGAATGGCATCCCAAATGTGAGGGCCTTGGACTGTGGTGTGCAGGAACGGTGCGGGGGCTGGCGTATAGCGGCGGCGGACACGAGGAGATTAGTTGGGGCGGAGGTTATGGCATAGGATCCGGCAAAAGGAGGATGGCCTCAAGGAGGCGCGCGGAGAACCGGAACCACGAGGCGGCAGAGAAGGAGCGCCGAGCGGGAAGGCAGGGAGTGCGAGTGGGTTGCACCCAGAGGTCACGTGTTGGACAAGGGCGATAAGAATCTGGTCACGGAGGATGAAAGCGTCACGGGCCAGAAGGATCCCGAGCGCGTCGAGGCAGTTCAGGGCCACGACGGTGCCAGGCGGTCCTTGAGCGCGAGCGAGTATCCACCGCCAATCGACGAGTTCACGTCGTTGTACAATCGAGAAGTCTTTGTAAGAAAACAATCCCGTTAACTTAAATTTTACTGACTGTGTTTTCTCTTCTTGAGGACTTCGGTGATTGCACATTGTTCCTCTAGGAAATTGATTAATTTTCCTTTCTTTTCTGAATTTTAGTTTTCCTAGTTTTTCGTAAAGACAAAGGCAACAGGGTGGTGTGACATATTTTGGCATGATAGATGACAAAACTTGACATGTACATTTAGTTACCTATTATATGTAGATAGAAGCAATGGACGGCCGCCAAGGCCCGTCGGTGGACGTCGACCAAGGCACAACAACCGCGCGAAGTCGACGATGTCTCATGTGGGCCCAATCATTGCGTATCTGGGAAGCACCCGTCCGCGAGCTCATGCGCAAGAGCCAGCGCCCTGGCCACTGTCCACAGCCATAGCTGGTCAGCCACCGCCCCCGCCGCTAGGAGCAAGCAGGCTACCACCGCCGGTAGGGTTCGGGGTGGGGAATCGAAGAATTGAAAGGGGCAGCAGTCGTGTGTCTTCATGGACGCTCTGACAGAGCTTCTGGCCCACAAATGGTTTTGACCGAGCCAAGCCTCCTTAGGTGGACCGCAGCGATCTCGGCCCAAGCTTGGCTCGCACTACTAGGGAATGGCCTACCACCGGCGCACAGGGACCTCCTCGACGGTTATAGGAGTCACGGGGAACCCCGGGAACCCAGCCGCCGGCTCGGGTGGGGGGGGGGGGCTGCAGCGATGGTCCTATTTTTTTCATAATTATAACCTTCTTTTAAGCATTTTCATAATTGTTTACTTGTGGTTTCATTTTTTACTTTAATTACTTTTCAAGACTCTATACGTTTAATTCTCCTGTTTTTAGCAAGAGGGAAAGACAGACAACCTTTTGGAAAGTTGGGGCAAGAGAGAGTTTGTGTTTGTGTGTAGATTCCGCGCTTGTTGACGCGTCATACAATAAGAAACCTTTTTCAAGACTACGAAGTCCTACTGGTTCGATAAACCCTGATTTTTTAACTAAGGGAAATTTTCCACTAGATTACATCATACCATCCGCTTGGGGTCTCGTAACGAGTGTGTGATCACGTCAGCATCAAGTATTTTTTTTCTAGCGCCGTTACTGGTGACTTCTACCTTGTTGCAAGGGGAATCTCACAGTTCCACTCTCTTTCTTTTGTTTTGTTCTTGCTTAGTTTACTTTTGTTTATATTTTTTTATCTTTATAAAAAATCCAAGAAAATTAGTTATCTAACTTCTAGTCTTTTACTTGTTTTGTTAGTTTATTCTTAATTTTATGGCAACCAATGGTTAATTTGTTTGAAACTAGAGGTTATTGGCAAGGTGAGTTCCTGAAGAGCAACAAAAATATTATAAGAAATACCATTTTTCTCAAAAAGATAAACACTTCGGATACTTAAAACCAAATTGGATAGCGCTATGCTAGAAACTTGTGATCTATACATGGAATATCTTATTGTTGTGAAAACACTTGTTGTTATATGAATTTTAAATATCTTATGTTCCTATGTGCTTGTAATGATAATGAAATCATATCCTCTTATGTTTTAAGAAACTATGATTTTTTTTATTATGTGGAACAAACTGAATAATTTATGCTTGGATGGGTGCTATTGAAATTGATTCTTTGCTTATAAAAATAAAATTGATGGTCCTCACAAATCTAAAATTTGTGCTATATTTGAATATTTCCATGATGAATATGAGCACCCGGCTAACAACAAAGGATACCGCTGTTGTGATCCCATTTCTCACCGTGTCATCACCTCACGACAAGTTTACTTTGACGAGTTTTGTTTCCCGTTTGTACGTGAACATGTGGTTGTTCTCTCGCCTGCTCTCTCGCCGTGGTAGCCGGCCCTTGATGCACTGGCCTCAGTCCAGCGGCCACCCTGGATGCCGGCCTGTCACCTGCGGCGTCATCACCGGCCTCCCGGGCCCCGTGACGGCCTCGAGTCTTGATTCGGGTGTCGACTCCGCCGACGGCCACATGCCATGCTTTTTTTTTTGATAAAATACATACCATGAGTTGTGTAAGCACACATGCACACAAATATTTCAGTCCAATGTTAGTAAAGGAAAAGAAAAGAAAAGACAGAGTTCATCCTAGAAAAGACACACAAAATATTTCAGTCGATCGTTACTTATACTTGTTCTCTAAAATCATAGAGGGTCACTGTACTTATGCTTGTTCTCTAAAAATAGCTACAGAAAAAATTGAGAAGTATTTATACTTGTTCTCTAAAACTTTACAATATATAATGGCAGAAGCAAGTAAAAATCATCCCAGTGCCAAACACTGTGTTCTCAGGATCTGGATGTATGCAAGCTAGCAAAAATTCTTATGTCATGGAGGAGTAGCATAATATTATTAGAAGTTTATAAGTACAAATAAGGTTATCTAGCTACACAATTCTTGCCAGATTCTTATGTCATGGAGGATCTAGTCTAGCATCGATCCTGATCGAGAACGAGAAGATTTCAAAACCCGCCAGATTCATCAACCGAGACCTCCACGACGATTATAGGAGTCACGGGGAACCCCGGGAACCCAGCCGCGTAGCGAGTCTAGTCGGAACAAGTGTATGAAAGCAGCGAAGGCTCCATCGACGGCCGCGGCGTGGAGCCCGTCGCTAACGGCGGTGACCGGCCCGATTTGCGCGGAGAAGATGGCGGTGGCGCTTCCCCAGGACACCACGGAGTTCCAGTGGTCGTTCCTCTGACGCGCGTGGGCCATGTCGTGTTTGATGGCCTCGTCGAGGGCAGACTTGGCCGCGTTGCGCACGATTTCCGGCACTTTCGTGGCCACTTCTCTCACCCCGCCGGCCAGGCGCTGACCGCTGGGCGAGTACCATACTCCCTCGAGGAAGGAGAAGACGGTGTCGAACACGGCACTGGAGATGACACTGGCGTGCACGTCGTTGGCGACAGTGGCGGAGCCAGGCCCCATGCAACCTGGGCCTTGCCTGGGGCGTGGATGCGGATTACAGGCATGTACTGTTGCACGTATACACTGTAGTGCACTGTTTTGCCCTTTGGATGTGAAGGTGGCCCGGGTCATAAGTCAGAGCTGGCTCCGCCGCTGGTTGGCGAGGAGCTCCGGGTCAGGGAACGCCGACTGCACAGGCATCGTGTTCGTCGTTTGGTGGGCAGTTGTGGCTTGGATTACAGATTTACAGCTTCATCGCGGGCTAAATCGTCTCCGTCTCGGGATACATGGAGAAACCTGCATCAAATTGCCAGACGACACCAAAGGGAGGCCACCAATGGGCCGGCCCATTTTATGGTAGCGACAGAAACTAACGTACACGTTATTTTTCTGGTTTTCTTTTCACGTGTTTTATCTCTCTCTCTCCTCCTTTTTTTCTTTTCTTATTCTTATCTTTATTTTTAATTTTCTAGATTTCGTTTCATAAGTATATTATGATTGAGTATTTTTTAATATCCATTTTATATTTTCCTAATTCGTCAACGGAATTGAATAGTGTACCATATTTTGAGGTACGACTATCCTACCACGTTAACATGTGAAGCCCATGAAAGGTCTTGTCGCATGTATAGTACCACTCTTTCGTCAATATCACGCATAATTTTTCAACCGGTATAAAATTTCTGAATTAATGAACATATATTTTCAAAACCATGAATATAATTTTTTGAACCTCGTCACATATTTTGATCTAAGGAACTTTTTTTTGAACCTCTTTATTTAATTCATGAACCTTCTTTTATAATTCATGAATAAATTATTTTTTAAACATATATTTTCGAACCAATGTAAACAAATTTAGACCTCTTGAACAACTTTTGTGCGCGTGAACATTTTTTCAAATTGCGTGATTTAAAAAATATCATTTATTAAACATTTTTTAAACTCATGATTTTTTTTTTTGAACATCATGAGCATTTTCTAAATTCGTTATCTTACTTTTTGAACCATAAACTTTTTAAAACAATGTGAATGATTTTTTAAGCTATGTGAACAATTTTCAATATGAAAGAAAAAATAAAAATGATAGGAAATGAAAGAAAATAAACATAATATAAAAATAGAAAAACAATACAAGAAAATAAGAAAAAGAAAAAGGAAATAAAATGAAAAAGTAAAATAGAACAGAGAAAATAAAATACTAAAAACATGAATAAAGAAAGTGAAATAAACAACAAAGCACCCCTATATGGGCCGGCCTAAGAGGAGCTCACTTTCAGCCCTTGGCACGATATTTGAGGCAATGAGCATCAAATAGGACATGCCTATTTCTTAGGTATTTTTTACGTAAATTGAAGGCCACTTTATTAAGATAGGAAACAAAATAAATATTATAGGTTGGCTCCCTTTATGAGGGAAAATGGGAAAAACCTAAAAAAAGGAAATATAAAACATAAGTGACAATGTCGGCAACGACAATGAACCAAGCAATTCTCCACCTCAAAATGATCTACGTGGATGATTCTGAACAAGATTTTCGAAAAGCCTCCAAGAAGTTAAACTACACCCAATGGCATCGATACCTGTCAAAGACGAGGATCTTTGGAAAAATTATACACGACCATCCCAGCGAATCTTGACCACACCAAGATTGTCCAAGGTCGACCGTCGCCTTGGTTGCACCTTCCACCATTATCGATAGGAAGGTGCTAAACAACGACATAGACAAATCTTTACTATTAAGGTTACAGTGGCGGTGAGGCGGTGTCACACTTCACACTAATTACACAACAAATGCCACCGCACTCTATCCCTTTAAAATATAACCACCTTTTCTGGTTAATGCGTAATGAATCCCTACTCCTATTTTTTAGCTCGTAGCACCAAAATCTCATCAGTTTCTCGAAAGTTGTTAGACTCTACGTTCGAAGCTTTTTCCCCGCACAAGCTGTTTGCATGGGAAGAGGCACTACAGTTGTTTGCATGCATGGGGTTGAGCGCCAGCAAAATTCAAGGGGAGAATCTGATACCATTTGTCTATATTATAAATCTTGTAGCAGCCCCAAATATGCACTCACGTTGTTTGTTTGGTGGTTGAGAAATTTTAGCATGAGTTCGTTGATCAGTTCGCACTTTGAGAATATGAGCGACCACATAACTAAATATATAAATGAACAACAAACCCCGCATCCGATTTTGTTGGCTTAGAAGTGGCCAGAGCATAGACGACCTGGCTATACAATGTGTAGACGTGCAGGCTTTAGTCGAACCTATGTATATATCAATCGTGTAAGTACTGCAGGAGAGAACCCACTTTACCCATGCCGGCTTGTTCATCGATCTGGTAAGCAGACCTCATGGCGCCGCACTGTTGCGCGGTCATCAACTCCGTCTCTGGCCTCGAGGGAGGCAACCATGGTCACCAGCTCACTCTGGACGACCCGGTCTTCAACGTCACCATCTGCGTACGTTACTACTAGGGGCTTCCTCCACCGAGACTACGTCGTTCCGGGCTTGGTCGTGGAGGTGTTCTAAGACGGCGTCCCGCTCACCGCCGGGTGCGGCGGTTATGCACCAGGCTGTGGACTTGCAGCGGCAACACGTCGTAGCCTAAGACATGCCCGGCAGCGTTGCGGCGGACGTGACATGTGGGACACCGGTGTTTCACGTTGCGGTCTGGATTCCATCCACGTACGACAATAATCATGAGGGGAAGCTGGTTTGTGCATCGGCCTGCGTGCCGTGGACGCCACCGCCTTGTGGTATATGTGTGCCTTGTCCAACGTCGACACCAACATGCACTGGTAGAAAATAGGCCTATAGTCCCGGTTCGCCAGGGCCAGTAGTCCCGGCCGCGCAACCGGGACTAGCTCTGCGCGACTAAAGACCCCTCTCCCCTTTAGCCGCGCCTCTTACGAACCGCGGATAAAGGCCCGGCCACGTGGGCGGGTGGCGGAGCCGGGGGGCGGAGGACCTTTAGTCCCGGTTAGCCACATGAACCGGGACTAAACTTTATTTCGTAATTTCTTTAATTCATTTCGATTTCTAATTATTTTTCACACCAATTTTTCTCTCCCTTTTTTTCACTCCCTTTTTTCACTCCCTTTTTTTTTTCAGAATTTGTATTATTTGCTTAGTGTCTAACTACAATTATCTCTAGTCAAATTAGTTACTCGTGGTCAAACTTCCCGCTCGGGCACCCATCCTCCCACTACTCTAGCACTAGCACGCTTAACTTCCGAGTTCCATCCCGTCCCGAATCCAAGTGTTTCGCACGCATGTATGTGATAGTAGTATCATATCAATCTTATTAACATGTTGGTCGATGCCACATTTCTTTATTGTTTGAATTTCAAATAAATCTTTTAATAAACAAAAGTAATGATGTAATTAATAATTTTGAATAAATAAATAAACATTAACTTTTTAATTTGTATTATTTCTAAAAATACTATTAATATATCAAAATATTCAGAAAATAAAACTAATTCATTTTTAAATCTTAAAAAATACAAATAATATATCATAAAATTAAGAAAAATAATACTAATTCATTTTAAAATCTTAAAAATACAAATAATATATCAAAAAATTAAGAAAAATAATACTAATTCATTTTAAAATCTTAAAAATACAAATAATATATCAAAAAATAAGAAAAATAATACTAATTCATTTTAAAATCTTAAAAAGACCAGTAGGCTCTTCTATTATTTTTAGAATGAGTTCAAAAATGTGTTTTGAAATAAATCCAACTAGATGAGTTTGGTATTGACTAGATATATGTTTTCCTGGCTTAGATTAATTTTTGGTGAACAGATATATAGAAACTGTATTTTTTCTGTTTTGTTTTCTTGATGTGTTTTTGTTTGTTTTCTTGATGTGTTTTTGTTTGTTTGTTTTGAAATGTGTGTTTGACATAATATAGAAAGAGTATAGCTAGGAATTAATATAAAAATAATATCCATTACACTTTGCAACACTTTGCAAATTTTTCCAAGTCATTTAAAACTAGGAAACAAAAATAGTTTTATGAACAACAAAAGACAAGTGATAAATCACAAGTAAAATACGAGTAGAGACATCACAATCATGAATAGAACACAATCATATCACATTCATAACATAGAGTCTTACGATCACACATAACACAAACATAAGTCTCACAATACAAGTTATGCTTCAAGAGCTACATACTAATTAAGATATCCATTACATACTAAGATATCCATTACATGCATATATCGAACGCATACATCTATGGCTCCGTCGAGTAGATGCGGAACAACTCGTAAGAAACGTATGCATCTATGGCTGCAAACTTGACGTTGGTCCAGTCCAGTGGGGTCTTCCCCCAATACCTGTGATTCCTGGAGGGGAAACGAGACTTCATGGTTTCGTAGTCCTCGTGGATGAAGGCAGTTGCCATGGGAGCCATCCCGGTCTTGTTCCCGTACAAATCATCAAAATGGATAAGCACCTGAAGATCAATGTAGTGATCTTCAGGTATCACAATACCCAAGCGCATCAACTTCTGACGGTCTTGAGTGATGTCAACGTTGCAGAAGTCATACCCTTGTTGACAAGAAAATCAACAAGTGCCGGAGAATGCTTTGAACTACTGCAACAACAAAAATTTGATACGTGTTAGATATGTTGCAACACATGTATTCTTCAGATGCAACAAACAAATCGAAGATGCAAGATTGTACGTGTGCGTTACCTTGACCATTCTAATACCAAAACGGCCTCCTTGAACGCAATCTGGATGACGGCAACATCCCGTTGATCCGCCGTATACTCTAGATCAAGCCCGAAGAACCGGTGTTCATCGGGAGAGGAGAAATAGAGATCGGTCAAATGCGCAAGAGCACCGGGGAGCCTCTCGCAATTGTCGATGTAGCACACGTCGAGACTCTTGCCGCATGGTGTGGACACACCATATCTCTTCCAAACTTCAGCCATGGTGCTTGGTGGAGGAAGATCGAAGAGAGGGAAGAGAAGAGAAGAGAGAAGAAGAAACGGAGACTCGGGTGCGCACTGTAGCAATGGCGCCCTTCTGCCTCTCGCTCGCGAAATAAAACCGCCGCGCGGAGGCGAGCAGTTTGTATCTTTAGTCCCGGGTGGCCAGGCCAACCGGGACTAAAGGCAGGGAGGCCAGCGGCCGGGAACCATTAGTCGCGGGTGGCGACGCCAACCGGAATTAAAGTCCTCCACGCGCCTCCACGCGTTTCCCAACCCACGAGGCATGACCTTCGTTCGCGGGTCTCCTCCCGACCCGGGACTAAAACCCCTTTAGTATTGGGGCGTGAAGTTTGGGGACTAATGAGGGCGTATGGAAGGCCTTTTTTCTACCAGTGATGCTGCCGGTATCCGTCAACGTCCATGGTGGCGCGCGGCGCAAACTAAATAGCTTCATCTCGAGATGACGATCATCAGAATGGGTTTTTTTCTTGTCAAAGATACAGATTCTGAACGTAAGTTGATCGACAATAGTACGTGTCATGTTGATAGGTTTGCATGTATATTGGCAGTCTCTTGACATTTGACACATTGTCACGCAACTAGCGTCTTGATCCTAGCTTTAGGCATCTTGATTCTATTTACACGTTGACAAACATCGATTTCAAAACTTTTTATTCTATGTCATAGTAACTTGTAAGGGATCAAACCGATATGAATCATTGGAGGAAAGATCAACCACCAGTTGGCTGTGAAGAAGTATATCGTGTTGCTTATCTTCGCTAGTTTAAAAGTTTTCTCTTCCATGTTGTTCAAGCTGGAGGGTACATAGTACGGGAAGGACGACAATGATAAGTTTAAATCACTACCACTAGGTTATCACTCACTTTCTTGTTATTTTATATATGTTCTTTGGATTTTTGCAGCACATAGGAAGCCATCACTGATTTGCCGGATTTGGGCTTGAATAATGAATTTGTAATTTTGGACCCATGATGTTTATGTTGTGGTACTACTCCGAGAGACCGTAATATTTGTAAAAGGTTGTTTCGCACTAGCACACTACACAATGCAGTTCTATGTATGGTCGAGCTATTATGTATTGTCACACAACACCATGCAATGCTATATACGGCCGCCATAGTGGAGGTGTGTAGAAGATGAACATGCATGGTTGCAACAAGTGGAGGTGGCATGGTGTGCAAACCTTGGATGTCGTATCGTCTTGTTCTTGACTTTTTTTTGTCAAAGCTGCAAGTACGTGAGCTGTTCAGAGTACACGTGGTTGATGTTTTCATTGTTAACACAACCTATTTGTGGTGATAGACATTGTTGTAGTGAGCACTCGTTATGCTTATTGGTCAAATTTCACATTAAATATTTTATCGCAATGTGAATTTACTCCAACGGTGAAGGATTGAGTGTTTAGACTTTATATCTTATGCTATTTATAGGGGGTGACATGAACAATGGAGCATATTTATCAGACTAGCAATGTTGTAGAGATGACAAATGAAGCAATACATAATGAGAAAATCGAACAGGTAGAGACAAAGATGACATCTTATCTTCTTAAGATTTTGAGTTAGCATCTCTAAATCTCAAAAAGAAAAATATTAGGATTTGCAGAAAAGATGTAAGATAAACATGAAAAGAGTCACATGAAAAACTAAAACTAAATATTTCGGTTATTTGTATTTCATATATTGATTTGTTGTTCCGTGACAACGCACGGGCATTCAGCTAGTACTTTACTAGTCTCTCCTCCTCGTGAGACCGACATAGGATGTCGATGGCCATTTTGCTTTCTGTTTCTTTCTCTCGCGCGCGCATGGGCACATAATTTCCAGGATCCGGAGAGACGGATGGTCGGACGTACACGCCTGCCACAAACCACTGTATTTATTAATTACCATCGGGATCACAATTTTTTCAATCTACTCAGCGCTCTATTCACAAAAGGTTTCTGTTTTTTGTTTCTTCTCATGTGCTTGTTATTTCCAAGTAAGGTTTCATTTGCTCGCAATCCTCCGATCGATTGGATCTTTTCTCTTTCTCCAAACGTACCAAGCTACCTACCTATCTCGGGAATCCAAATATTTGCAGAGCAATGATTCCAACAAAACAAACACAACTTTCTGCTTTAAGAATAGTAGAACAAAAAAAGTTGCTAAGCATGACCTCCCTTAATTACAACTTGAGGACGACTATATCACAAATTATTACAGGTAACTACAGCACTACCTAGCTAGTGAATGCACCAGACACCGAGATACAGGTTGAATCAAACACAATATTACACCACCAGTACACCTTGTGCAAGGAATGTATACTAGAGCCTCAAATGATGTAAACCAACACCATCTGCTCCTCCTTTAGGAAGAAGAAACAATTAACACCATCTGCTCCTCGTTTAGGAAGAAGAAACCAACACCATATCAGAGTCCTCCCTCAATTAGATGGAAAGCTCAACGTGAGAAAGAAACTACGCAAACATGGCAATATTCATAGTAAGGAAATCTTGACGGCAAAAAAACGACAATTTCAACTTCATTGAGCATGCATCAGATAGTTTACATCACATATCAAACACATGAAAAAGAGGCTTTACAGGAAACATACAAAAGGCTGTTGTTTCATGCATGAATCTCTATACACCAAATTATGTACCAAACATATGGATGCAATTTTAGCAAGAATTTTTTGATCGTGCGTTTGACCTAGGTTCCTAGGGTTTCTGGCTCCTCTCGCGATTAAACGCCAGGGTGAGATCTTTCGAGCTTTTTCCGTCTTCGAACCTGATTCTGACTCGCCGATCGCAGGCGAGGATTAAGGTGTTAACATCGCAGATCGGGAGGCTGGTTCTTCGTGCCTCCTCGGGTTTTCTCTAGGGTTTGGTCCGCGCCGAGCCTTGGGATATCCGTTGTCGGCGGATTATGTCGAAGATTCAAGATAACCTGCGCCGCGCCATGCCGAAAGGAGTAGAGGACGAAGCCCTTGAAACAGCGATGAAGTACTTGGAGCTAAGGGAAGGAGAATTTGATGACGTTTACATTGGATCGGATGATCTTCGTGATCTAAAGAAACAAGCTAGCTGGCTAGCGGTTTCTAGGGTTCACACCAGGAAGCCGATCTCGGCACAGGCGGTGTTTGAAACACTAAGAGGAATATGGGGCCTCGCCCATGATTTTGAGCTTCGAGAGGTAGATGACAATCTTTTCACGTTTAAATTCTTCTGCCTCGGAGACTGGAACAAGGTGATGCTGCAAGGTCCGTGGCTGTACAAGAAGCTGGTAGTGGTGATTGCGGAATACGATGGTCTGTGTAACCCTAAGGAAGTTAAGCTAGAGAGAACGAACGTCTGGGCTCAGATCCATGCAATCCCGGAGCTATATAGGATTCAAAGGATTGTCGATGAACTGGCAAGAAGTATTGGGAAGGTATATAGCATGGAGATGAAACCAACCAGATACTTTGAAGGCGACAATGTGAGAATTAGAGCTAGTATTGACGTGGGATCACCGTTGATAAGATTTGTTCCCCTCGATGTGGGGGGTAAAAGAGAGCTACTCCACGTTAAGTATGAGAAGATTGGTTTCTTTTGTGATGTATGTGGCATAACGGGGCATGATCTCGAAGAATGTGGCAATGAAGTTCACGAATCGACAGCTATCCAATATGGGAAGTGGCTAATTGCTAAACGGAGAGTGCAAACTGGGCAATTTATTTAAGGAGGTGCAGCTACGGGTCGGATGGGCGATAGAGGAAGAGGGAGAGAGAGGGCCATGTTTGATCGGAAGCCTTCATCAGCTGAATTTGAGGACGACGACAATGATATTAGCGACACTGCCTCTAGCCCACTTAAAAAGGTGGGGGCTCTACTTTCACAGGAGGGATCGGATGAACAAAATATTGGTCACCCTCCCACAGCTAAGAAACTTACCTATGATAACATGGAAACTAGTAATGAGGATTTAGGAGGCCCGGGAGTTGTGGCTGAGGGAAGTGGAGGTCTGGTTCCTCCTCCACCACCGACTTACACACATCTAAGAGAGAAGAAGAGGTCCAAGAAGATAGGTGATAATACTTTAAATTCCAATAGCAGCGCATCGGCGGCTCCCTCGGAGGGAGACCGCCGGGAGCAATGAATCTTCTCAGCCTGAACTGTCGGGGTCGTGGCCGGCTCGAGTCAGTTCATGAAATCAGCAGTTTGATTAAGATGCATAGGCCCGCCTTGGCTTTTCTCTCAGAAACCAAGTTGACAGATACGAGAGCACAAGAGTTGAGATTTAGATTTGTCTTTCAAAATGCGTTCGCGGTGAAAGCTGATGGTCGAGGTAGGGGTCTTGCGCTTTACTGGAATAATGAGTCTATTGTGAGTTTGAAATCTTTCAGTAGGACACACATTGACGTCTCAATTCAGAATGAAAGCCTGGGACAAGTTGAATGGCGATTCACCGGTTTTTACGGTAATCCGATGACATCAAGAAGGAGGAAGAGCTAGGAACTGTTGGAGTTCCTATGATGCGAGTATGATAATCCTTGGCTTTTTGCTGGGGACTTCAATGAAATACTGTATGATTATGAGAAGATTGGCGGTAATAAGAGGCAAGACTGGATGATGGAAGGTTTTAGAGATGTGGTAGACTTCTGTCGATTTTCTGATTTGGGGTATGCGGGACTGCCGTATAAGTGGGACAACAGGCAACAGAACAGTAAAAACATAAAGGTGCGCCTGGATAGGGTTCTGGGGGATGAACGTTTTCTGGAGGTTTTTGGCAATACCGAGGTGGAACACGTACATACAGTGTGCTCAGATCACATCTCCTTATTGATTAAAGTGGCGGGTTTTGAATTGAACGCTGCAAACTTTGGATTCAAAACCTTCAGGTTCGAGAACGCATGGACGCGACATGAGTGATATGTTGACACGGTGGAGGACGCCTTGGAGCCAGGTACAGGAGATCTGTCTTCGGTGGCTGTTTCGCTGGCGGGGGTACGGGATCATTTACAAGGATGGAGTCGTGATGAGTTTGGTAATGTGAAAAAACAGCTGAAACTTCCGAGATCAAATCTGGATAGTATTCGTTCGTGTTCAGTTCGTACTGGTCCGTCTAGAGCTGAGAAAATAATTATGAATAGGATCTCGGAGCTGCTATCACGGGAGAAAATCATGGCTAAACAAAGGTCTAGAGTTCAATGGCTAAGAGAGGGTGATCGGAACACGTCGTTTTTTCATGCCAAAGCGAGAGAGAGGGGAAAACAAAATAAAATCAAAAAGCTTGTGCTTGATAACGATGTTCTTGTTTCTTCTCAAACAGGATTGGAGAATGCATCTATGGAGTTCTATATAAATCTATTTACTTCGAAAGGCAACATTATGCCCGAAGTAGTTACCGAGGTAGTGGGGAAGAAGGTGGATGACGACATGAATAAATCTCTGTGTAGGCCGGTTTCTGACATGGAGGTTGAAAAATCCCTATTCATTATGCACCCGAAAAAATCTTTGGGTCCAGACGGCTTTACCGCTGGTTTTTATGTCAAGCATTGGAACATCTTAAAACAGCCGGTCTGCAACGCTATTAAGATTTTCTTTGATAATGGAATCATGCATGAGGATGTCAACCAGACAATCATTGTTCTTATTCCAAAAATCAAGAATCTGATCAACTTGAAGCAATTTAGGCCAATTTCCCTATGCAATGTATTATATAAGATTGAGTCAAAGGTTCTGGCTATGAGGTTGAGATCCATATTGGAGTCTATTATTTCGGATGAGCAAAGTGCTTTCGTGCCCAGCAGATTGATTACGAACAATTTTCTCACGGCGTATGAGTGTATCCACTATTTAAAGAGGAAGAAAGGTAAATCGGGGGCTTCTGCTATTACGGTGGATATGGCCAAAGCATACGATCTTGTCGAGTGGTCTTATTTGCGGAAGATTATGGAAAAGTTGGGCATTGCTCCTAAATGGATTGACAGGGTCATGGCATGTGTGGAGACAGTGTCATTGTCAGTTCGAGTTAATGGAGCTCTCTCCGATTTTATTAGGCCTTCAAGAGGCATAAGACAGGGGGATCCGATTAGCCCTTACTTATTTCTTCTTTGCTCTGAAGGTCTTACTTGTCTGCTCAAATGTGTAGGTACTGGCTATCTTGCAAATGGTGTGAGAGTGGGTGTTCATGCCCCTTGGATCTCGCACTTGTTGTTTGCGGACGTCTGCATCATTTTTACTGAGGCCAGCTCGGCAGGGGCACGACGGATTAATGATATTCTTGATAGGTATCACAGGGGATCGGGTCAGTTGGTTAACAAAGAAAAATCTGCAATTTTTTCAGCTCTAATTACACATCCGATATGAAGATCATTGTGCATGCAGAATCTGATATTTCGACCGAGGCTTTGGTCGAAAAGTATTTAGGGCTGCCCACGGCTATTGGGCGCTAAAGTGATTCGCATTTCTAAGGTATTCTGGATAAAATTAAGAAATTGGTGAATGGTTGGGTTCCTCAACATCTGAATAGTGCTGGAAGGGAAATTCTTATTAAGGCTATTTGCCAAGCTATACCCACATACTCGATGAGCTGCTTCAGACTGTCTAAAAAGATTTCTAAAGGATTACTAGCATCATTGCTATATTTTGGTGGGGAGGCAATGAAAATAAGAGGAAGATGCACTGAAAGAAGTGGAAAGATTTGGCTATTCCTAAATGTGAAGGAGACATGGGGTTCAGAGATATAGAATTTTTTAATCAAGCGATGTTGGCTAAACAGGGATGGCGTTTAATTACTAACCGGAATTATTTGTGTTCTAGGGTACTCAAAGGGAAGTATTTCAACTCGTGTGATTTTATGTCGGCTTCTAGGAAAAAAGGGGCTTCTCATACGTGGCGTGCCATCCTTTTTGGAAGAGATTCTCTCAAGCTGGGGTTAATCAAAAGAGTGGGAGATGGCAGTACTATCAATGTGTGGGATGATCCATGGATCCCTGATAACCCTTCTAGGAAACCATTGAGGAAGGAGACAGGGAGTAATATTTCGTTGGTCGAGGAATTTTTGCATCCAATTACTCACGAGTGGATTGAAGAGAAAGTTCGTACTAACTTCATCCATTCCGACGCGGAGGCTATATTAAGAATCCCTACATGACATTTTATGGATGATACATGGGCTTGGCAATCAGAAAAGTTGGGTTTCTTTACAGTGAGGTCGGTGTATAAAACTTTGATTCCGTATTACTTTATTCCACCAGCTAGTTCATCGGGTACAAGTGATAATCTGGTCTGGAAAAGACTTTGGAAGATGCGAATTCCACCTAAGGTAAGGAACTTCTGGTGGCGAGTGATCAAAGGTTTTGTTCCAACAAAAGAGAGATTAGTTAACAGGCATATGGAGAATGTTAGTGCATGTGAGGATTGTGGGGGTGTGTGAGACTATATTACGTGCTCTATTTCAATGCATGTGGGCTAAGCTGTTCTGGTCCTCGGTTCATGAAACTTTGGGCATCAGAGTTCCCAATCTACACCCCATCTCGTGGGCTATGGACATGATTGATCCTGATATTGTTGCGTTGGAAACTAGCAGCACAATCCTGTGTGGAGCACGGTCGGTTTGGTCTGAAAGGAACTCGATCGAGGCGACATGGCCAGTCTCCGAGAAGTATCTCGCAATCAGTTAACTGGACTACTGATGTTTCTCGGGACTTATTCTTGTCAGGTAAAGCTGACCAACCAAGAAAGGTAGCTGGTGTGACGGCGTGGAAACCACCTGAGCAGGGAACTTTAAAGATCAACGTTGACGCTTCCTATGCTGATCCGCATCATGGCGGCACGGGGGTCTGCGTTCGTGATCACATGGGAAAGCTTATTAGGGGACAGTCATTGTGGTATCGTATGACTACTGATGCTCTTGCTATGGAGGCACTGGCGGTTCGTGATGGTGTTAAAACCGCTATGGATATGGGTCTCCGTCATGTTGTCATAGAAACGGATGCCCAACAAATTGTCACTATGTGGTCTGATTCATCCTTTCACAGATATGCGGTGGCGCCATTCCTTCTAGAGGTGAATGATCTTATTGGCAATTTTGATGACTTTAAGTTGTCTTATGTCCCTCGGAAAGCTAATGAGCTAGCTCATCTCTGCGCTCAATATCGTAATATAGATAGAAGAAGATGTCTTAGGGTTAATTATACCCCCGCCTGTCTCGATGCTTGTATCAGAAAGGATTGTAAACCCGATTGAATTGTCCGGCAGCGAGTTTGTTGACACACTCTTTTCCTTACCAGAGTACCTAAGGGAACTGAAAGGTTTTTAATGAGGCGGGCTTGCTTAATATATTGAGTCTTTAATCTTCAAAAAAAATGGATGCAATTTTGTACGAGTAAAGGGCTTGACAAGCACACGAGCTTGAAACAACATTGATGACCATAGGTAGAAGTTGATAAAAAGAGCACAAGCGAATCACCTAACGAAACCAACTCATAGATCACAAGGCAGAGCACATAAACTAGGCACAATACAGTGTACCATTGTTCTGGAAAAAAAGTAGGAGTACACTAAGGCGGAGCACTAGCTAAGACGAATAGCTTTAAGAAAGCTAACAGAGTAAACTGAAGTTGCTAGGTTGGTTTATTTCCTGACGGAAACAGAACTTATCATACAGCTAGCAGAACAGAAGTTTTAATAGCAGAAACAGAACAGGATCCCAAACGATTGTAAGCTGTTGCGTCGATAGGATGGTACAGCCATCACCGTTTCCGGGAATAAATCGTGGTGTCGTCATCGGTACGCTGGATGCTGGGGTCGGTCAACCAAGGTATGCTCTTGCTCTCGAGGAACAGAGCGGCCTCGTCTTCTCCGTATCGACCGGATAGCTGCAGGCAGCGGAGGCTCGGCGTCGACATCCAATCGCCGGCCTCGATCTCATAGGCGATCTCAGTCTCGCAGTGGACGACGCTGAGAAGCTCCAGCGAGGGGGACACGAGGGCGTCACCTTCAAGGGTGCAGCACACGAGGGTGAGCTGCAGCAGCGCCGGGCAGCGGGAGAAATCGAGGTGGTCGTCGACGAGGTGGACGTGCTCGAGGTGCAAGCTTGTGAGGTGCGGGGAGGCGAACGCGAGGGGGCTCCGCGGCCGCCACGAAGTATACTTGTTGTGGGTGCAGACGGTGAGCGAGCGGGCGCGGCACGCCGACAGGGCGTGGTCGACCCAGAGGTCGACGTGGGCGTCCACCTTGGGTCTGTCCTCCTCGTAGCAGTCGTAGTAGTCGCGGCACTCGTCGTAGGGTGGAACCAGCAGATCGTCTGCGTCGATCTCGAACGAACGCAGCGGCGGCGACGAGGCGGCGGCGACGCGGCGGAGGAGAAGGGTGTTGACGAAGATACGGAGGTCGTCGCCCGTGTCGCTGACGCTGATGGCCGGGGTGGATCGCCAGAGGTGGCGCCAGCGGCGGGAGAGAAGAGACGACTTGACGGCCTCGCGCGACGGCAGGAAGGAGAGCACGTGGTTCAGGAGGTCATCCGGCAGCGTGCCGAACAGATCGGCGCCGCCAGCGCCGCCGCCTCTCCTCTTTCTTTTCTTTTTCGAGCTACCTCCGCTCCTCATTTTCTACAGATCGGATCTATATGAAGAGGGTATCGATTGACCGAGCCTGGCCCGGGTAGGGTATATATAGGTTAACCAGCCCTGCATCCATATGCATGGCAAGCACTATAAAAGAAATGGTATTTTGTAAGAATAATATCCGGTACCGATAACAACCAGATTGGCTTCCAATGTACCCTTTCGATTAGGGTTTTGTCCTCCCACCTGGCGATCAGGCTGTAAGTCGGCGACGGATACCCTACTCCGATCGAGAGTCGATTTCCGTGATCGTTCCCAATATACCTCGAGGAGGCTGATCTACAAGATCTCTGGAGGGGCGGCCAGGGCATCGGTGACTTGCAGAACAGGAGAGATGCGTTGTACGGGATGTCGAGCTCGAAGTCTGCCAATTCAGAGACGGCGTCGAGGGACTCGAAACTCAAGCAGCAGATGGGTGGCCCGGTGCTAGATGAGACAGGAGAAGGCTCGGAAATCCATGGGGGCGCGATTAATTCTCTGTTTGATCGACTGGAGATTGGAGGAAGAATTCGATGATCTTGTCATCAAAGAGACGGATATAAACCTCCTCGAGAGTACTAGATGGCTAGCGATAGCAAGAGTGCATTGTGATAAGGGATTCAGCCATGAGGCTTTTTTCCTCCAGATGCGTGCGGCCTGGAATTCGGCGAAGGAAATCTCGATCCGTCCAGTAGGGGTCAAGCGATTCGTGATCCAATGTTACTGTCTTGGTGACTGGGAGAAGATCACCGAACGTGGCCCTTGGTTGTTTCGGGAGTGGGCAGTGGTGATTGCACCATACGATGGATTATCAGACCCGGATGCAGTAGAGCTAAATCTAATGCCTATATGGATCCAAATTCATAAGATCCCGGAGGGGTATAAGCAGCAATCCATTGTAAAACAATTGGTTAACAGACAAGCTGTGGAGGTGATGGAAATTCAGATGGTGCCACCTGGTATCTTCAGAGGAGATTATGTTCGCGTGAGAATTAAACAGGACGTTCGAAAGGCTTTAACTAGGTTTGTCTCCATATCACTTGGAGGGAAACGCTCGATTTTTGAGGTGAAGTACAAGAAGTTGGGTATGCTATGCTTTGTACGCGGCAGGATTGACCATATCTACAAGGAGTGTGGTACAGGGGTTTTCGAGGACAAAGACCTGAAGTATGGTGAGTGGATACATGCGGATGGATGGCGCTCTCGTGGAGGGGGAGGTGCACGTGGTGGTCTGCGAGGAGGAGGAGGAAGAACTCCGGCGTCTGGTCATGGGGTACTCCCGGGGAGAGGACAAGTGTATGATTGGCGATCACACCCGGAGAGACCACTAGTAGCATCAGATGACCTGAATGACACGGCTACTAGCCCTGTTAAACCCATAGATAAACACATGTTAGACATGGAGAAGAATGCCCGCAAACGACTCGCCTTTGAACAAGAAAACAAGAAGGCCAACGATGCGCTAATGATCGCGGATAAGGTGCATATGGAGGATCAGATAAGACTGCAGATTGGTGAAGGGAAGGTAGAGGAGGTGAAGGAGAAGAAACGACACAAAGGAGGAGATGGTTCTTCCTTTTCTGCTAATTCTAATGGATCGGCGGCATCCCTCGAGGATGACCGCCGGGCACAATGAGTATCCTAAGTCTGAATTGTCGAGGGTGCGGACGGCCCGAGACAATTCATGAGATTTGCAACTTGGTAAAGTTGCACCGTCCGAGGTTGGCACTGTTCTGGAATTCAGATTCGGTAGTATCCCTCAAGTCTTATAGTAAATCGCATATTGATATTTTTGTGATTAATGGAGACATGGGGGTTCGGAGTGGAGGTTCACGGGGTTCTATGGAGACCCAAACCGAGCTAAAAGGAAGCGCAGCTAGGAATTGTTGGCGTATTGAGAAGAGAATTTGATACCCCTTGGTTATGTATGGGAGATTTCAATGAGATCACTTCGGCAGGTGAACAATTTGGGGTCATGGAAGGGAAGAGTGGCAGATGGAAGGTTTTAGAGCTGTTATTGATCGATGTGGCTTTGAAGATCTCGGCTACTCGGATTTTCCCTATACATGGGATAACCGACAACAAGGTGGAAACAATATTAAAGTTAGATTGGATAGAGGGCTAGCGGATCTCCGATTCATGGAGATGTTTGATAATACAGTGGTTACACATATCCAAACTACTAAGAGTGATCATTGTGCGCTCCTCATTGAGATACGCAAGTCTGAATGGTGTACGGAGGAAGGGGGGGCCTAAACCCTTCCGTTTTGAAAATGCATGGACGAGGCACCCAAGCTATAATGAAACAGTGGAATCGAGTCTTATTACAAACGCAAGTTCATTGGAAGGAGTGGCTACCGCACTCGGGGGCGTGCGACTCGATTTACAGAGATGGAGGAGGGAGGAGTATGGCTCGGTCCAGGTGTAGCTTAGGACCCTGAGGAAAAGGTTGGAGAACACCCGCAGGGGGTCACTCGGTTCTGGTCCTTCACGGGGCGAATTGCAGCTAATCAAAAGGATTTCGGAGTTACAGTCCCGTGAGGAAATTGAAGCTCAACAGAGATCACGGGTTCTTTGGCTTCGAGAAGGATATAGGAACACGGCCTTCTTTCATTCCAAGGCTAAGCAAAGGGGTCGAGTTAATAAAATCAGGTTCATTCGGAAAGAGGATGGAACAGTGACCACTTCTCAGCTTGGGATAGAGGCGGTGGCTATTAATTTCTATAAAGGGCTGTTCTCGGCACAGATGGATACGTAGCCCAATCTGGTCACGGATTGGGTTCCTGCACGGGTTTCGGATAGGATGAACGAGCAACTTGTTGCTCCTTTTACTGACAGGGAGGTGGAAAATGCCCTATTTATGATGCACCCTAACAAGGCCCCTGGCCCAGACGGTTTTAATGCAGGATTTTTCATTAAGCATTGGGGAGTTATGAAGGAGATGGTTTGTAAAGCAATAAGGAATTTCTTGGAAGGTGGAGACATGCCGAAAGTTGTTAATTCTACCGTGTTGGTTCTTATACCTAAGAAAAAATCGCCACAGGACTTCACCCAATACAGATCTATAGCTCTCTGTAATGTTCTTTATAAAATTGCTTCAAAAGTCATAGCTCTGAGACTCAGGCCGGTTCTTGATGAGATAATTTCTGAGGAGCAGAGTGCTTTCGTTCCTGGGCGGTTAATTACCGACAATGTGCTAACAGCGTATGAGTGTATTCATTATCTGAAGAGGAAGAAGGGCCAATCAGCGGCATGTGCTATCAAACTCGATATGGCCAAGGCATATGACAGGGTTGAATGGTGCTATCTGAGAAGCATAATGAAAAAACTGGGGTTTTGCCAGCAGTAGATTAATCTCATTATGAGATGTGTGGAGACGGTGACTTTCTCGGTGAGAGTTAATGGGGTATTTTCTGAAGTGTTTAAACCGTCCCGAGGTATTCGGCAAGGGGATCCTATTTCCCCGTATCTTTTTCTCTTATGTGGTGAAGGATTTAGTAGCCTGCTTAAAAAAAAGGGGCCATCATATTTATCTAAAGGAATTCGTGTGGGGGTTCATGCCCCATGGATTTCTCATCTCCTTTTCGCTGACGACTGCCTCATTTTCTCCCAGGACTCACCTGCTGGTGAGGCTAGGCTTAAATCTATTTTGGATATTTATAGAAGAGGCTCCGGGCAAATGGTAAATTGTTCTAAATCAGCAATCTTCTTCAGTAATAATGCTACCCCCCCCCCCCGGTAAAATTGGTTGTACATCAGGGGTTGGATATTTTAGTGGAGGCATTGGGAGAGAAATACCTTGGACTCCCAACTGTTATGGGAAGATCTTCTGATTCGCAGTTTGAGCATATTATTGCCAAGATAAAACAAATTGTTAAATGGTGGAATCCCAAGGATGTTAAGCAGTGCTGGGAGAGAAACATTTATTAAATTGGTTTGTCAGGTAATACCCACATACTCCATGAGTTGTTTTTGGTTGTCGAAGAATTTTTGCAAAAAACTTACATCAGTGATTGCAAGATTTTGGTGGGGAGGTGATGAGAATAAAAAACGACTACATTGGAGAAGTGGGATCATATAGCTATACCAAAAGGTGAAGGAGGTATGGGCTTTCGAGATTTCGAGATTTTTAATCAATCTATGTTGGCAAAACAGGGATGGAGGCTTATGACTAGACCCGTGTCTCTGTGTGCTCGGGTTCTGAAAGGGAGATATTATCATGATCGTGAGTTCATGGAAGCGGGGAATAAACGGAATGCATCGCACACAGGGAGAGCTATCTTGCATGGAAGAGCAGCTCTCAACCTCGTCCTAATTAAGCGAGTAGGTAGTGGTGCTACCATCAGGATATGGGAGGACCCTTGGATTGCTGAAAATAATGGTTCTCGACCTTTAGTTCTCGACCTTTGATTCACTTCATCTGTCTAATGATATATTGCAAGAGGTGATGTTGGAAAAATCCGCGGCTGCGTTGTGGCTCAAGGTAGAATCGATCTGCATGTCAAAAGATCTCACCAGCAATATGCACGCAAAGATGAAGTTGTTCTCGCTCAAGATGCAAGATGGTGGTTCTGTCATGAGCCACTTGTCGATCTTTAAGGAGATCGTGTCCGACCTAGTGTTGATGGAGGTAAAATATGAGGATGAAGATTTAGCTCTTCTATTGTTATGTTCACTGCCTAGTTCTTATACAAACCTGCGTGATACCATACTGTTAAGCCGCGATGAACTAACTCTCGCGGAAGTTTGTGAGGCCCTGCAGACCAGGGAAGACATGAAAGTTATGGTGCAGTCTAACACATCGTCCCTCAAAGGCGATGCATTGCAGGTACGAGGTAGACCTGAGCAGCGAGACAACAACTACAACAGCAACAACAGAGATAAGAGTAGTGACCGTTCAAAGTCCAAAGGACGAGACAAGTTCTGCAGGTACTGTAAGAAAACCAATCACACCATTGATGATTGCTGGAAGGTACAGAACAAGGAGAAAAGGAACGGCACATACCAACCGAAAAATAAATCTAACGGTAATGCTAATGGTACTGGTAAGGCTGTTGTTGTTGCTGCTGATAATAGTTCGGATGGTGAATGCTTAGCTGTTTTTGCTGCATGTGTTACCCGTGATGATGAGTGGATTTTTGATACTGCTTGTTCGTTTCATATTTGCTGTAACAAAGATTGGTTCAGTTCTTATGAAGCTGTGCAGACTGGAGATTTTGTGCGTGTGGGGAATGACAACAAGTGTCACATTGTTGGCGTTGGATCTGTTCAGATCAAGGCCCATGGAGGGATGACACGTACATTGACGGGAGTGAAACATATACCATCCATGGCGAGAAATTTGATCTCGTTGAGTGCCCTTGATTGTGACGGGTACAAATATGCCGGAGGGGATAAACGCCTGAAGGTATCAAAAGATTCTCTCATTGTTATGATTGGTGATATGAATTCTGCCAAGTTAAATATCCTTAGAGGTAGCACTTTGTCTGGTACTGCTGCTGTTATTACTAATGATGATCCAAGTATAACTAACCTCTGGCATAAGCGACTTGGACACATGAGTGAACATGGTATGGAAGAATTGGTGAAGAGAGAACTTTTGAAGAACTGCAATATGAGTAAGTTGTCGTTCTGTGAACACTGCGTGTTTGGTAAGCATAAGAGAGTTAAGTTCAATGCTTCCGTTCATACCATTAAAGGTACATTGGATTATGTACATGCTGATTTGTGGGGGCCTTCACGTAAGCCCTCTTATGGCGGTTCTCGTTATATGCTTACTATCATTGATGATTACTCTAGAAGAGTTTGGCCTTATTTCCTGAAAACTAAGGATGATACTTTTGCTGCTTTTAAAGAGTGGAAAGTTATGATTGAAAAGCAAACTGAGAGAAAGGTGAAGGTGCTTCGTACTGACAATGGTGGCGAATTTTGTTCGCATACTTTTGATGATTATTGTGTGCAGGAAGGCATTGTCAGGCATCACACCATCCCATACACACCTCAGCAGAATGGTGTAGCCGAGCGGATGAACAGGACGATCATCTCCAAAGCTCGCTGCATGTTGTCCAACGCTCGCATGAATAAGCGTTTTTGGACTGAGTCTGCCAACACTGCCTGCTACTTGATCAACAGGTCACCGTCCATCCCTCTTGACAAGAAAACTCCTATTGAGGTATGGTCTGGTGAGTCAGCTGATTATTCACAACTGAAAGATTTTGGTTGCACTGCCTATGCTCATGTTGATAATGGAAAATTAGAGCCTAGAGTTGTTAAGTGCTTATTTCTTGGTTATGGTTCTGGAGTAAAAGGATATAAGTTGCGGAACCCGGAAACCAAAAAGACTTTCTTTAGCAGCAGTGTTGTGTTTAATGAATCTGTTATGTATGAGGACGTTTGTCAACTGATATTATGCCAGATTCTTCTGATGAGGACGAACCACGAGTTCGTTTGCAGATGGAGCTAGACCATCTGGATGAGGAGGAAACTGAAATTGATGGGGAGGATATTGTGCCACCCTCACCTCCTATTGTGCAGCAAGAAAATTTGTCTATTGCAGAGCGCAGAGAGAAGAGGAATAAATGACCTCGTACTCGTTTAATTGAGGAATGTGATGTTGTTTATTTTTCTCTAAGTTGTGCAGAACAGGTGGAGAATGATGCTGAACCTGCTACATACAATGAAGCTATTGCTTCGGTTGATCGTGACAAGTGGATTGGTGCAATGCACGAGGAGATGCAATCACTTGAGAAGAATGGCACATGGGATATTGTGCGCTTGCCTAAACAAAAGAAGGTCGTTCGCTGTAACTGGATCTTCAAGAGAAAGGAGGGTTTATCTCGTAGTGAGCCTCCAAGGTTTAAGGCAAGGTTAGTAGCAAAAGGTTTCAGCCAGATTCCAGGAGTGGATTATAATGAAGTGTTCTCCCCTGTTGTCAAGCATAGTTCTATTCGTACTTTCTTTAGTATTGTTGCTATGCATGATCTTGAGCTTGAGCAGTTAGATGTGAAGACTGCGTTTTTGCATGGAGAACTTGAGGAGGAAATATACATGGACCAACCCGATGGGTTCATAGTGCCTGGTAAACAGGATTTTGTGTGCAAGCTAAAGAAGTCTCTTTACGGTTTGAAACAGTCTCCTCGACAATGGTATAAAAGGTTTGATTCTTTTATGATGTCACATGGCTTTAAGAGGTCTGATTATGATAGCCGTGTGTACATTAAATTTGTTGATGAATCGCCTATATACTTGCTGTTATATGTTGATGATATGTTAATTGCTGCCAAGAGCATGAAAGAAATCACTACATTGAAGAAACAATTGAGTAGTGAGTTTGAGATGAAGGATCTTGGTCCTGCTAAGAAAATTCTAGGTATGGAAATTTCAAGAGACAGAAAATCTAGATTGCTATTTCTTAGGCAGGAGAATTACATTAAAAAAGTCCTTCATCATTTTAATATGCATGATGCAAAGTCTGTTAGTACTCCTATTGCTTCACACTTCAAGTTGTCAGCATTGCAATGTCCTACTACTGACACAGATATCGAGTACATGTCACGAGTTCCTTATGCTAGTGTTGTTGGTTCCTTAATGTATGACATGGTGTGTTCTCGGCCTGATTTATCTTATGCTATGAGTTTGGTCAGTCGATGCATGGCTAATCCTGGTAAAGAACATTGGAAAATTGTTCAGTGGATTTTTAGGTACCTTCGCGACACATCCAAAGCTTGCTTGAAGTTTGTCAAGACTGGTGAGTGACTCGCAGGCTATGTGGATTCAGATTTTGCTGCCGACTTGGATAAGAGGAGATCCCTCACATGTTATGTGTTTACAATTAGTGGATGTTCCGTTAGCTGGAAGGCTACTTTGCAGGATGTTGTTGCACAATCTACTACTGAGGATGAGTATATGGCTATTTCTGAAGCATGCAAAGAGTCAGTTTGGTTGAAAGGTCTGTTTGCTGAGCTTTATGGAGATGATACTTGCATTAACCTATTTTGTGACAGTCAGAGTGTTATTTACCTTACTAAGGATCAGATGTTCCATGAGAGAACAAAGAAAATTGATGTCAAGTACCATTATGTGCGTGATGTTGTTGCACAAGGTAAGCTGAAGGTATGCAAGATTAGTACTCATGATAATCCTGCTGATATGATGACAAAGCCAGTTCCTATTGCTAAGTTTGAGCTTTTCTCAAGCTTAGTTGGTATCACTGCCTAGCCCAAGAGGCTGTTTGGCGCCGAAGGTGTTTTCTTTGTGTGTTTCAGGTGAAGGTTCTCATTCATGCTACAAGAGGGAATTTGTCTCAAGGTGTCCTGTTATTTTATGGTGATCCAAATTCATATAAAGATAAAGAAAAGTTCGGCCTTCGCTACGCGGAGGTCCGTCGCCGGAGGCTTAGGGTAAGGTACGAGTTGATACCGAGTCGGAGTTGGATACACCATTACCGACCTAGTTAGGTCAGGACCGTCTTTATATACCTATTGTAAGCCGCCGCACGGGATAAGCCACACATTATAAATCCCGGCCCGATTGTGACCTCACCCGAAATTTGTGAAGTATTGCTGGCTGGCACCCGTGGTTTTTGTCTTCCTTGTTGGAAGGGTTTTCCACGTTAAAATCTTGTGTCCCCGTTGGTTCGATCTTGCTTTAACTTCATCGTTGTTTTGCTATTGCGTGTAACACGTCCCGTATCCAAACCTGTCGGATACCCGGATATCCATGAGTTTATGTACTACGTACATCAACATAACAATATTTCAGCACTCGAATGTTATTTCAACAGTAATATGAGCAAAATAGTACCACCGCAGCAACATTTCTGCAAAATAACAACACTATAGCAGTATTTCAACACTACATCACCATTTGAGCAGCAAAAGTTCATGATTTAAACGACAATATATGATATAATTTTATGGTAACTGCATTGTAGTATCAAAGCAATCACGTTAGCCGGGTATCCATTGGGTATCCATGCGACGAAGCCTTTATTCGTGCCCACACCATAAGTTAATGGATATCGGCCCCATGAAATCCGTGGGCGTAACTAGCTCTCCAAACCCTTCCCCATCGTGTCGGATATCCATGGATACTGGATCCATGGATAAAATTGCCATCCTTAAACCCCGCCCTTATGACTCCACATATCGCACATGAAACCAGCCGCCATGGCCCCCCACCTCCTTCCCCGCCCTCAAAACTCCGGTGACATATCTCGGCACTCGCTGACCACGGCTGATAGCATCGCCCACGGCCAAAGTTCCCAAGCCCTCCGCGCCTATAGCTCACATGCATTCGTACGGCCGCGTTGGACGTTGTCGTCCTCCTCAAAAATCTCTCACGACTTCTAGCATGGCCGACTCGCTCCACCGCCGGCATCACCCGTCTCGATTGCAGTAGCAGCACCACCGTCTTGCCTTGGTAGCATCATTATCCTAGCCTAGTAGCACAACCCTTCACCGCGGGAAGCAACATGTTGATTAATCGGTTGATTTATCTGGAATCATTGGGGGGGGGGTTGACCAATACGAGTATAACATAATGGCCAAGTTTATCTGCAGAGCCAACTTTTTGGTCGATTCAGCTTGAATTTTATTACTTATCTGGTATCGTGGCTCGATTTATCATCTAGTTGTCGATAGTCTTGTAGAACCGTTCTTTAGCCCGAATTTTTCTTTTTTACTATTGATTCAAATGTAAGGAATCAAGGTAACACTTCTATCGAATACTGGGCGACGCCTGGAGATTGCTGGATCGGTGGAATTCGATCGCAATGCTCAGTCATCGAAGGTGAGATTGGAGGACTAGCAACGGTGTTCGGAGTCTTTGCATCGATGGGGAGCTGGCTTGGGGTTACAAGATTCGTGGCAGCTGTATGTCATAGGGGGCGACAATATGCGTGAAGTCCAACGTCCTACCTTTCAGGGTGAAAACCCAAAGCCTGGCCTTAATTGGTCGTGACTGGCACTGGTCTTCTTGGAGCCGTTATTTTGAGAGCGAGGATTATCTTCAGGGTGAAAACCCAAGGTCTGGCCTTAATTGGTTGTGCCTGGCACCGTTCTTCTTGGAGACGTTGTTTTCGAAGAGATGGATATCAGCTGTTGTTTAGGTGGTGGTTGTGCGGATACCGCGAGGACTGTAACTCTCTAGCGGGACTTTTCTTTTTTATTTCTTCTTTTTATTGCCTTTCGGCTGTGTGCATCCATTGCGTTGTTGCAGAGACCGGGTGTAATTTGTATCTTCGTGATATTAATATACTTCCCTTTATCAAAAAAATGTCATAGGCCGCTATTTAAAACTATGACAACCAGCCATGGGCACTGTGCTTACGTTTGAACAACCACTCTTTCCCAAAGTATCAACGGTTTAGGCATTTTCATGGACAACCACTCATAGTTGCTAATAGCGCGCTATAGCATTTTCTGCACTGTGACGATAAGTGCATTAGCGCGCTAAATGTACCAAAACCCTTAAATAGCACGCTAAGAGGCGATTTAAGATCGCTATAGCGTTTCAAGCAGGTCGACGCTAAATTTCATAGGCAGCTATTTAAAACTATGACAACCAGCCATGAGCAGTGTGCTTACGTTTGAATAATTGAAATATAGCTCTCAAATGGAATGGGGTATTGCTCATTTATCTCTTCTGGATGCACAAAAATGATAGGATTTAATTGAGATGAAAGACCATAGTTGTGGAGTCGCATGATCTTATCTAACTGCACACAATCGATTTGAAAAGCACCAATAAGCAAATCTCGCACTCAGTTTTTTTGTTTATCTCCAAATGATCCAAGTTAGGAAATGTTGAATGTTGCCATTTTTTGTTGTTGTTTATCACAAGGGGTTTGCAGCTATATGACCCTGCTTGGCTTAGTCCTGCGCCATACTGTATTCTAATCATATTGCCATACTCCCGTTGAAGGTTAAAAGAAAGACCATGGACTTTGAAGATGGCATGTTGCCTTTTTCTTACACTGAAAAGGAACAGAGATCACATAGAGAAAGAAAACCAAGGGTTGTATGCTGGTCGTTGGTCTAGACGAGGTTGAAAAATGTGCTTTACTCTCGAGATGTCGATTTATACATAGTGTTGGTTTATCCCATATCAACACATGGATAACTAATCTGAAAATGAAACGATTAGATGTTTTTTTCTCTTATATGAATAGTAAGTCGAGTTATATGTTTTTTACAAAATTTTAAAATAAGGTTAGTTTCTCTAAAATATTATATTTACGTGTACGGAAATAAAAGTTTTTTTGACTGAGAGTGGCAATGCACGGACATTAAACTAGTAATCTTTACCTAATAATAAAGACAATAAGGTTTCTGCCAAAATTTTCGTCCAACACTAAAAGACAGTTTTACCCCTACTTATCAACAAAATTACAGCAACTGCCACCGCCAACAAAACGCTTCATGTTAGCTCGTTGCTCTGTTTTTTCTGGCGTGCTGGGGGCCTTAACTCGGCGTGGCGGAGGAAGACGACGGACGGCAGAGGGGGCAAGCGACGACGTGACGGTGAGATGCATGAGGATTGTAAGGTGGCGCCATGGCCGGAGGGTCGAGGGCAGGAGGAGACCGCAGACGGCCGCGGAGGTCGCCCCTCGCCCACTCGATCTCTGGCCACTGAAGCTGATCTTACACCGCAGACATCTCCTCTCCGTCCCCCCATTGCGCCGCCCCTGAACTCCGCCGCCTCGGCCCTGTACATCGGCGCCTGGCCCCATACGCGCTCCTCCATGTCGTCCCCCAGCAGCCCCTGCGGGCAGCCATGGACCTGGGTGCTTTCAGTGGCAAGTGGAGAGGACATCCAGGTCGTGTGGTGCGGCACTGCGGCGTGGCTGGAATAAGACAACGGCAGATCTGAGCAGATGGGTGAGAAAACAAAGTAGTATCTTTGTTTTGCATGCCTGTCGAGACGAGATGACCGCCAGATCTGACCTGCCGCCAGCGTCGTCCCATGCCGCTGTTCTCCTCCTCCGATTCCTATCTAGCGTCGTGCTCCTCTGTTCCACCTCCACCACAACTCCGGTTGTCAACTCTGTTGGAATGTTATGGGCTATAATATGGGCTCACATGTCTAGCCCATTAAGCCCACTAAAAATCCTGAAATTGTCATGGCCCATTCATGAATAATAAGTGGAGTGAGTGGGACTAAAGTTTAGTCCCACATTGCTAGTTTGAAGAGAGTGGAAGCACCTTATAAGGTGAGCCATTCTAGCTCATGTATGAGTAGGCAAGGCAAGAGGAGAGGTGTGCCACACGCGCGCTCCTCCTCCTCCGCCGCCCGCCTCGCCACGCCTCGCCTCGCCTCGCCTCGTCACGACACGACGCGCCGCGGGTTGCGGGAATGAGCCGAGCCGAGAGCGTTTATTTTGTCGATTGGGAAAATTTAATGAGTCATTTAATTTGGTAATTGACGGACGCGTTAATTCCAAAACCGTTTCCGTTTCCTTTCTGGATCGTGGAGTCGAACCGACTCAGACGTGGGGTTACGCCCACGTCTCTCCCAGCCCGCATATAAATACGCGCATACGGTAAACCCTAGCCGCCACTTCGTCATATGGTTTCGCACCACCGTTCCAAAGCACTGCGCCGCCAATCAAGTCACATGGCCGACACCGGGGACAACAACAACGGCGGTGCCGCTACCGCTCCATCGTACGTATCTCTCTTTCATATGTATGAGATGTTACTGGAATTCGTATGTCTAGTACTTGCAATAGATTGTATCAATCTGTCTACTGTGCTAGATCTAGACGTTTGCATGATTACTGTATTTGCTACTGTCACAATTTATCTGCTGCTATTTCGAATTAAATCATGTGCTAAATTGCTAATATATTCAACAATCCAAAAACCTGATTATAGGCAATTTCTTGCACCTGCGCCGTCTGTCATTGCGGCGACAAGGCCAATCCCTTTCAAGGGTGTGGACTTTAAGAGGTGGCGCACGAGAGCAGTGCTATGGTTTCAAACCTTGCGCTGCTATGCGGCCACCAAGGGCAAGCCTGAGGGCGATCTCAATCCAGCACAGCTGGAGGCCTTTGAGGATATGGACACTATGTTTAAAGTGCCCTCCTCGGTATTATCGATGATTCCATCGTGGATCCGTATATGTCGTTTGATAACGGCAAGGATATGTGGGCTGCACTCGAGGCCAAATTTGGGGCCTCGGATGCTGGTAGCGAGCTGTATGTCATGGAGCAATTCTATGACTACAGGATGACTGATGAGCGCTCTGTTGTTCAACAGGCTCATGAGATACAGTCACTCGCTAAAGAACTTGAGCACTTTAAGTGTATGTTACCGGACAAGTTTGTGGCCGGAGGCATTATTGCCAAGCTTCCATCTTCATGGAGCACCTTTGCTACTTCTCTAAAACACAAGAGACAGGAGTTTTCCGTAATGGACCTCATCGGATCTCTTGATGTGGAAGAGAAGGCGAGAGCAAAGGATACACGTGCTCGGGTTGTTGAGGTAGGTTCTTCTGCTCATGTGGTACAGAAGAAACATTACCCTCCCAACAAGCCTAAATATATCAAGAAGAAATCCGAGGGTAAAGGCAAGCCCGATGGCAAGTTTAAGCCGTCGCACTCTACCAACTTCAAGAAGAGAAAGGGGTCATGTCACGTTTGCGGTGAACTGACCCATTGGGCTCCAAAGTGCCCTAAGCGTTATGAGCTGCAGCAGCAGGAGAACAGCGGCAAGACCGCTAATGTTGTCATGGCTGACACTGAGATGAAGGACTCTGGGTACGGTATAGTTCCCACTATTCTTTCAGTTTGTCATTCACCTGAATGGTTAGTTGACACAGGTGCCAATGTACATGTTTGTGCTGATGCTTCCATGTTCTCTTCTTATCAGGTCACAGGGACTTCCCCCGTGCTGATGGGGAACGGGTCACATGCTACTGTTCGTGGTGTTGGTACGGTCGATCTGAAGTTTACTTCGGGGAAGATCGTGCGGCTGAAGAACGTTCATCATGTGCCCTCCATCAATAAAAATCTCGTCAGCGGCTCACGTTTATGTCGAGATGGTTTTAAGTTGGTTTTCGAGTCTAATAAAGTTGTAATTTCCAAGTATGGACAATTTATTGGTAAAGGCTATGAGTGCGGAGGCTTGTTCCGCTTATCCTTGTCAGATATTTGCACCAAAGTTATTAATAATGTTTGCCACGATAATGATTGTGATGTTTGGCATTCACGACTATGTCATATTAATTTTGGTTGCATGACGCGGTTAGCAAATATGAGTTTAATTCCGAAATTCAGTACTGTTAAAGGTTCCAAATGTCAAGTGTGTGTTCAAGCTAAGCAACCTCGCAAATCTCATAAGACTGCGGAGGCGAGAGACTTGGCACCACTAGAACTTATACATTCTGATCTTTGTGAGATGAATGGCGTATTGACAAAAGGTGGAAAGAAATATTTCATGACACTTATTGATGACTCTACTAGATATTGTTATGTGTATCTTCTGAAATCTAAAGATGAAGCTTTAACTTATTTCAAGAACTATAAGGCCGAAGCAGAGAACCAACTTGATCGTAAAATTAAACGGCTTAGGTCTGATCGTGGTGGAGAGTATTTTTCCAACGAGTTTAATTCTTTTTGTGCTGAACACGGTATTATTCATGAGAGGACGCCTCCCTACTCACCTCAGTCAAATGGGGTGGCTGAAAGAAAGAACCGAACGTTGTCTGATTTGGTTAACGCCATGTTAGACACTTCAGGTCTCTCCAAGGCATGGTGGGGGGAGGCGCTAATGACTGCATGTCATGTCCTAAACCGAGTTCCCACAAAGAATAAAACCATTACTCCATTTGAGGAATGGGAAAGGAAAAGGTTAAAACTCTCCTACCTACGTACTTGGGGTTGTTTGGCGAAAGTCAATATACCAATTCCCAAGAAGCGCAAGCTTGGACCTAAAACCGTAGATTGTGTTCTTCTGGGCTATGCTTTTAATAGCATTGGTTATAGATTCTTGGTAGTAAAATCTGAGGTATCCGACATGCATGTTGGTACGATTATGGAGTCGAATGATGCGACTTTCTTTGAGAACATATTTCCTATGAAGGATATGTCTAGCTCATCAAATCAGGAGAAACCTGTTTCATCTAGTCAGGAATTAGCTGAGATTCCTGAATCCACCATTCCGATAGAACACGTTGAGAATCCCGAGGAGGATGACAATGAAGTTCCTGTAAGGAGCAAGAGACAGAGGACTGCAAAGTCCTTTGGTAATGATTTCATTGTGTACCTCGTGGATGACACACCCAGGACTATTTCAGAAGCTTATGCATCTCTTGATGCCGACTACTGGAAGGAGGCTGTCCGTTGCGAGATGGATTCCATCTTGGCTAACGGAACTTGGGAAATCACTGATCGTCCTTATGGGTGTAAACCTGTAGGATGTAAGTGGGTGTTCAAGAAAAAGCTTAGGCCTGATGGTACAATTGAAAAGTACAAGGCAAGGCTTGTGGCCAAGGGTTATACCCAGAAAGAAGGTGAAGACTTCTTTGATACTTACTCACCTGTGGCTAGACTGACCACTATTCGTGTGCTACTATCACTAGCTGCCTCGCACGGTCTTCTCGTTCATCAAATGGACGTTAAGACGGCTTTCCTTAATGGAGAGTTGGACGAGGAAATTTACATGGAGCAGCCAGATGGTTTTGTAGTACCCGGTCAGGAAGGCAAGGTGTGTAAGTTATTGAAGTCATTATACGGCCTCAAGCAAGCACCTAAGCAATGGCATGAAAAGTTCGAAAGGACTTTGACTGCTGAAGGCTTTGTTGTAAACGAAGCTGACAAGTGTGTGTACTATCGCCATGGTGGGGGCGAGGGAGTTATTCTATGTCTATACGTTGATGACATATTGATCTTTGGGACCAATCTTGATTTAATCAAGGAAGTTAAGGATTTCTTATCTCGCTGCTTTGAGATGAAGGATCTAGGAGTAGCTGATGTTATCTTGAACATCAAGCTGTTGAGAGATGATAATGGTGGGATCACACTGCTTCAATCTCACTATGTGGAAAAGGTCTTGAGTCGCTTTGGGTATAGTGACTGCAAGCCTTCTTCAACTCCATATGATGCTAGTTTGTTGCTTCGAAAGAATCAACGGATTACTAGAGATCAACTGAGATATTCTCAGATTATAGGCTCGCTTATGTATTTGGCGAGTGCCACGAGGCCTGACATCTCTTTTGCTGTGAGCAAATTGAGCCGGTTTGTTTCCAATCCGGGAGATGATCATTGGCGTGCGCTTGAGAGAGTTATGCGCTATTTAAAAGGCACTGCGAGCTATGGAATTCACTATACCGGAAACCCGAGGGTTCTGGAAGGATATAGTGATTCTAATTGGATATCTGATGCTGATGAGCTTAAGGCCACTAGTGGTTATGTTTTTACACTTGGTGGTGGCGCTGTTTCCTGGAAGTCTTGCAAGCAGACCATCTTAACGAGGTCAACTATGGAAGCAGAACTCGCAGCATTAGACACAGCCACTGTTGAGGCAGAGTGGCTTCGTGAGCTCTTGATGGACTTGCCTATGGTTGAAAAACCAATACCCGCAATCCTAATGAACTGTGATAATCAAACTGTGATCGTCAAAGTGAACAGTTCTAAGGATAATGCAAAGTCATCAAGACATGTGAAGAGGAGATTAAAATCTGTCAGGAAATTGAAGAACTCCGGAGTTATTGCGTTGGATTATATCCAAACGTCTATGAACTTGGCAGATCCCTTCACAAAGGGTTTATCACGGAATGTGATAGAGAATGCATCGAGGGAGATGGGTTTGAGACCCACGTTATGAGTTGCCCACAGTGGTAACCCACTCTATGTGATCGGAGATCCCGTGAATTAGAAGTGGGAGACAAGCTGTTGGTCGGCTGAGAGGAGAGTATCCTTATATTTTATTCCACTCCATAAAAGATGCAATACTCTCCTGATCTGTACGGTAGGTTGACATTTGTCTTAATGTGTTCCAAGTGGCTTATTTATATAAGCAGAGATGTGTCCTACAGAACATCTCCTGAGGAACTCACCTATATGAGTCTGACTGTTAAACGTCGCAGTCTATGAGAATCGGGTGCTCTCTAATAAACTCATGAAAGGCCTTCGGAGTATGACGCATACGCTCCAAACCGCGGGGAAGCCTTGCGGCAGCCTAGTATCGGTTCAGACGTTGTGTGAAACTGGTATCACAGCAAACTTGTAGTTCAAGGCATAGTCCACTATTCAAGTTGTGAACTAGTGAAGCATGATGTTCTAAGTGGAAGTTCAACTTAACAGTCTCCACTAACACCGGTATATAAACAATGTTTTGGAACAGAGTTTATGAAATGTGCTAATGACACTTTGTGGGGGATTGTTGGAATGTTATGGGCTATAATATGGGCTCACATGTCTAGCCCATTAAGCCCACTAAAAATCCTGAAATTGTCATGGCCCATTCATGAATAATAAGTGGAGTGAGTGGGACTAAAGTTTAGTCCCACATTGCTAGTTTGAAGAGAGTGGAAGCACCTTATAAGGTGAGCCATTCTAGCTCATGTATGAGTAGGCAAGGCAAGAGGAGAGGTGTGCCACACGCGCGCTCCTCCTCCTCCGCCGCCCGCCTCGCCACGCCTCGCCTCGTCACGACGCGCCGCGGGTTGCGGGAATGAGCCGAGCCGAGAGCGTTTATTTTGTCGATTGGGAAAATTTAATGAGTCATTTAATTTGGTAATTGACGGACGCGTTAATTCCAAAACCGTTTCCGTTTCCTTTCTGGATCGTGGAGTCGAACCGACTCAGACGTGGGGTTACGCCCACGTCTCTCCCAGCCCGCATATAAATACGCGCATACGGTAAACCCTAGCCGCCACTTCGTCATATGGTTTCGCACCACCGTTCCAAAGCACTGCGCCGCCAATCAAGTCTTCTCCATCCCTCCTTCCGGCGTGCACCGCGAGAAGGGACAGCAGGCCTCCGGAACCCCGCCTCTTGTGATCCTGTACGGGAGAGGGGCGATCAGGTTTTTGGGGAGCGCACTCGCGCGACTGCTGACGGCGACTACTTCCCCGACGACGACTTCTTCCCCGACCTCGGCAACCTCTTCATCAACGACATGGCCGACACCGGGGACAACAACAACGGCGGTGCCGCTACCGCTCCATCGTACGTATCTCTCTTTCATATGTATGAGATGTTACTGGAATTCGTATGTCTAGTACTTGCAATAGATTGTATCAATCTGTCTACTGTGCTAGATCTAGACGTTTGCATGATTACTGTATTTGCTACTGTCACAATTTATCTGCTGCTATTTCGAATTAAATCATGTGCTAAATTGCTAATATATTCAACAAACTCCTCTATCCAAGAGCCACCAACGAGCTCACCCGGTGTTCCTTTTTTACTTGAAATTTTGCTTTGTTCTTCTACACCGGCAGTAGAGCACGTTTTCCTCGTCTGTCCACTTTGATAATCCGATGATTAGTTTAACATAGGAAGCATTGAAAGTTGATATATCACAATAATCTGATTATTATATTTTTTATTGTGCAAACTTGCATTTAAGTATAAATTGATGATAGATGTAGAGCGGGACATTGGATTATGCGAAGGCTTCATCAGCAGCGATAAAAAATTGCAGCACATTCAGAATAGTGCAACGCATGGCTATAAAGCATGGGTGCTTTGCTAACTGATTCTCACCGATTATTTTCATTAAATAAACTCAGTCTATATCTTTTTCATAATAATAGTAAGAAAGAAATAAATAAATATTCATGAAATTTGAAGAATAAGAATTGGAGAGTCCATAGAGACGTTAGTTCAACATAAGACAAAAAAAAAATAGTAGCTCTCCCGCTGACATATATGGAGTCGTCGGACTTTCATTGCTTAGAATATAATATCAATCCATTTTCTGGCGTTATTTAGGCCACGACCAATTTTCCATCTAAAGGTTTCTATCTCCCATTGCTACGCATGGGCATATTTTGCTAGTAAGAACATAAAAAGATGGAAGTAATTTACACGTCACATGGAAGAAACATAGAAGGGAGAATCGGAGCTGCATGATAGAGATCAGACAACGGCCAAAGTGTTCAGCTGTTAGTATAGAAGCACGTTTTTTTTTTTTGAAATTAAGTACATAAGCAGGTTATAGTCATTTAGAAAGCAGACTGTAGTATTTCTTTGCTGTAATAAAAATGTACTGAACTCACGTGCACGCTTCTGGTTTACATGCAACCCTCAACGTGCACCCGGCCTCAAGTACTCCAACCAAATTTTCAAGTGTATCAATTTTATTCGAAAACAGACTAATTAACGTACGTGACAACCTTCAGACTATTCCCATTCGGGTTTCCGGTCGTACTCCATGTCCATGGAACTGGAATACTGGATGCTCTCCTCCGTCAGCCAAGGCAACGTCTCCAGGAACTGCTCCTATTCGTAGTTGTCAGATATCTCCAGAAAACGGAGCCTGGGCGTGGAGATCCCAATTTCCATCCTCTCGTCGCACTAGTGGAAACAACTCCTCTCGTCCAGGGGGCCGGGGGGCAGCTGTCCCGGTTGCAACCAAATCCGGGACAAATGCCCTGCATTGGTCCCGGTTCGTGCGCCCGGGGCAACAGGAATCGCCTGGGCGCATTGGTCCCGGTTCGTGGGGGGCATATCGATCCCGGCTCGTGCCACGGACCGGGACCAATGGCTAGCCACAGGCCACGTGGCACGCGCATGACCTGTTGTCCCGGTTCAGTCCACGAACCGGGACCAATGCCCCCTTCCTCTATATATACTGCCCCAGCCCCCCTCCTTTCATTTTTTTTTTTGCTTGGAGGTGTGAGAGAGTGTGGTGTTGCTGTTTTTTTTTTACTATGCACACGAGGTGTTCGACGAAATTCCCGAGACGCACACAAGCTCACTGAAAATGGTTTCTTCGACCGAGGTTAACAAATTATCTTTTTCATCTGTAACTGATACATAAAAAAGTATTATTTGTCGATGTACTGTGGTTATCTCTGTATTAATATGTATTTTGATAAACTTAATTATATGATGCAGATGGATGCACGGCAGCGATGGATGTACGGTGACCGACGCACCTCCGAGTATATGGCAGGCCTGAATGCATTTCTTGCTGTAGCTCAGGCGAACAAAGATAATGGCTTCATGTGTTGCCCATGTGTTGATTGTCGGAACGTCAGAGAACATTCTTCCGAAAGAATCCTTCACGGCCATCTACTTCGGAGAGGTTTCATGCCCAGCTATAATTGCTGGACCAAGCATGGAGAAAGAGGGGTTCTGATGGAAGACGATGAAGAAGAAGAAGAAGATCCTTTGTTCCCTGAATACGACGATACTGCAATGGAAGAGAATGCAGAAGAAGGAGGTGATCAAGAACAGGCATCAGAAGAGCCCGATGATGATCTTGGCCGAGTTATTGCTGATGCAAGGGAAGACTGTGAAAATAGATTGGAGAGGTTGAAACTGGACAACATGTTACAGGATCACAAAAAATTGTTATACCCAAATTGCGAAGATGGTAGCACAAAGCTCGGTACCACACTGGAGTTGCTGAAATGGAAGGCACAAAACGGTGTGACTGACAAGGCATTTGAGACTTTACTTCAACTAATGAAGCCAAAACTTCCAAAGGATAACGAATTGCCTGAGAGTACGTACGAAGCAAAGAAAGCTCTCTGCCCTCTAGGATTAGATGTGCAGAAGATACATGCATGCATTAATGACTGCATTCTCTTCCGCGGTGAGAAGTACGAGAATTTGGATGAATGTCCGATATGCACTGCACTGCGGTATAAGATCAGAGCAGATGATCCTGGTGATGTTGACGGCGAGCCCCCCCGTAAGAGGGTTCCTGCTAAGGTGATGTGGTATGCTCCTATAATACCACGGCTGAAACGTCTGTTTAGAAACAAAGAGCATGCTAGGTTGTTGCGATGGCACAAAGAAGACCGTAAGAAAGATGGAAAGTTGAGGCACCCCGCCGATGGATCGCAGTGGAGAAAGATCGAGAGAGACTTTCCAGACTTTGCAGGAGAGGCGAGAAACTTATGGTTTGGTCTAAGTACAGATGGCTTTAATCCTTTTGGGGAGCAGAGCTCCAGTCATAGCACTTGGCCTGTAACTCTATGTATGTACAACCTTCCTCCTTGGTTGTGCATGAAGCGCAAGTTCATTATGATGCCAGTTCTCATCCAAGGCCCGAGGCAACCTGGCAACGACATTGATGTGTATCTAAGGCCATTAGTGGAAGAACTCTTAGAACTGTGGGGCAAGCCAGGTGTACGTGTGTGGGATGAGAACGAACAAAAGCCATTTGACCTACGGGCGTTGCTTTTCGTGACCATCAATGATTGGCCAGCTCTTAGTAACATTTCCGGTCATACAAACAAGGGATACAATGCATGCACACACTGTTTAGATAAGACTGACAGTGTTTTTTTGGATAAATGTAAAAAGGTTGTATACCTGGGGCATCGTAGATTTCTTCCGATCAAGCATCCCTTAAGGAAAAAAGGAGGGAAGCATTTCAGAGGTGAGGCAGATAACCGAAAGAAGCCTGAGCTCCGTAGTGGTAATGATATATTCGATATGGTCAAGGACCTAGAAGTAATCTTTGGTAAGGCTGCTGGCAGCCAACCAGTTCCGTACGGCCCTGATAAGCGGGCACCCATGTGGAAGAAGAAATCTATATTTTGGGAGCTACCCTATTGGAAAGTTTTAGATGTCCGGTCTTCGATCGACGTGATGCACGTGACAAAGAATCTATGTGTCAATCTGCTATGCTTCCTGGGCGTGTATGGGAAGTCAAAAGATACGCCTGAAGCACGGGAGGACCAGCAACGTATGAAAGACCCAAGAAACAAGCACACAGATACAAGGCGCCATTCCTTAAGCAGCTACGCTCTTACTAAAGCAGAGAAGGAAATATTCTTTGAAGTCCTTTACAGTATCAAGGTTCCGTCTGGCTTCTCGTCGAATATAAAGGGGATAATAAACATGGCAGAGAAAAAATTCCAAAACCTGAAGTCTCATGACTGCCACGTGATTATGACGCAATTGCTTCCGATTGCATTGAGGGGGCTTCTACCGGAAAATGTTCGAGTACCCATTGTGAAGCTATGTGCATTCATGAACGCAATATCTCAGAAGGTAATCGATCCAGAAATTCTGACAAGATTACAGAGGGATGTGGTCCAGTGTCTTGTTAGTTTTGAGTTGGTGTTCCCACCATCCTTCTTCAACATTATGACTCATCTCCTTGTTCACCTATGTGAAGAGATTCATATTCTCGGTCCGGTCTTTCTACACAATATGTTCCCCTTTGAGAGGTTCATGGGAGTCTTGAAGAAATATGTTCATAACCGTGCTAGGCCAGAAGGAAGCATCTCGAAGGGCTATGGAACAGAGGAGGTCATTGGGTTCTGTGTTGACTTTATTCCTGACCTTAAGACAATTGGTGTTCCTGAATCGCGGCATGAGGGGAGACTGAGGGGAAAAGGAACGCTGGGAAAGAAAACAATGATACCTAGGGACGGGCATTCTTTGACCAAAGCACACTACACAGTTCTACAAAATTCTTTGTTCATGGCTACGTATGTCGAGGAACACAAGAATATTGTACGGTCTGCAAACCCGGGGAAGGATGACTCATGGATTAAACGCGAACACATGGAGACTTTCGGAAGTTGGTTGCAAACACGTCTTATAAATGACACCAATGTTGAAGATCAGCTATACATGTTGGCAGGGTCACCATCTTCGACTATTGGGAGTTTTCAAGGGTACGAGATAAATGGAAATACATTTTACACGAGCTCCCAAGATAAGAAGAGCACCAACCAAAATAGTGGTGTCCGCTTTGATACAACAAACGAGAATGGAAAAACTGACACATACTATGGTTACATAGAGGAGATATGGGAACTTGACTATGGACCTTCTTTTAAGGTCCCTTTGTTCAAGTGCAAATGGGTCAACCTGAATGGAGAAGGGGTAAAGGTAGACCCGCTTTATGGAATGACAACAGTGGATCTCAACTGTATTGGTTACAATGACGAACCATTCGTTCTAGCCAATGATGTGGCTCAGGTCTTCTATGTGAAGGACATGTCTTCCAGACCGAAGAAAAGAAAAAATAAGGGAACAATTCCATCATACGATGAGCCGAAGCGTCACATAGTTCTCTCAGGGAAAAGAAACATCGTGGGAATCGAGGACACGACAGACATGTCAGAAGATTACAATAAGTTTGTTGAAATTCCACCCTTCATAGTGAAATCTGACCCCACCATCCCGTTAAATAATGAAGATGCTCCATGGTTACGGCCGAAGCGATCATAAGCAAGGGACACGAAGAAAAGCTGGCAAGCATTATTGTTCCACCATCCCACTTTTCTGTTTCTCTCTCCTCCGTATGTTGGTGATGTGTAATAATAAGCGTGGAATACATGATCATATAGTTCTGTTTGATTAGTATTTTGTATTGACCGGTAAATAGCTGACAACTATGACCCATGTCCGAATACATTTCGAAGTGATAGTACGGATAACATCCTGACAGATTTTGCAGGATTATAACTACTTTTAATATGTAGTATCTGTTGACACACGGTATAGAACAAGCGATATATTCCGCGCACAAATTGCAGGCACACCATATTAATTTGAGGCATTGGAGGAGAAGACACATGAAGACAGTGATTTGAGTTGAGATAGGTGAAGTTAATAGGAGGATTTTGAGGGGTTGGTGGGATCAGACACAAACTGGCACTTTAATTGAGATTGCCGACGTGAAGTCTCTCACTAATGATAGCGTGCACGGAAGGCAATTCATTCCAAATTGATACTGTGGGTTGCCACTTGTCGGTGTTGAAGAACATGTTTCCCAATGGTGTTAATGTGGTGTCCTTATTCTCCGGTATTGGAGGAGGAGAGATAGCTTTGCACAGGCTTGGCATCCACATGAAGACAGTGATTTGAGTTGAGAGATAGGTGAAGTTAATAGGAGGATTTTGAGGGGTTGCTGGGATCAGACACAAACTGGCACTTTAATTGAGATTGCCGACGTGAAGTCTCTCACTAATGATAGCGTACACGGAAGGCAATTCATTCCAAATTGATACTGTGGGTTGCCACTTGTCGGTGTTGAAGAACATGTTTCCCAATGGTGTTAATGTGGTGTCCTTATTCTCCGGTATTGGAGGAGGAGAGATAGCTTTGCACAGGCTTGGCATCCACATGAAGACAGTGATTTGAGTTGAGATAGGTGAAGTTAATAGGAGAAGTAGAATCAGGTAGAGAAACATTAGAGCCGATGAGAAGTACAAATAGCATATGGAGAGAAACAAGGTTTAAAAGATATTGCTAGGTGCTTCCGGCCAAAAGATTATCAAATCAAAGTTTTGAAATTCTCAAATCAAACCATAAGTTCACAAAGCATACGCAAACATTGACCGTTACCAACCTGAGCCGCAAGGAGCAGTAGAGCAGAGCAGAGCAGACTCTAGAGGATGGACAAGCAGCCAGGACTGACATCGACTCTAGAGGATGAACAAGCCACCCTACTTGTACTATGAAAATGAGGCCCTAGCTCTAAAAAGTGTATGGGTGGAAATTTCCAGAAATTTTTATGACACAGAGCCGGAGTTTGTGGATTCTAAGCACTTCTGTGCAGCTGCTCAAGAAAGAGGCTACATCCATAACTTCCATAATTTATATTCAAATTATATACAAATGAAAAAATAATTAATAGTTTCAATAGTTAGAATAATTATTTAGTTAAACGAAAAATGGATTTAAATTAGTTTTGCAAATTCTAGCATTTTTCATGTTGGAATTTTTGTCAAATTTGGAAGTATATAAAAGTTGTTAATGTGCAAACTTAACACTTTTCAAATTTTGGCGCTAAAAAATTTTGGGCGCGCAGGGGTGCCACCGAAATTCGAAATTTGTTTTTGGTCCCGGGCCGTGGTACCAACCGGGACCAAAGGGGCTCTAGTCCCGGTTGGTGGCACGGGCTGGACTAAAGGCCCAAGTGTATAAAAAGCGCGGCCCTCTCTCCAGGCCGAGCGGACACCCCAGGGGCGGGTACGAGTGGATATGGCTGGGCGAAGCCCTGCCGGCGGCGGGAACGAGTGGATATGGCTGGGCGAAGCCCTGCCGGCGGCGGCGGGAACGAATGGACTAGGGACACAGTAGATTAGGAACACAACTTCTATTAAAATAAGGCCAGGGGGCCTTGCTTACATAGGGGCGGCGCGGCCACAGGCGGCCGGCCGTATTTGCATAGGGGGCGGCGGCGCGGCCACAGGCGGCCGGCCGTTTCTTGGGGGGGTAGCTAGGGGCGGGGGCGCGGCCACAGGCGGCCGGCGCCAATCTAGTCGTCCTCGTCGTCGGAGAGGCTTACGTAGGCGGGTGGCTGCCACAGGTGAGCAGGCGGCTGGGCCGGGCTCGCCGGGGCTGGAGACATCGGGGGCATCGGGGGAGCGTACGGCGGCGGCGGGGGCAGCACCTCCTGCGGCAGCGGCGGCGGCGGGGGCATCTCCTCCTCCTGCTCCGGCGACCCCGGCGCCCAAACGCCGCCGGTCCAGGCCCAGCTCATGCCATACTCCAGGCCTGGTGGGAGCGGCTGTGGCTCCGGCATGTCCTCGGACGCCTCCAGCTCGGCGTTCATCGCCTGCCACCAGGGGATGGCAGGCTCGTTAGGGGGTGGCGGCGGCGGCGGCATGGCGGCGGCGGCGGCGGCGGCGGCCACGACACGCTCCCACCTCTTGATCTCGTCGTCGATGAGGGAGCGGAGGGAGGCCTCGCAGGACTTCTCCATGGCGGCCCGGAGCTCGGGGTCCTCCTCCCCGGAGAAGTCCTCCGGCTCGTCCACGAGGAGCCATAGCTCCCTCTCCCGGCCGGGCGCTGGCGGGGGGTAGTCGTCCACGTTGGCCTCGAGGGGGGCGGGGATGAAGGAGCGGCGGCGCTGCTCGTGCTCCTGCTCGAGCCAGGCGGCCCAGTAGGGGGAGCCGCGCGCGTACATCCGCTCCCTGCGGACGGGGGCCGGCAGGAGCTCGCGCCGGCGCTCGATCTCCTCGAGCAGCGCCGCGCCGGTCGGGGCCGGCGGCACTGGGATCCGCTGGGGATTCAGGTGCCAGCCGTCCGGGAGGTGCACGTCGTTGTAGAACACCGGAGTGGCATTGTTCCAGTGCCACTCCGCCTCGTCCACCCGGACGTACCGGCGGAACCGTTTGCCCGGGGGCGCGGCGCGGGGCGGCGGGCGTGCAGCCGGTGGTGAAGGGAATATGCCCGAGAGGCAATAATAAAATGGTTATTATCTTATTCCTTGTTTATGATGAATGTTTATTTCTCATGCTAGAATTGTATTAACCGGAAACGTTGATACATGTGTGCTTAATAAACAAACAATGGTTCCTAGTAAAGCCTCTCTTTTAACTAGCTCGTTGATTAATTGATGATCAAGGTTTCCTGATCATGAACATTGGATGTTATTAATAACGGGGTCATGTCATTAGAAGAATGATGTGATGAACATATACCCAAAGAGAATATAGCAATGCGATCAAGTCATTTAGTTTACATTGTTATATCAAACATACGAAGTAACTTATTCCTTAGACCATGAGATCATGTCAATCGCTGATATTGGAAGAGTGCTTTGATGGCATCAAACGTCACACCGTAACAGGGTGACTATAAAGGTGTCGTTAAGTATTCGGAAAGTATTAGTTGAGGATCATGGATCAAGAGTGGAATTTGTCCATCCAAATGACGGAGAGATATACTCTGGGCCCTCTCGGTGATATCACATCGAAACCGCTTGCAAGCACGTGATATGATCACAAGGATGTTATATCACGGGAACGAGAAAAGAGTACTTGTCGGTAATGAGATTGAACAAGGTATGGTTGATACCAATGATCGAATCTCGGACAAGTAAAATATCGCGAGACAAAGGGAATAGTTCACGACGTTGTTGGTTCACACGATCACGAGAGTCATCGTTGAATATATAGGAGTCATCACGGATCTCCAGATCCCGCTGTTGATTATTGATCGGAGAGGAGTCTCGATCATGTCTATCTTATTCGCGAACCGTAGGGTGACACACTTAAGGTTCGATGACGCATTTGAGAGGATACGGAATATCGGAGAAAAGTTTGGACAGCACCGAAATTGTTTCGGGGAATATTGAAATAGTCACCGAAATTGTTTCGAGTAATTTTGAAATAGTTCAAGGGGATTCTTATCAAATGGTTGTTAATAGATTTAACAACTAACTCAAGGGGTTATATGTTAATGTTTGTTAATGGAATTAACAAATATTAAAATAAAGAAATAAAATTGTTTTATTTATTTATTAAAGAAAACCCTTGGGATTTTGAGTGGGAATTAATGGAAGAATGAGTGGGTTGAGTGGAGACTCCACTCACATGATGAGGGAGAGGTGGAGGCAGCCAAAAATTCGTGGCTGCCATCCCCTCCTATAAAAGGAGGGGTGAGAGCTCCCTCTCCCCCACACACACACTTGTGTCATCTCTTCCTCCCTCCTGCCGCTGCTCCACCACTTGTTCGTGCGCTTCGCGAAGCCCTGAGCAATGTTTTTCTCCACCACACCACGTCGTCGTGCTGCTGGAGTTCCGAGGGATCCTCTACTTCCGCGCCCCGCTGGAACGAGGGAACGGAGGTCGTCATCAACCGTACGTGTGACCAATCACGGATGCACCGCCGGATTGCGGTGCTCATCTTCTCGCCATCGGGATCGGTGTGAGTACGACTACGCCAACAACGAGATTTGATCTCGTACCACTTTGAGTCTTCGAGGGTATGTGTTCTCTTTAACCCTCTCATTGCCCGTTGCAATTCGTCTCCTAGATTAGATCTTGGCCTTTCGGGTGTCTCTCGTGTAGGAAAATTTTTGTTTTCTATGCTACGTTCCCCTTCAGTGGTATCAGAGCCGGATCTATGCTTAGATGTTTTGTACGGGTAGAACACATAGGTGTATGTGGGCGTTGATGATCATGTTATTACCTCCTTGATTATTTTATGATCTTAGTGGCATAGTGGGATGAAGCGGCCCGGACTAACCTTACATGTCCACGTACATGAGACTTGTTCCACAACTGACATGCAACTTGTATTGCATAAGTGGCTTGCGGGTGTCTGTTTATCCTACTATAGTTAAGATCTAATCTATGAAGGGTTGTTAAAAATGTGTTTATCAACGTTGTGGTTGATGTTCGTAGGTATGAACGGTTCTATCATCGAAAGCCCTAAGCCACGTAAAATATGCAAAAATAAATTAGAGGCGTCTAACTAGTTTTTTGCTGGGCATGTGATGTGATATGGTCAATATTACAAATTTGATTATGAGATGATCTATTTTGTAAATTATTGATATACCGTAAGGTATCCATATGATTGTCTTCTTATTGATGGACAATCAAGTTTGGGTGCCATGGTACTTGGTACCACGCCGGTGGAATGATTGAGATCATACCATATGCACATGATGGAGATCAAGTGCAAGGAAGACCATATCATATCACGTTATCCTTACATGTGATGTTTGTGATGTTAATCCTTTTATGCATCTTGTTTTGCTTAGATAGCGACGGTAGCATTATAAGATGATCCCTCTCACTTAATATCAAGATAATAATGTGTTCTTCCTTAAGTATGCACCGTTAAGAAAGTTCGTCGTTTCGAGACACCACGTGATGATCGGGTGTGACAGACTCAACGTTCGCATACAACGGGTGTTTTCAAGCCTAGCATGTACAGACATGGCCTTGAAACACACGCAATACTACGGTTCTACTTGGCGAGCCTAGCATGTACAGACATGGCCTCGGAACACGTAACCGAAAGGTAAAGCATGAGTCATATGGATGATATGATGAACATGTCGATGTTCGCCTTTGAAGCTACATCATCTCACGTGATGATCGGTTTTGGTGTAGTGAATTTGGTTCGTGTAATCACTAAAGACGACTAAGAGGGATGTTGTTTTTGAGTGGGAGTTCATGGTTTAATTTTTGAATTAACTTGAACTTATTTATCATGAACAACCAATCAAAGTGAATTTGCACAAATTGTAGTATTCATTGGCATCTATAATTGCCTTACACTTAGATTGTTAATTGAGATATAACTGTTATGATCTGGTAAATACCATTTAAGATTGGTACCGTATTAGTGAAATTTAAAATTGAGTCCTATTGTAGATTTTTGGTATTTCCTACCTAGCTCCATGTGGTTAATGATTGATTAATCTAGAGAGCAAATAATTCCTACTTAGAATCCAGAGTCATGGTTGCTTCCGTATTACTTTATCTTCAAAAGAATGTTTTGTTGATCAAGGTGATTTTGGAACTGAAAAGAGTTGTTTTCAGAAACAATCAAGTGAAAGATATATTGATATCTAGAAACTTATTTGTGGCAACATGACTGAGTATAATTTAGCGTGACAATGTTTGCTTATATTATCTGAATATATGCAAATTTAGCGTGACAATGTTTGCTTATATTATCTGAATATATGCAATGATTGGAGACGCTAGGCGTTTGAATATTCCAAGAAGTTGGGCGCTAAAAATTATCCTCTAAATTCCTTCCTTCGAGCTATAGTAGCTTAATCATAAAATTGTTATGATAGGATGGATTAGAAGTATGGGTAAAATAGTTTACCTTACTTGGAAACTGTTAAGAGTGGAATCTAGAAGAATGCTATTAATATGGTGATATTAGTAAAACAATCAAATTCAAAGTATGAATCAATGGGTGATAGTATATGACTAACACGCCAAAGAAAATGAGCTAGTAAGACTAGCATTGTTTGATGTTGAATGATTCTTCTATAAAGGAAAGGGAATATTGAAAATAGAATTACAAATAGATATATGGCAGAAAAGAAGATAACTGGAAAAGTCCAGCTCAGGAGTATATACTTGATATACAAGTTATAGATGTATTACTAGTTAACAAAGTATTTTTGGTATTTTGATACCACATTGGTTGGTATGAGTTGTCATACAAAGCAAAGCAATGAAAGAAATACAAGGGCCTAAAAGGAACTAGTAATAGATGTGGAATCGATTATGACAAGAACATAAATAAAGTGTTATTGTGTTCATTGTCGTATCGAACCAACCAGTCAAGATTTATTTGAAGAACTTAATAATTTGTTATTTTGTTCTAGTCTTTTGTGAGAACAAATGAGATTGTTCAAACGATGACCATATTCCATAATTGATGGATATGTTAATATAAATCATGTTGGTAAAGTAAACATCTATAAGACTGAATGCTAAACGTTGCAAGACGTAAAAGAGTTTCACTTAAATTGTGGCACCACCATTTTAGTTCATATCGGAAAGGAAAACATGAAGGAATTCCATATTGATGGACTTCCGGAGTCATTTTGTTTTGAATAAATTGACGCTTGTGAGACCTCTTCCAAAAGATGACTAGAATTCCGTTCTTAGGCCAAAGTAGAATGGACGACTAATTTAGTGGAGATTATACATATTGATGTATGTAGTCCATTATGTGTAGTCATGTATGGTGGATTAATTTTTCCTTCATAAAATTCTGTCGATGATTTAAGTAGATATGTGAGTATATCTATTTAAAGGGAACAGAGTTTGACATTTTGAATTGGTTCAAAAGGTTGTTAATATGAAGTTAAAATCAATGTAACAAGATAATCAAGTATTTATGATTGGATCATAAAGAATAAAGTTTGAGTTACAAGTTTAGCAAAACATCTGAGAAGTTGCAGAATTGTTCTACAACTTATACTTCTCGAATACCCCACATTAGATTGGAGTATTCAAGAGACAAAAATCAAACCTTGTTTGACATGGTAAGATTAATAAAAATGCCATTATAATTTTGTAGTTTATACATTATTGACAACCGTTTTTTCCACTGAAAAGAGCACCATCATGATCCGCTGAAATTGACAACATATAAGATATGGTTTGGGTAGTGACCCGAATTGTCACTTTCTTAAGTTTTGGTATGCATAGCATGTGTAAAATGTTTACAACCAAAATAGGATAAATATATGTTTATAAGGTTATCCTAAATAAAACATTGGGTATTTCTCCTATCACCGAACCAAAAGACAAATGTTGTTTGTCAGAAAGGGTTGTTTTCGCGAGAAAGTAGTTCTTGCGAAACAAGTGAGTGGGAGCACAGTACTAACTCAACGAGATTAGAGAATCTTCGTTATCATGTCAAGAGTAGCGCAGCACTGGAAGTTGTTCCGGGGTTTACTATTTTGACTAAGTAGAAGACACTACAAATGTTGTAGATACTTCAAATGAGTTTGCGAACTGTACCAGAAAAGTCCAAAAACTTTGTACTTAGAACAACTTGTGGTTTAAGTGTAAAGTGTTGTTTTGACAACAAAAGGACCTGGACCTTATAAAGGAAGCAAATGATGGGCCCTGACTTCGTAAAATTGACTATGAGTCATTATATCCGCCATAGTATCCTTGTATGAATACCAAGTATGTGACTTGGTAGTCTTTTCGATAGGCATGATGCCTAACGATAGCAAAAGGGTCTATATAGCGACAAAGACATGGATTTTACATCCTTTGAGAGTTGTACTTATCGAAAAGTTGTTTTCGACGAAGTTCAAAGAGTTCACTACTACAAGATCTTGATCTTCGGTAGTGATGCTTAGTCTTTGCGGATAGTTCTAGCAAAGTTACATATTATGATATGGATGTTGAATAACAAAACCAATTCTCCTCTCGAGGAAGTTTGTTCAAGGATGTGTACTTGACACAGTCTGAGAGTTTTGTAAAATTCAAAAGGTTGCTAGAAAGGCATGCGCACTTCAATGGTTGAAGTGAGCATAACGAAGTTGAGATCTTTACCTTAATGAAGTTATCAAAAGAGTTTGATTCCATCATGAACGATAAAGATGCTTGTAAAGTTACAAGAAATTAAGTGGGAGCGCTATGACATATTTCCAATACTTTATGTAGATGACATATGGTTGATTGGAAAATATGTATTTTAAATTAACACGGTTAAGATTTTCATATTGATGAAAGGCTTAGAAGATATTGGGCATCGATATCTATAAAAGATGGATTGAAGCGCCTGATATGATTGAAGCCAAATTACATAGATGAAATATTGAAGTAAGTCAATATAAGATTGATAAGAAGGAGTTCTTGTCACATGGAAAATAATTGAGCAAGATTCATGTGTTTTGACACATGATGAGCATCATTGAAATTGAGATTTCTAAGTCATGTTTCCATGCTATGTACACAACCAGATGAGTCCTATGCTATAAAATGTTATAGTAGGATAATTCATATGATGATTAGACAACAGTGGGAGAGATCCTTGTGTCATTTTAGAAATGCTAAGGATATGTTTTCCTATATAGTAATGACAAAATAATAGTTGTAATATGTTACACTAATAGTCTTGTCATTTATTCAAGTAATTTTATCTCAATTAAAATATGTGATGAAGGGTAGCACAATAGGATGGAAGAAAGTTCCATGCTGGATTTGAAAGAGTTTCAAAATTAAAATATTGTGACAGATACTACAACAAAGGCTAAAGTATATCGTTGTGTTGACAACTGATAATAAGCGTATTTTGTGTCAAGGAGTTCTTTATTGAACTTGGTGAATTTCCAAGAATGCTGAAACTATGAAGCTACATTTTCACAATGTTAGTAACATCAGTTTAAGCTGAGGAATTAAGGTATCACCGGAACTTGGTGAATTTCCAAGAATGCTAACACTATGAAGCTACATTTTCACAATGTTAGTGACATCAGTTTAAGCTGAGGAATTAAGTTTTCACCGATTGACCATATATATACAAAGCCATCTCATTAGAGAATGAGTGATGCGTATAGACGCAAAGAACATGCAAATACAATAGGACCTGAACAGTTCAGATCTTTTTGATAAAGTTTACCACATGCGAAGCATGGTAATAACACTGGAACGCCATATGTGTTAAGTGCTTACAGACTAGATTATTGACTCTAGTGCAAGTGGGAGACTGAAGGGAATATGCCCGAGAGGCAATAATAAAATGGTTATTATCTTATTCCTTGTTTATGATGAATGTTTATTTCTCATGCTAGAATTGTATTAACCGGAAACGTTGATACATGTGTGCTTAATAAACAAACAATGGTTCCTAGTAAAGCCTCTCTTTTAACTAGCTCGTTGATTAATTGATGATCAAGGTTTCCTGATCATGAACATTGGATGTTATTAATAACGGGGTCATGTCATTAGAAGAATGATGTGATGAACATATACCCAAAGAGAATATAGCAATGCGATCAAGTCATTTAGTTTACATTGTTATATCAAACATACGAAGTAACTTATTCCTTAGACCATGAGATCATGTCAATCGCTGATATTGGAAGAGTGCTTTGATGGCATCAAACGTCACACCGTAACAGGGTGACTATAAAGGTGTCGTTAAGTATTCGGAAAGTATTAGTTGAGGATCATGGATCAAGAGTGGAATTTGTCCATCCAAATGACGGAGAGATATACTCTGGGCCCTCTCGGTGATATCACATCGAAACCGCTTGCAAGCACGTGATATGATCACAAGGATGTTATATCACGGGAACGAGAAAAGAGTACTTGTCGGTAATGAGATTGAACAAGGTATGGTTGATACCAATGATCGAATCTCGGACAAGTAAAATATCGCGAGACAAAGGGAATAGTTCACGACGTTGTTGGTTCACACGATCACGAGAGTCATCGTTGAATATATAGGAGTCATCACGGATCTCCAGATCCCGCTGTTGATTATTGATCGGAGAGGAGTCTCGATCATGTCTATCTTATTCGCGAACCGTAGGGTGACACACTTAAGGTTCGATGACGCATTTGAGAGGATACGGAATATCGGAGAAAAGTTTGGACAGCACCGAAATTGTTTCGGGGAATATTGAAATAGTCACCGAAATTGTTTCGAGTAATTTTGAAATAGTTCAAGGGGATTCTTATCAAATGGTTGTTAATAGATTTAACAACTAACTCAAGGGGTTATATGTTAATGTTTGTTAATGGAATTAACAAATATTAAAATAAAGAAATAAAATTGTTTTATTTATTTATTAAAGAAAACCCTTGGGATTTTGAGTGGGAATTAATGGAAGAATGAGTGGGTTGAGTGGAGACTCCACTCACATGATGAGGGAGAGGTGGAGGCAGCCAAAAATTCGTGGCTGCCATCCCCTCCTATAAAAGGAGGGGTGAGAGCTCCCTCTCCCCCACACACACACTTGTGTCATCTCTTCCTCCCTCCTGCCGCTGCTCCACCACTTGTTCGTGCGCTTCGCGAAGCCCTGAGCAATGTTTTTCTCCACCACACCACGTCGTCGTGCTGCTGGAGTTCCGAGGGATCCTCTACTTCCGCGCCCCGCTGGAACGAGGGAACGGAGGTCGTCATCAACCGTACGTGTGACCAATCACGGATGCACCGCCGGATTGCGGTGCTCATCTTCTCGCCATCGGGATCGGTGTGAGTACGACTACGCCAACAACGAGATTTGATCTCGTACCACTTTGAGTCTTCGAGGGTATGTGTTCTCTTTAACCCTCTCATTGCCCGTTGCAATTCGTCTCCTAGATTAGATCTTGGCCTTTCGGGTGTCTCTCGTGTAGGAAAATTTTTGTTTTCTATGCTACGTTCCCCTTCAGGTGGTGGCGCGGGGACGCGCGGCACCCCGCCGAGGCGGACACCTCCAGGGCCGTAGCCGAAGGCCTCCGCCGGCGGGGGCGGGATGCGGCCGGCGCCGCTCGACGAGCCTCCGTCGTCGTTCCTTGGGCGCTTGCCGGAGTTCGAGAACCAGCGGGACATGGTGGCGGCTAGGGTTGCTTTGCCAGGGACGCGTCCGGGGTGGGTGGGTTGTACGGGCGGCAGGGGGCCTTTAAAAAGGACCCGGGGTGGGCTGGCATGCCAACCGGCGGCCTGAACGTGGCGGCGGTTGCAGGCGGCCATGAATGCGGGGAGCCGAGGCGTGGCGCGTGGGGAGTGGGGCGCGGGAAGCCGAGGCGGGGCGGGAAGACGAGGCGGACAGCGGCCCTTTGACCGTCCTTCGGTCTTAGTTTAAGGGACCAGGCGAACCAGCCACCAGGCCGTTGGCCAGTGGCCCCTGTTGACTGGCCATAATAACAGACGCGGGCCAGTGGGCCCTTCGAACCGTTGACTGTCCATAAATAAAAGACGCGGGCCAGTGGGCCTTTTTGACTAAAAAATGTGTCAGTGGGCTTAATTAAAGACGTGGGCCTGGAGCGGTTGGGGAAGGGGGAGGCCGGTTGGCGATTGCGAGGCAGGAGAAAAAAAACGAACAAAAAAAACCTGCAGCGGCAGGGAAAATGGGCGGACTTTATTCTTTTTTTAAGAAGGCATCCATCCCGGTCCCTAAAACGAACCGGGACGAACTCCCTCGCGGTCCCTGGCCCAGAGTCGCCACGTGGGCCAGCCTTACCATCCCGGGTCCTGGCACACCCGGGACCAATGGGGAGGGCCATTTGTCCCGGCTAGCCCATCCCGGTTGCGCAACCGGGACAAATGGCCCTTACGACCCGGGACAAAAGGCCCTGTTTCCACTAGTGTCGGGCACATTCAGATCGGCCCCAACCTCGGTGTGGCACTCGACGATGGCCAGATGCACAACCGAGGGCGACACCAGGGCGTCGCCCTCGAGAAAGCAGCGCACGAGGGCGAGACGAAGCAGCGCCGGGCAGCAGGAGAAGTCCAGGAGGCCGTCGACGAGGTGGACGGCGTCGAGGTACACCGTCGTGAGGTTCGGCGAGGCGAACACTGTTGGAGACCGCGGCCGCCATGGTGTGAGCTCGTCCTCGAAGCGGATCATCAGTGTCGGGGCGTGGCACCTCGGGGACAAGGCGTGTCTGACCCAGATCTCGACGTGGGGGTCAACCTCGCCGGGCATCTCGAACTCGGCATCGTTGTACGGGGATTCCGGACGGACCGGCGGGATCTCAAGGTTGGCGTCGAAGTCAAACAAGCGCAGCGGTGGCGACTCGCGGTTGATGAGCAGGGTGTCGACGAAGAGCAGGAAGTCGTCTCCCTTGCCCTGGACGCTGACGGCCGGAGTGGACCGCCAGAGGTGGCGCCACCGGCGCGAGAGAAGGGACGACTTGATGGCCTCCAGCGAGGGCAAATAGGAGAGCACGTGGTTCAGAAGCTCGTCCGGCTGCGCGCTCAACCGATCGGCGGCGCCGCCGCCACTCATTTTCTTTTTAACTCAGAAGATTGATGCGAAGGTGCAGGCGGCTATGTAATGGAAAGAGGAGGAGGAGATGGATTCGTCGGGGTTCCTGGCCTCCTGTATATGTAGCTAGGGTTTTGCAGGCAATCGCTTTAAAAATGGTATGAATATTATCCGGTACGATTTGCAACGTGATTGCCTTCGTTGCCGACGTATTCCATTCCATCAGACAATGTGAGATTCCCTGATTTTGATGTCTTTCCTAATAACTCCTAGTACATGAATCGCCCCCGGCCGCTCTGCATGTCTTAAACAAAGTTCTGCATTTCTATGGGAACCTTTTTTTGATAAATTGTGACTCTTGTTTGGCAATCTCCTAGTGAGGATTATTTTATATGTATTTTTTTAAATTACAGCTTTATTTGCCTTAATTTTTTGTATACAAATTCTTTGGCATAAAGAAAAAAGTTGGTGTGATGGAAGCATCACTTTTCTATTTCGGTGAAGACATATATGCTCACGAGATGAAACAAATACCACTGCCTACCAAAAAAAACGCTTTCAAATAAAAAATTTGGCCAATAAGAGAAGGCCCAAAAAATGGGCTTATTTGTTTGGCCTGAGCTGATTAGATGTGAAAATGGTCGCATCCCAAGGGAAATTGTCCCAAAACCAAAAAAGGATTTAAAGCGTCCAACCCCAATCACTACGGGAGGGCCGCTCGTTGCTGTGTGCCGATTTTTTGCCGTGTGCAATAAATCGGGTACACGTCAACGTCTATCTTTACCATGTAGCGCACATGGCAAAGAAGAATACACGACAAAGAGAGAGAAATGCTCACGTCAAGGAGAGACACACCACAAAGACAGAAAAATACACACAACAAAGAGAGCACACGGCATAGAACATGGCCACGTGTCCATTCCAGCGTGCAGGCGAACGGCGATGTAACAGCAAGACTTTGTCGTGTGCATGCACACGTGAAGGACAAAATTCTTTGCCGCAAATATGTATTTTTTTTACTACTTTTGTCTTATTTGAGCGAATTCATTTTTTATTTACCTATTTCCGTGGCATAATTTGTGATAAATTGCCCATACTTGACACATAGGTGTGTCTTATTATGGGAAACAATCTTTTCAAAGTGTTTTTTTAATTATTTGTACAAAGATTATTTTTCATTTTCCAAGTGCTAAAAATGACTTTTTTGTTAAGCAAGTACAAGAAATATGAAGTACAATTGCAATCATTCAATTTTCACACAATCCATTTCCTATTTTATGGATAATATCCAAGTATAATGATTTTTCTTCCTTTCTACCTATCATTTTCTATTTTCTAACTTTAAAATATGACATTTTTTGTGAAGCAAGTACAAGAAATATGGTGCAAAATTACACTTCATTTTTCATACAAATTAGCTCCTATTTTATGGATAATATCAAAGCATAATGAATTTTCTCCCGTTATACCTAATTTCTCCCATTTAAACGACTTTATGCCAATTTATCGAAAGTAATTCAAATTTGAACTACAAGTGTGTCATAGTTTGCTCTAATTTTTTGAAAAAAAAATCGTTTTAATGTACACAAGTAGTGGTTATATAACAGAACCGTCAATAATTTTGAAACTTCTATAAATACATGGTTGGATTTTTAATCTGGTTCATTTGTAAAAACCAAATTTTAATTTGGTTATATAACAATACATGGTTGGATTTTTAATTTGGTTCATTTGGTAACAGTTTCCGGTTAACAAAACATATAACTCGGAATACTTAACATAGCTGGTCGACATTCAGCATAATCAGGCAGGTTATTTGGCATATTAAAAGTCCAACATAGAGTAAAACATGTAAGGAATATATCCACGTGCTCGAGCTTTTCCATCAGTCAACAAGTCTCACAAACACAACTAGGAATCTTCCGTACAAAGTTGATGATGGTCCAAAGCTGCTACACATCATTCTTCTAAGCATTGCGAGAGAGTGTCATCAGATAATAATAACAAAAACAGAGAATCAACTACAAATAACGACCATCCAGAGTGAAATGAGTGTGTTAGTTCAGTACTATTGTTATCCTAACAATGAACTCTTACATTTTGCTAGACTTTTAACCAAGTCTATGATCATGAAAATATGATCATCTCATAGAGCGTAAGGTAATCTTAGAGACAAGATTATGAACTCTTGTTTGTTCATATCTTCAGACTCACGCAAAGATTTTCCTTTGAAAAATCACTTTTCAATTGCTATAGCGGATGTATCATGATGACATAAACTTAATTTTGAATTTGGAGATAGAATAATAACTGAATATTATTGTCTCTAAATCGTATCTCCGAAAATTCCTTAACCAGATTCGGCCATGGCCTGGATTCCTGGCCAGTGAGGACTCGATCTCCGGGCGGTAGTTGAGCCTGTGTCAAGAGTCGGCTGGAGGTTCATCGAGCGAACCGGGTGAAAACCCTTATCTTCGGCCGCTGGCCGATGTCTGAGGTCAGTGATGTCATACTTTGTGTCATCGCCTTGTTGAAGGCATCGCCGTGATGAACTCCCGCCCTACTTCGTTACCTCGGGGGTAAACCCTAGATCAATGGATTGGATTATGCTAGCACTATGGTATGGTTAATCCCTTGGGGCATCAATGTTGGAGGTAGGCATCAGCCCGAGGGACCGGTGGATGGTTATGTGGTAGTGCAGTGTTGTATCAACCTCATCGATGACGTCGAGTCTTGGTGGCGTGGTTTTGTGGGGGCTCGGAAATATATGCGAGATGAGATGACTACTTGTCGTGATGTCATCCGCTGGCTTGAGAGGACTACTTGTCGTGTCTCTCAGTTGATCATCAACCTCCTTCATGTTATTGTTCAGAGTTAAAGCATTGAACCTCCAACTAGGGTTGGCATCACCACGCCCTTGCGAGGCCCCCCTCCTGAAACCTGAAGTCCTGCCTCAACCCCCGGAAAAGCCACCTCTATTTATATCAGGATGACGCCCTCTGCACGTCTCCCAGTCTGTTTCTTATGCGTGTGAACACACGTTTGTTGGGAGACCCCAAGAGGAAGGTATGAAGAGTGCAGCAGCAAGTTTCCCCTCAGAATAGAAACCAAGGTTAAATCGACCAGTAGGAGGAAGGATTAACTTCATAAGGTTGATGCAGTCAAGATGGTAGGGTGCACTACCGGTTCAGCAGCAACGTGGAACCTACACAACACAATCAATTCACTTTGCCCTAACAAAGCAGTGAGGTTGTCAATCTCATCGGTTTTGCTGATAACAAAGAGGTTAAATGTATGGCGTGGAAAACAGTAGTAAAACAGTAGTAGTAGTATGAAAACAGTGGAAACAGTAATTCTAGTGGTTTTATTATCAGTATGAGAAAATGGACCGAGGTCCATAGTTCACTAGTGGTGTCTCTCCATAAAAGATAGATAACATGTGTGGTGAACAAATTACAGCTGAGTAATTGATAGATACTGAAACATGCATGACATGATGATTACTATGTGATTCATGCGGGCATTACAACAAGACTCATAGACCGTCATCCAACTTCATTTATGACTAATAATCCACCCTCCTAATATCATCCGAACAAACGTTGGGTATTAAGTTTCAAGCAATGGATAATCACATTAGGCAAAGTGTGTAATGTAAACAATGTAAACATCGTTGTTTTCTCTCTAATGGCAACAACACATACTCTATCCGTCACGTTTCTGTCACTCGAGCACAGATGCAAAGGAGGCATGAACCCACTATAGAGCATAAATACTCCCTCTTGGAGTCACTAGCATCTACTTGGCCAAATCATCTACTAACAACGGATAGCATGCAAGATCATAAATAACATACACATGAACATAACATGATAGATTGATAATCAAGAGACATTGCATTCAACATACATCGGATCGCAGCAAACACATCATGTAGCATTACAATAATATGGTCTCAATCATGTAGGGCAGCTCACGAGATCTAAACATGAGGCATAAAGTAGAGAGAACAACCATCTAGCTACTGCTATGGACCCGTAGTCTAGGGATGAACTACTCATTCATCTCTCTAGAGGCGGGCATGGTGGTGTAGAGCCCTCCGGTGATGATCTCCCCTCCCGGTAGGGTGCCGAGGAGAACTCCTGAACCCTCCCGATCTCGGGTTGACGATGACGGTGGCCTTGGGTGTTTTTCGTAGAAAAGTGGCACATATCTATGGTTAACACATCGGGGGGAATAAATAGGCGAAATGGCGATGGCGGTGGACGCCCGAGGGGCCCACACCACCCCCAGGCGCGGCCCCGGGGGAACGCCGCCCTATGGTGTGGCCCCCCTGTAGCCCCTCTCCGGGCCTCCTCGGGACTCCATGGAACCTTCTGGAATTCTAAGACTTTCGGGTTTCGAATTTTCCAATTCCGAGAATATTTCCAGAATAACTTTTCTGAAACTAAAAATAGCAAAAAACAGGGAACTGGCTCTCTGGCATCTTGTCAATAGGTCAGTCCCAGAAAATCGATAAACATGACATAAAGTGTAAAGCAAACATGTAGCGAATAACATGAAAAACAACATGGAACAACAGAAATTATAGATACGTTTATGACTTTCGCTAGAAACTTTACTTGGCAACTAGGGGCGATGGCGGTGGACGCCCGAGGGGCCACACCATCCCCACGTGCGGACAGGGGGCGCTGTCATATGGTGTGGCCCCCCTGTGGCCCCTCTCCGGGTATTTTCAGGACTCCATGGAACGTTCGGGAATTCTAAGAATTTCGGGCATCGAATTTTTCAATTCCGAAAATATTTTCAGAATAACTTTTCTGAAACTAAAAACAACAGAAAGAACTAGTTCTGTGGCATCTTGTCAATAGGTTAGTCCGAGAAAAATGGTAAAAAGGACATAAAGTGTAAAGAAAACATGTAGAAAATAACATGAAAACAACATGGAACAGCAGAAATTATAGATACGTTTATGGCGTATCATCTGCCTTCAACCAGTCACCCCACTTAAGTTTGTCGATGTCGTATTCACCTTACCATACTCCAGATGTGTGTGACCACAAAAACCACAAGCATTGGAGAAACGTGGGATATTTGCGTACTTTATGCAATAAATATCTCTCTTTCCACCCCGGAATATGGAGACAACCCGAGCTAATTCTTTTCTCAAATCAATTATAACCTGTGCCCGGACAAAATTACCCGCAGCTTGCACGTTTGTCTCCACTTTCATCACTTTTCCTACTTTCCTCTTAGTTAAATTGGTAATAAGCTTTCTATCATGGTATCCCGTCGGTAGCTTGCGAATCTGGATCTAGACTGCAAGGTGATTTAGATCGAAATCATCCAAATGAGCGAAGCCATCATAGGGTATGATGACTACTGCATTCTGTCTAAAAAGCCATGGACCTCCCCGCTCGACCTTCAACCAGTCCCCTAGCAGAAGCATTATATGGTGAACAAGTTTGGCTCTAGCGATATGATTTTAACTTCCTGCGCTCTGGGCTCCACGCGTTCATCATATGTTGTTCAGAACTTTGCGGGATAAAGCTATTCAACGTGTGAACTTTCTCCAATGCCATCCACTTTACGCCCTCCTTCGGAGCCCCTTCCATGTCTTCGAAGACTAGATAATCGAAATCATCTTCCTCTATCCACATCTTCTGTAGCAGATCATCAATGGGGTCCTTCTTCTGGTTTGCAGCCGTCCTGATGTGATGCATCACACCCCATTCCACCAAGCCCGACATCGAGACTAGAAAAGGTGAACTCAATCCTCTCTCTCTATGCCTTCGATGACTTGGCGAATGGTGCGCTACCTCATGGATCGAATCTATGCGTGCTCAGTTGTGACCCCACATTGGAGCCCCAAGACGATGCCCAAGAAGCTCCAGAACATGCCCAAGATAATGCCCAAGAAGCTAGCAACGAATATCAAGAAGAAGGCACCGAGGAAGAAAGAGGGAAGAAGGAGGAAGAGGTGTGCAGGAAACCCGACCTGCACCCCGACCAGGCCGGCGCCCTAACAGAGCCGGTCGGTCTCCCTGCACACCCCAGGTCGGCTCCATGCATGATGCGCCCGGCCTCCGCCCCGGCCTGGGCCGGCCACCAACCCGAACCGCCCGGCCTCCAGGGCGGCCTCCTTGCGCCTCAGGCCAGCCAACAACCCGAGCAGGCCGGCCTCCAAGTCGGTTTTCCTGCCAGCTCGCAAAAGTGGGGGGAAATCCCCCTTTTCACCCCCACCTACCCCCTAGGCTATATAAGGGTACGCCTTGGACCAGATCTAGGTTAGCGATGAATTTAGACATTTGAGGTTTGATCTTGTACCCTTCTTGTGAGGATACTCCTATGATTTGTATCTAGGACCGTATCAAGGCTGCTCCGACGATGTGTATCTAGGATCGTATCAAGATTCACCAAGTTACCTATCCTTTCCCCTTGGGATTAGGTTAGGGACTTCCCAATTTTCCACAACTAATCATTGAGCTTCTATTGGCGTGGTAGACCGGCCATGGGTGTGAAGCGGTTTCCGATAAGGTGAGTTCGGTTAGATCAATCATCCCGTAGGCAGCCGTCGCGGCTTAGTTGACGGGAGATTTGGGTTCTTCAGTTCTTGCTAGTTATCTCCCCTCGATTCCCCATGTTTTCCCCTCGATTCCCCTCTCGTGTTTATCGTGTTCATCGTTCGTTCTTCGTGTTCTTGGTCAATTCGTGAAGATCGGGCCACCCAAAAGGTTAATCCCTCCATTATCTGGTATCAAAAACTAGATTGCCACGAATTCGACCCCCACAGTCCCCCTCCTCCTTCTAATTTTTCTTTCCCCCACCTTAATTTCGAAAAATTTCACCAAAATTAGCCTCAAAAGGGATTTCGACAGATCTGTGGATTCGTTGAGTTTTTCGTGGATTTGTTCCGTTGATTTGTTGCCAAACACCATTCCCCACCTTTCTATTCAGCCAGCTTCCTCGAATTTGTCCAAAAGTTTTCTTGGATTTCAAGGAATTTCAAATTTGAGCAAAAATCACAGAAAATTTCAGCTCTCCGATTTCTAGATAGATTTTGTAACATGTTTTTCTTTGTCGTCATTGATCCGATTTGAGTGATTCAAGTTTTCACGTGAAGCCTAAAACATTATCTACGCATTGAGTGATTCAAGCTTTCACGCGAAGCCTAAAACATTATCTACGCAACCACATCAACGGATCGGCACGACATTGAAAACCCCCGGCCGCAAGTCTGTCATCATCCACAAGAGAGGTATAAATTGCTTCCTCTTGAACTAACATGTTGTTCTTGTATCTTTCCCATTCGGACTAGCTCCTTTACATCGATTGGCATTAGACTAATGGCATCGAGAGTGTGTGTTTGGCACTTGTGAGAGCGTAGTTCTACTAGGCTTGGCATTTGTATCCCCATATATAGAAAAAAGTGAAAAGAGAAAAAAAAACGAGAAAAGAAGAAAAAGATCGATGCCAAGTGATATCCCTTGTAGGAACGTGTAGCTTCACGTCGCAAAAGATAGGAGAGTGACCGGTTTCCACGGTGCGAATCTTGTTGCCTCTTATAGTTTGCGTTTTGAGCTAGCATTCTCCTTGTGTTGGTGTGGCATTGAGCTTAGTCTTCGATAGGTACATTTCGTCTCCGCTCTCCCAATGGCCGCACTAACCCCATTAAGCATTTATGTGCGTGTGTTCCATTTTTGTCCTCCATTAGGTTTGGTTCTTGTGCTAACATTTCATTTAGGTTCTTTTCCACGTTTAACAACACACTTTTCTTCCGATTTGTTGATTTTCCTTGCCACTTTTCCTCACCCATTTGCCTTCCACATAAAGTGTATGTTTTGTCGTTTGCGGTTTTCTTTCGATCTTTTTGGACTCACTTTGGACATACAACCCTACACCTAGGCTCGTGCACTAGCCTCAATACGACCAAAAAAGGTAACGTTGGGTAAGTGAGACATCCATTTCTTCATATCACACTTGTGTGTTTTTGAGATGGCTAGGTAAGGAGTGTTCACAAGTCCGAGCTCGGAAGATGAACGAACCCCGTTCTTCTATGACAACGCCCACAACTTCTTCAACCGCCACGAACATGTTCATATTTTCCAACTTGCTCCTACGGATTGGAGCGCTTGGACCATCAATTACAAGCTCATCACACTTGATTGAATGATCACATGGCGTGTATCGACATCAACTTGGCCATCCTTGCCAACCGCCATGGATCATCATCGTCTTCCAAGTCGCTACGTTCAAGCCAGCAACCCCAATCTCATCACCAAGCTCGTCGCTATGATCATCACCTCCACATGGAAGAGAGTGGTAAACTTGGCTCTGATACCACATCACCACCTCCTACTCCACAAGCTCCTCGACGACATTGGTTTGAGAATAGCTCGCCATCACCACCTCCTCAACACCGCCAAGGCCGTGGTGACCCTCTTCAAGATAACCCTCTATGACCGTACCTTCACCAACATCATCACCCACCTCCGCCAAGCTCCACTCATGAATATGTTCGACATGTCTTCGTGGATAGTGTTCGACCACATCCAAGGCTTCCAATGAAAAATGCGTGCCACCACCACAATGACCGCCAAGAGCAAGACCCTTATCAAGAAGGTGACCATGACAATGATGCTAGTGGTTTCCGCGAAGCATGCCTCCAACAACTTAATCACAATGACCACCAGCGCCATCCTATCCATCATGACCGCCAACTCCAAGCCAATGACTATGAACCACATGACCTTCCACCTCCTCTCTTTGATGAAGACCAAAATGAGAGACCTCCTCAACAACAAGCAAGTGAGGATGCTCCACATGATCTTTCACTTCCAATATTTGATGAGGACCCAAATGAGCGACCCCATCAACAACAAGCAAGTGAGGATGCTCCTCATGATCTCTCACTTACAATGTTTGATAAGGACCCACATGGGCGACCCTGTCAAAAAACAAGCAAGTGCGGATGCTTCCAATGATCTTTCACCTCCTCTTCTCGATACGACCAACATGAGTGACCCCATCGACAACATGAATACAACACTTTGAGCGCCCTTAGCTTCAATGTCCCAAGGTTCAAGGGCCAGGAGCGTCATCATCCTCATGAGGAGTGGGAGCCTCCTCCTCATCGCCACCAAGAATGTACTTTCTCGTCGCGCCTCGCCATCGACAAGGATCAAGGCCAAACTCGCCATGGACATTATGATACTACTTCTTCAGCAAGGCAAGAGGCGAGAGGCACTTCACCACAAACTATGATCCACAACCTCAATGTGCTACATCCTTCGAGAGGAATATGGACTTCATGATCAAGCGCATGAGGAATGCCTACCTCTCCATGGATGTCATGATCCTATTCCTTCATCAAGGCACGAGGCGAGATTCCCATCACAACCAACTACGACCCGCAACCTCCATGTGCGACATCCTTTGAGGAAGGACTATGGACTTCATGATCAAGAGCATGAGCATCCTTCATCACCACAAGCACAACAACAACATCAAGGGTGCGAAGTGATTCCTACAATGACACAAGATCAACATCACAATGAGCATGAGGATGCAACTCCACCAATTTATGATGAAGCTCCACCAATCTATGATGAAGAATTCGATGCATGTGAGCTTGTGAAATATGCTCGTCCCTTTCCAACCTCTCAAAGGCCATATCCCCGTCACCATTCTCACCAAGAATATCATCTTCACCGTCATGAACCGCTTGAGGATGCGACAAGGCATGGCTTACACTACCACATCACGGAGATGATTGAGCCTTCTTCGACACAAGCCATGACACTACCGCCTCCTCCAAGAAAGCCCGAAATTCCACCATCTAGGTTCAACCCAAGAGACAAGATGATCGAGCTTTCTTCGCCACATGCCATGACACTACCTCTTCCTCCAAGCAATGCAACAACTTCGACAAACCCACACACCTCAAGTGCCAAGATTTTGGAGCCTTCTATTTTTTTCCTCTCAAGCTTCTAGTGAGATGAGTGGTGAGAGAGAGATACACCATTACGTGAGTGAGAGCCACAAGCCTATAATGATTGGAAAAAGCATGAGTGTTCAAAAATGCATAACCTTGATTGCTACCAAAAGTGAGATGATAGTGGATAGAAAAATCCCATACGTTCTTATTGACACTAACGGATTACCAACTCTCTCTCCATCTTTGTTGTCTCTTTTGCAGAAATTTGGTGACCCTCTCAAGCATGCTATCCCTCATGGACTATTCACCATACATTGCTCTCGACACCGCATGAACATCAACACCGACTTGAAGATTTGGAAGGAGTACATTCCGCACGTCAAGATCTAAATGGACTTTGACAAGCGAATACACGACAATGCATTCTCCACCCACATCCCACAAGTCAAGATCTACACGGCATTTGCCAAGCACATCAACAACAAAGAATTCTCCGTCTACATCCCCCACGTCAAGATGTGAATGGAGTTCGACAAGCGCATCAACGACAACACATTCTTCGTCTACATCCCACACGGCAAGATGTGCATGGAGTTCGAGAAGCGCATCAACGACAACGCCTTCTCCGTCTACATCCCACACGTCAAGATGTGCATGGAGTTCGACAAGGACATCAATGAAAATGCCTACTCCGACTACATCCCACACGTCAAGATGCACTTGGAGTTCGACAAGCGCATCAACGACAATGACTTCCATGACTACATACCAACCGTCAAGATGTACTTGGACTTAGACAAGCGCATGAACGACAATGACTCCCACGACTACATACTGATACGTCCAAAACGCATCTCCTTTTTCGAACACTTTTCTTATGGTTTGCCCCTAAACTTGTGAGTTTTGGATACCGCTAACACGGACTAACGCTGTTTTCAGCTGAATTACTTTGGTGTCTTGTTTTTATGCAGAAAAATCAAGTTTCGGGAAAATGCCTAGAAAAGATTACATTGAGCTTATATCACCAGAAGACCCCGGGAGCCAGAAGGAGACCCAGAGAGGGGCCAGGAGGGGGCCAAACCACCCCTGGGCGCGCCCCCCTAAGCCGCGCCGCCTGGTGCTGTGGGACGCCCAGGCACCCCCTCGGGCTCCCCTTTCGACTACTTATGCCCCGTAAACCTAAAACGCGAGGGGATTCGTCATATTCCACAAAAACACAACAGAGCGCCTCCGCCACCCCGAAACTCAATTCGGGGTTCAAAATTTTCTGTTCTGGCACCCTGTCGGGACGGGGATTCGAAGGAGACCATCGCCATAGACACCGCCACTCCTTCTCCATCAACCATCCATGATTCCCCCGTCCATGTGTGAGTAAACCCCGCTGTAGGCTGAGAGGGATGGAATGGATTGGATGAGATTGATCATGTAATAATGTCAGATTGTTAAGGCATAGTGCCTAGTAACAGTTGTTAATGATTTCTACTGTTGTTGTAACTTGTTATGCTTAATGCTTGTCACTAGGGATCGAGTGCCATGATTTCAGATCTGAACAGGTTATCGTTTCATGAGTATAATTATGTTTCTTGATCATACCTGCAAGTTGTTTACACATATTGTTGTTCGGAACCCGAGGCCCCAGAGTGATAGAAATTGGGACAACCGGAGGGGATTGCTGTGATGTGAGGATCACATGTGTTCATGGAGTGTTAATGCTTTGCTCCGGTGCTTTATTAAAAGGAGCATCTTAATTACCAGTAGTTTCCCTAGAGGCCCCGCTGCCACGGGCTGGTAGGACAAAAGATGTTGTGCAAGTTTCTCATTGCGAGCACGTACGACTATATTGGAACACATGCCTATGGTTAACCTAGAACTTGGATGCTTTATTATCATTATCTGCAATGCCCATGTTATTATTATTACATGACATTTGTTATCCATGCAACGCCCGTTCATCCATTCCCTCTATGCCTACGGTACTCCCTTCCTGTTGTTTTCCGTGATTGCTACTAATGTTACTATTTTATTCCTGCTGTTATTTTACTACTACTGCTGCTATAAAGTTGTTACCACTGATAATTTGTTACGAGCAAGTCTACTTTCAGGTGCAGCTGAATTGAGAACCCAGTTGTTAAGGCTAATAAATATTCTTTGGCTCCCCTTGTGTCGAATCAATAAATTTGAGTTTTACTTCCCTCGAAGACTGTTGCGATCCCCTATACTTGTGGGTCATCACATACCAACCCTCAAGATGTACATGGACTTCGACAAGCGAATCAACTACAATACAAGCAATGGAGTGGCATGCAACCAATACGTCAAGTTCATCTACACTCAACCATTTCCGCACGCAATGGAGCAACCACCTCTGGAGCTATTCGACGACTACTACACCGCCATTCGTGATCTTCATCAACCAACCAAAGAGGACCGTTTCAAGATCGTCATCACATTTGGACCACCTCCACTATGAGCATACCTTTGAATGACCTTCTATAAGCGGCTCAACTTAAACGACATCTTCGTCGTCAACATTCCTCCTCCCCTCATGGTTACACACGCGGAAGGATGTTCAAGAGTCGAGGACAACTCTTTTCCAAGAGGGGGAGATGATGCAACACACCCCATTCTACCAAGACCGACATCATTACTAGACAAGGTGAACTCAATCCTCTCTCTCTATGTCTTTGATGACTTGCGAATGGCGTGCCACCTCATAGATCCACTATATGCATGCTCAGGTGTGACCCCACATTGGAGCCCCAAGACGATGCCCAAGAAGCTCAAGAACATGCCCAAGATAGTGCCCAAGAAGCTAGCAAGGAAGATCAAGAAGAAGGCACCGAGGAAGAAAGAGGGAAGAAGGAGGAAGAGGTGTGCAGGAAACCGAGCCTGCACCCCGGCCAGGCCGGCCTCCAGGCCGGCGCCCTAACAGAACCGTCCGGTCTCCCTGCACACCCTAGGCCGGCTCCCTGCCCGAGCCGCCCGGCCTCCGCCCCGACCTGGGCCGACCTCCCTGCGCCTTCAGGCCGGCCACCAAGCCGAACCGCCCGGCCTCCCTGCGCCTCAGGCCGGAAACCAAACCGAGCAGCCCGGCCACCCCCTTTTCACCCCCACCTACCCCCTAGGCTATATAAGGGTACCCCTTGGACCAGATCTATGTTAGAGATGAATTTAGACATTTAATCTTTGCTCTTGTACCCCTCTTGTGAGGCTACTCCTATGATTTGTATCTATGACCGTATCAAGGCTACTCATACGAGGATCGTATCAAGATTCACCAAGTTACCTATCCTTTCCCCTTGGGATACAGTTAGGGACTTTCCAATCTTCCTCAACCAATCCTTGAGGTTCTATTGGCGTGGTGGACCGGCCACGGGTGTGAAGCGGTTTCCTATAAGGTGAGTTCGGTTAGATCGATCGTCCCGTAGGCGGCCATTGCGGCTTAGTTAACGGGAGATTTGGGTTCTTCAGTTCTTGCTAGTTATCTCTCCTCGATTCCCCACGTTTTCCCCTCGATTCCCCTCTCGTGTTCATCGTGTTCATTGTTTGTTCTTCGTGTTCTTGGACAATTCGAGAAGATCGGGCCACCCAAGAGGTTAATCCCTACATCACGGTGTGGCTGGACGAACTTAATCCCGAACGCGTAGCCGTGGCTTCGAAAATGTACAAACCCGAGTTGTTACCACATGCGCTTGAGAGAAACTTGCGAGGAACCAAAGGGTGCATCCTCTCGGCTAATAAAAGTAGAACTCTCGATCGTCCATACGGTCACGGAGACTGACCGGAGACCGTAGTCCAGTAGGAATCGGTAGGCGAGGCTGTAAACCCTAGACACCAAAGGGCCCTAGGTCTAAGTGTCGTGTTTATGCTAGTTACTAGTCCGCAGCGTCAACATAGAATAATTTGTTTCTCGTCTCGGGCGTAGCAAGGCTCGCGGTAGGACAGCCTCGTTTAGGCTCTTGTTCCGGGAAAATTGGAAAACGCAAAGCTATGAACTTGAGTGGCCCTAAGGTTGGTCACAGTGGGAGTAACATAGCTAGTAACATCAGTGCCACGTAGACAAAAAAGATGATGTGACACATATTTAATGAGGAGATAGATGATGGTGGTAACTAGCTATGTTACCGTACATCACACATTCCAATACACAATGAGTCTATAGACTAATTACTATGACACTACCTAATGTTACTTTCCACTAGGGAGGTAGTAACATAGTTTAGAAAAAACGTGTCTGTTACTCTCCATTGTGACTAGCCTAACTGGGTTGTTGATGACGCATCCATGGTAGAGATGGCTCTGATGGGCTGTGTTGATGACGTAACCAGGGTGGTTCTGTCCGGTCAAAATCCAATGCTCCATCACACTGACAAAAATAAAAAAATAAACAACTGGCTCCAGCGTGGTTTTGAGGCCTGCTAGTGTCGAACTTAATTAGGAAAAGGGTATTGTCCTCCGATCCATGATGAGCGCGCTAACCGCATGTGGGAAGCGAGTATGGGCGCCCCCCGCAACTTTGATTCGATTCGCATCTCGTCCAAATCGCCTTATTTAGTTCGGGTTTTCCATTTGCCGCATGCATATGCAGGTGCGAACCCTTGGCGCCAGGGTGGAACTTTTGTAGTCGGCATTTAGGGAGACACGTTCTTAGAGTGCTATGAGGGTCCCATTTTCTTCGTGGGGCTTGATTAGCCGTGCGCTCAATTGCACGGGATTCTTTGGGTTTGATGCGAAGAAGAGTTGGGTTGTGTTGAGTGCCTCGCTTGGTGGAAGGGCCTTTCCATCTGGCGGGTCATTCTTACGTGTACGGCCAAATTGGTGCATCCCTGCAGGGTTAATCTTCTCGAGAAGCCGTGTTGTCCGCGGTTATGGATGACTTGGTGAAAGTGCTGGCTAACAAGTACTCAGACAACTTACACTTAACGATGATAACTTGACTAGTAATATAGATTACCTCCACCATAAAAATGAATGTCACCTTAATCAACAGTGTGAGTTTCCTTGGGTTGCTTCCTTAGTAGGGGGTAACACTGGATGGGTATTGTTTGGTGAGTGGTTATAGTTGGTTTTGTCGCGCTATCTTATCCCTTTCTTTTAGCCGGATGTTGTAGTGCGTCTCTGTAGTTAGTGCAGCCTGCTGCCGCTTCTTTGCAGTAATCCCTTCCTTCTGTTCTACCCAAAGTATTTGTATCTTGTGATGATTGGTTACGCTGGTATCTTGTGAGTATAAGTACCAATCATTGTCAAAGAAACAGTTTCGCTCGCATGCCGCCACAGAAAAGGCGATCTGGGAGGCAACCTGTCTGCCCCCAATTACACCGGCCATCACCTGTCCCTACCTCCTCCGTTGGCCACTCCGGCAACGCGAGGAGGTGGTGACCATGGCGCTTTGGCGCCGGCTTGTAGTTAGGGTTTGCCTAATATTTTCTTGGGGCGCCGTTGGGTGGTCGGAGCGGCGTCCGGGCAAATAAATCTGCCTTAAGTCCACTCCCATACCGGCGACGACCTTCACGGAGGCGTTTCGGAGTTGATGGCAACGTGTCCTGCTTGGTCACTCAGATCGGTAGCTTGGTCTTCTTGCCATTTTTTAGAACTGGCGAGATCTGTTTCTCGGTGTGTCTGTGGCGTTCGTGGTTACTCGCAACGACGCTGGAGGCCAGGGCGAGGTGGTTTTTCGGAAGCGAGGATGCTGGTCCGGAGGTGGAGGATCTGCTGCTCCTCTTCGACTTCGTCGATGGGAGGCGACAGATCTTGGTCCAAGACAGCACGGGAAAGTCCCCCGGTCGACGTGCCACGGCGACATGTGCCTTGTTGTATGCAGCGGGCCTGTTCATCGACTCATAAAACCTCGTTGGCGATGGTGTTTTCTCGGATCTTGCAATGGTGGAGCCTCGACGTCTCTTCCGGCGTTCGTCTCGGCGGTGCTGGAGTTGGGACCGGCTAAAACTACACATTTTCTGTTGTATTTTTGTTAGAGCAAAGGTCACAGCAAGGTCCTCGGTCGAGTCACAAATCTTTATTTGGCTTATATTCCCCTCCCTCTCCTTAATTAGCTGATCTCTCTAGTTGACACCTCAAGATTTTGTTGTGTTGCAAAACAGAAAACCCTGATTGACAAAGTTTTTACTCTTCTACCTTGAATCCTTGATAACTCTGAGAAATACCCGCGCTTGCTTGCTGATACTTTGATTCAACTGCAGGATGCAGAGGAGCACAGCATTTTGCGATTCCTCTCGGTGGTCGTTTGGGCGATGATCCTGGTTGGGGTTGTCCTGTGGACGGTGAGATAAGTTAAGTGGTATCTGCCCAAGAAGGTGTCGTGTTTCTGCCCAATCTTTATCCTTGAGGTCCTCATGTTTGGTTCACGTCACCATTGCTGAACACGGACCAGGAATTGGATTACAACACTCGTGAAGAGATTGCCCAACTGTGAGATTATTATAAAATCAAGAAAGAAAAATAATTCAGCAATAGGAGAATTAGCTATTACACTAACTAGCATCGATCATTGTCCGGCCGAGAGTGTACATCCAAAACCCCGCCAGATTCATCAACCGATACCTCCTGGACCACGATGGAAGTCACCGGGAACCCCGGGAACCCAGCCGCATAGCGAGCGGCCGGCTCGGGGAGGCCGCAGCGATGGTCTAGCCGGAACATGTGTCCAAATGCACGGAAGGCTCCCTCGACGGCCGCGGCGCGGAGCCCGTAGCTGACGGCGGTGAGCGGCCCGACCAGGTGCACGGAGAAGACGGCGGCCGCGCCTGCCGAGGCTACAATGGAGTTCCAGTGGTCGTCCGTCTGGCGCGCGTGGGCCACGACGCGCTCGACGGCTTTGTCGACGCCGGACTTGGCCGCACGGCGGGTGATGAGCGGTGCGCTTGTGGCCACCTCCTGCACCCCGCCGGCCAGGCGGTGGCCGCTCGGCGAGTAGCATAGTCCCTTGAGGAAGTAGAAGGCCGTGTTGATCACGGCGCTGGAGATGACTCTCTGACGCACGTCGTCGGCGAGGCGCTCCGGGTCTGGAAACGCCGACGGCGCGATCATCGTGGTAACCGATCGATCGGCGCGGCTCTCCTCGTTCGATGGGTTCGGCGGTGGGCGGTTGTGGCTTGGATCACAAGTTGACCGCGATAGATTTAGAAACCTCGATGCAGTTACTCGATCTGCGTTTTTTTTTTTGGGATAAACTCTTCATTCGCAAGAGAATAGCTAGGGATAACCCAAAGTTAAAAATAGCTGGCTATGCGTCTTAGCCGCTGTATTTTTCAGACCATTTAGGGTTTTCAACAAAAACTAAGCCATTTAGCTAAGTCATTTAGTTATAGTGAAGCTCCTTTCAAAAAAAAAATATAGTGAAGGTATAAGAGCATCCACAATGGGGCGCTTACACACAGGCGCTAGGGATTAAATTCCGGCCGTTTTGGCTGATTCCTGCTAGTTTCCTAGCGTCCGACGCATAAGTAAGAGTCTGGCGCTAAAAAATCAATGCAAATTTTGCCTACCTAGCTGCCGGCGCTTACAAGCACGGACTAACTGCTCAGTTAGCGTCTACTTTAGCGCTGCTGCGCTGTGGGTGCTCTAACAGCGCTAAATCATTTAGCGTTTTCAAAGAAACAGAGAAAATTCCATGAAAATTAGGAGTCATATATTGATACCATCTATAGTGAAGCAATAACGGCGATTAACCATTTAGCATTTAGAAAAAATAGAGAAAATTCCATGAAAATTAGGAGTCATATATTGATATCATCTAAAAATATAACCATATACAAATGTGTATTAAAAACCATGATTATTGTAGATATAAGTGGAGCGCATAAATGCATACTACATAACTATGTTTAATTTTCAAATTCAATCCATAAATGCAACCGTTTTATCGGGAGAAATAACGACATATTTTTGTCTGATTTAACGTTTCAGCATGAATTAGCGCGCTATTAGTGTCTGGGCCTGTTTAGCGCTAAATGTGCATGCTTTGCGATGAGCTCTCAGAGTCCGCTATAGCGCTGATATAACGTGCTATTTAAAACTTTGGGATAAACCCAATACAGAGAAGTGACTTACAACAGGACCGTCGGTGACGGCTCAAGGAATTTGCAACTGGGTATTCATGTGTATTCATTTTGTCAAACTCATAGATATTTTCTGAAAATTGTCAAATATTTCACCAAAATCAACACTGTTTTGTAAAAATCATGGGTATTCACATGAATACCCAGGAATACCCCTAGCGCCCCCTAGACCGTGCATAGAAATCAAATACTTGGGTTCCTCTCTCGAGCCAAGAAGCTCGATCCCACCCCGCACGCTGTCACACGGGACCTTGACATCAGATCACACCGCAAGCGTGCTAGCACCAATTTCGCAAAGATAAAGAATGTTGGAGCACCCTCCAAGGAGCACAACAAGGCGGAGACCTGGGATGGAGCGCCAAAAAAGGCTTTGGAGATCCACAAACGCGGGCCAAGGTAGCGCACAACCGCAACAAGGCTAGCCAAGCCCCACTTCACCACGTCCTCTTTGAAACTAAAAAGACCTAAATAACCGACTCAGTCCCCCTCGAGACGAGGAACATGTCGGAAACACCAAGAACGCCAGCTGGTGACCGACTCCACGAAAACCATCGCCTTGGAGTTCATCTGGATATTGCAACCCCCAACTTTGTGTGGGTCCTCTCTGCTTGACTGGGCTTTAACCATGAAGAGCCAATTGAATAAAGCCCAATGAGGAGCGATACTGAGATAGCACTCGAAGAGGACGGCGAAACAAGAGAGGTGTTGGATGAAAACAAATTCGAAATAGTTGAAGGCTAGGAAAACAATGTGGGAAAAGGTGTACTTTCTGTTTTTCTCTGTTTTCCAAAAATGTCTTTTTCTGCATTATTTTTCTTCCACAAAAACAAGCAAAAGATTGTTTTTATTATTTGAAAATCAAACCAAGTTTATGGATTTGTAGTCCGTATAACAAGGAACAATTAAAAGTCAAGAAAACATAAAATAACATATTATTGCCTAGTGTAAACAAAGGTGGAAAACATATACTTGGCTATATTTTCAGAGAATAGTTTCTCTAGAAAACTTAAAAGAAAACTTCCATTGATCATTTTAAAATTTTGTTTTCTTGGATCCAACAAAGTTAAAAGTTTACTTTAAGACGCAAACAAGAATGATCCAAGTCTTGGAACAAAGTTCACTCAAGTAACATCAGGGAAAAACAACAGGGAAAAATTGTAAAAGTATTTTCAGAAAAAATTGTTATTGGTTCTAAAATGAAACAAGACTTGCATTGCAAAAAGGATTAAGATCATAAACACATGTTGGTTCAAATAATCATGTTGTTAGAAAAAAAATTGTTGGCCCTAATTTTTGTCTCCTTGAACTATAGTACAAGGTTCCAAAAACTGGGGTGTGACATTGGTGCTGACCAGGCTTAGGCGGGTGCGACAAGTGGAGAGGAACTAAGAAGCTGATGCGGGTGTTTTTAATTCCAAACAGCTCCTATGAATCAAATATCAATCTCGTCTCGTCCGCACCTTTCCAAAACTGCAAGCGAGATCATTTCTATGATGGGTTACAATGTCTTGCGATTTATTCGTAGTGAATTATAGTTTGTTAGCATTGTCGGAATTATATTGGACTTCTCTTACCAGGTTAAACTAAAAATTCCAAGTGTGTGTTTTGTGAGGGGTAAGGGGGGCAATGGCCCCTCCCTCCCTTAACAACATAATAATTATAAAAATAGTCGTTTAAGCAAGTTGACATGCATGCCCATCTCATTATCTAAGTTGTCGTTCCATGATGTGCAAGTGATTACACACTTCTCTGGCCCCTATATATACAGGGGCTTTGTCCGGTGCATCTAATAGTAGCAACTGCTTGTTTATCACTCCGCCAATACTCCTCCCTACACTTCCTCCTCAAAGTACGAGCTAGTGTTGAAGATCATGGTGGTTGCGCTCAGGATACTAGGTTTGGAGGTCTGCTCCGGATACTAGCTTTGGGGGTGGTGGTCGGCGTCACCATCGTCGTGACTGGACCCTGCGTTTCTTCCACGGGTGGTATATGATGCCATCGCGCCAGGGTCAACAGTTGGGCATTTTTTCAACTTTCTTGTCTCTTTATGTTGTTGTGAATAACCAACTTTATTGTCGGAGATTTCCTCACCCAGTCTTTCTTTTATCGACGGGGACTGGACGCAACTTCGTATGGATATTCAGGCGCTCCGTACGATGCTTCTTGCTTCCATGGACATGTGGGTCCCGACCTAGGCTTAGGCGGGAGCGACAAGCGGCGGGGAAGTAAGAAGCTGATGCGATTTATTTAATTCCGAGCAACTATTACAAGTCCAACCTCAAACTCGTCTCGTCCATACCTTTCCAAAACCACTACCGAGATTGTTCCTATGATGAGGAACAATACTTTGTGATTTATTCATAGTGAATTATAGTTGGTTAGCATTGTCGGACTTATACTGGACTTGTCGTACCAAGATAAATTCCAAGTTTGTGTTTGTAAGGGGTGGGGCAATGGCCCGCTCCCGCCGTAACAATGTGAAAATTATAGAAACTTTTAGTTGCTCAAGCAAGTTGACATGCATGCTCATATCATTATCTAAGTTGTCGTTCCTGATGTACAAGAAGTTGTCGTTCAGTTCTCACTTGGTTGCCCAGCTGCTGCCTGCTATACTTTTTTTTTTTTTGAGATTTAATGCTGCGATTTTATTACTGCTTATCCAGGTCTAGAGCGTTCTGAATACAATCCGGGAAATTTCCAAGCCATCTACTACAAGTCTTATTATCACAGCTAATTTTAGCAACTAAGTGAGCAACCCCATTGGCGCTACGTCGCACCGTGCGCACCGAGAAAACTTCAAAGCCCTTCAAGAGATTCTTGATGTCCTCCACCAGCATACCATATGCCGATCGGTCGAGCTCCTCCATCTGCAGCTTTGTCGCGACCCCTGTGTTGTCCGTTTCCAGAACCACCTTCTCCTTTGCAAACATCAGCGCCTGGTAGCATGCAAGTAGCTCTGCATGTTCAGCATCTCCAACTCGAGGAAAAAAACGGCCTACCATGCCCAGGCATGAGCCGTGGTGGTCACGCAAGACCACACCACCCCCACCGTTGTTATGAACCGAACGAAATGCCCCATCCGCGTTTGCTTTCACCCAATTCTCATCCGGAGGTAGCCAGTGCTCTCTCCTCGAGGCGGGTAGGACCCTAGGCTTATGGTGAATATCAAGCCACTCCTGCATCTCTTCCAACGCCCTTCTGACAATCGATCTTGGATCAGCCATCCTTTTTGTCTCCCGAGCGTCATTCCTTGCCAACCAAAGGTTGTATACCATGCGAGCTAATAAGGCCACCTGGTCCTCTGAACTTTTTCCAATCCAGTCAAGGAGCCACCCTTTTAGATCAGCATGGTGGCTGAGATCTCTTGGGGGTATATCCACGCAAACAGCAGCTTCTTCCTGCACATAGTTCCATGCCGAAGCTGAGTGAGGGCAGAACCAAAACCGATGAGCTAAACTCTCCTCTTTGTCGCACACGAGACAGGTAACTCTGTCTTTTATCTTCCTATGCCTGAGTTCAGCGCCCACCGCCAGTCCATTCTCAATCAACCTCCACAGATGAACTTTCATCTTGTTCGGTACCTGTGCCCCCCACACTGCCAACCAGCTTTTATGATGATCGCATGTGGATGACCCACCCGCACCCCCTTGTTTATCCGCCTTACACTGCAAAGCTAAATGATATGCCGACTTAACGGTGAAGACACCATTCTTAGTGTGATTCCATGCCAACACATCCTCAACGCCTGTTCCCCCGACCGGGATACTTAAGATATCAGAGACATCGGGTTCAAAAAACAGACCACGCACCTTGTGTTCATCCCAATCATCACCCCCACTGTCCAGCAACTCGTCGACGGTTTTTGGCCTATCATGCATCTGACACCCCAGTGGGTATTGCACTCCCACCCTCGGGATCCATCGATCCTCCCATATCTTTACGTGTTGACCGTTGCCCACTCTCCACACGAGCCCCCTCTGCAGCAGATCCCTCCCATGTAGCAGACTCCGCCAAGTGAAAGAGGCTCGTTTGGGGCAAGTTGCTGACATAAAATCACCCCTGCTGAAATACCGAGCTCTCAAAACCCTTCCACACAACGATTCCGGGTTGACTAGCAAACGCCACGCCTGTTTCGCGAGCAGTGCTTGGTTGAAGCTCTCATAGTCCCGAAATCCTTGCCCTCCACTTCCTTTACTTTTGCACATTCTCTCCCAACTAATCCAGTGTACTTTCTTTTCCCCATTTTTATCTCCCCACTAGAACCTTGAGGAGATCGAACTCAGTTGATGGCACATCTTCTTGGGGAGCATGAAGCAGCTCATATTGTATGTGGGAACCGCTTGGATCACTGATTTGATAAGCACCCCTTTTCCCGCCTTGGAAAGCCCTTGACCCTTATACCCTGCCGCCTTCTATACTTGATTCCATCGGTGCGCAGCACGTGCGCACACTCCGCACCCTCGCTTTGCGCGCGCGTGGACAATTCTCACGTGGCCAGCGAGGTGAACAATGTGGGTGCCAATCCTGCAAAGCGGAGGCAATATATAATATATTGTTTCCAAGTTTATTTCTGACAACGTACGTGCTGCTCTTCTTTGCTTAAGTTTTGCTAAACCGAACTACGTTTTCGATTTTGAGCTCAGTCTTGTACTCTTGTTTCAGATGGTCAAATCTATAGTGGTTAGAACTACACAGCTTTTATTTTATTTTTTGTTGGAAGGTGTACGTACGTACAAGTATTTTTTGTTGGAAGGTGTACGTACAAGTATAGGTGATCAAAGTCAGCGAATTATTCTACGTATGTACTCCCTCCGTTCCAAAATGTAAACCTTTTTAGCAAACTGTTTTAGTTCGCTAAGAAGGCTTACATTTTGGAATGGAGGAAGTAAAAAAAGAAAAGGTCAATATACGTGAACAGCTAGCAGAACAGCAGTGTTAATAGCAGAAACAGAAGAGGAAACCAAACGATTGTAAACTGGGACGCTCTGATGGTAAAGCCATCACCGTTTCCGGGAATAAATGGTGGTGTTGCCAGTACGCTGGATGCTGGGGTCGGTCAACCAAGGCATGCTCCCGCTCTCGAGAAACAGAGCGGCCTCGTCTTTTCCGTACCGACCGGATAGCTCCAGGCAGCGGAGGCTCGGCGTCGACATCCAATCGCCGGCCTCGATCGAATAGCCGGCCTCGATCTCGCAGTCGACGACGCTGAGGCGCTCCATTGACGGGGACACGAGGGCGTCACCTTCAAGTGTGCAGCGCACGAGGGTGAGCTGCAGCAGCGCCGGGCAGCGGGAGAAGTCCAGGAGGCCGTCGAGGAGGTGGACGTACTCGAGGTGCAACCTTGTCAGGTGCGGGGAGGCGAACGCGAAGGGGCTCCGGGGCCGCCACGAAGTGTACTTGTTCCTGGTGCGGACGGTGAGCGAGCGGGCGCGGCACGCCGACAGGGCGTGGTCGACCCAGAGGTCGACGAGTCGGTCCACCTTGGGTCTGTCCTCCTCGTAGCAGTCGTAGTAGTCGCGCCGCTCGTCGTAGGGGGGCGTCAGCAGGTCGCTGGCGTCGAGCTCGAACGAACGCAGCGGCGGCAACGAGGCGGCGGCGTCGCGGTGGAGGAGCAGGCCGCTGACGAAGAGACGGATCTGGTCGCCCCCAAGGCGGCGAACGCTGACGGCGCTGGTGGATCGCCAGAGGTTGCGCCAGCGGCGGGAGAGGAGGGACGACTTGACGGCCTCGCGCGACGGCAGGAAGGAGAGCACGTGGTTCAGGAGGTCATCCGGCAGCGCGCCGAACAGATCGCCGCCGCCGCCTCTCCTCTTTCTTTTCTTTTTCGAGCTACCTCCGCTCCTCATTTTCTACAGATCTGATCTATATGAAGAGGAGATCGATTGACCTATATATATGTAGGGTATACTACGTTAATCAGCAATGCAAGCATGGCAAGCACTAAAAAAATGGTATTTTGTACGGATAATATCCAGATTGGCTTCCTTTGGCACGAGCTTTTATTTAGCGTTCGATCGAAGAAGGAAAATTGTGCGTCACGTCGGAAGCATATTCGGCAATTTCCGGAAATGTCATGATAAAAAAATTAGATAAAAAAGAGAGGCTTGATGAGCGGCCTCCGCCAGATCGAGTCTCCCTCACCGTTTGATTGACACGCTTAATTGTAACCGTCGGTTCCGCCCGGTCTCTCTACTGTCTCTCTAAGGAAAATAAAGGTAAACGCAGGCAACCCTGCCCATATGACTCCACACATCCCACAAGAAACCAGCCGCCATCACCCCCACTCAAAACTCCGGCGACATGTCTCGGCGCTCGCTGACCACGGCTCACAACATGGCTCACAGCTGGACTTCCCGCTCACATGCAGTCATAGAGCCGCACTGGACACCGTCGTCCCGCTCAAAAAGCTCCAGCGACTTCTAGCATGGCCGACTCGTTGCACCGCCGACATCACCCCACTAGTGGAGAATAAGGCCTTTGCTCGATGGTGAACACCCCTTTCGCCCCGGCTCGGCTACGACCCGGTGTAAAAGAGTGCAGAGCTGAAGATGGGATGGGCATAGCGCTTCGGGGGGGGGGGGGGGGGCTTTTGCCCCGGTTGGTGGCTCTAACCGGGGCAAAAGACCCTCCCCCCTATATAAACCCTGCCACCCTCTTCTCTCCTCATGTCACTCACATTGGAGGACATATTCTAGTTGTGGGGTGTGTGCTCATTTGTTTTTCCCTCCTATACACAAGAGGTGTTCGATTAAATGACCGGGAGCATAATGCCATCTCAGCTCGCAGAAAACAAACATGATTTAGTTTGTCCGAGCCACACTTAATTAAATAAGCTTTCTCCTCATTTTTTCCTCCTCGGTCGAGGTACCAACTTTATCCTTTCATCTGTCGATGTAACATTGGTCATTTCTCTATTCATGGTGTTCTATAACGGTTCTTAATTAATAATTATATAATGCAGATGAACCGGCAATGGATGTATGTTGACCGACGCTCTGTCGTGTCCATGAAAAGCGTGGGTTATTTTCTCGAGGTGGCACAGGCAAACAAGTGGAATAATTTTATGTGTTGTACATGTGTTGTATGTAGGAATTAGAAGGAACACTCTTCACACAGAGTCATCCACTTCCACCTGTTTCAGTCTGGTTTCATGCCCGGCTATAATTGTTGGACCAAGCACGGAAAAAGAGGAGTTATGATGGAAGACAACGAAGAAGAAGAGAATGATGGAAACTATCATTATATGTTCCCTGAATATAGTGTCGGTACTGGAATGGAAGATAACAATCAAGTAGAAGTAGAAGACTGGGCACCGGATGAGCCCATCGATGATCTTGGCCTGGCAATTACGGATGCAAAGACAGAATGCGAGATTGAAAAGGTGAGGTTGAAGATCAACCAGATGTTAAAGGATGACAAAACATTGTTGTATCCAAATTGCGAAGATGGGTAGAAAAAGCTGGGCAGCACACTGGAATTGCTCCAATGGAAGGCCGAGAACAGGGTGACTGACAGCGGATTTACAAAATTACTGCAAATAGTGAAGAAGCAGTTTCCTAGAAAAAATGAATTGCCTGACAGTACATACCAAGAAAATAAGCTTTTCTTCCCCCTAGGAATAGACGTGGAGAAGATACATGTCTGCATTAATCACTGCATCGTCTACCGCGTTTGTAACATCCAAGTATGAAAACCCTTAGTTGTTTTACTTGTTGTTTTTATTTAAGCAATGCATCATATCATCATCCTCATATTTATTTCTGTTTGCATTGTTTTCATATGAATTTCAAACTTGTTATCAACTTCTGTTTTCACACTTGTCTGTTACAACCTTTCAAATAAAGAAGTGCAAACTAAAAACCTCTTTTGTTTTCAAGCAACTCATTATAATTCACCTTTTAAGTTGTTGCTAAAATCAATTGCTCAATTTAATCAATTATTTCCAAGTCTTTCCCAAACTCAAAACAATTCTCAAATCATCAATCACCTTAATCCCTTATTTCCAAATCAATTCTAAAACTCAATCCTTTTCTCAAATCATCAAATTTTTGAATCCATGAAGTGATCACAATTTGGTATTCTTCAAAACATTCTAAACCATAGGGGAAACCCTATTGAAAATAACTTATTTTCTAAATATTAAGTGCTATGGCAAAATTCAACTATTTTGGTTCAATTTCAAAACAGCCATCAAACATTTGTAATTTTGAAAACCAAAAATACCAAATGGTTTCTTTTCACCTAAGAAGCTTACCCAAATTTTCCCAAAATTTTATCTAAGTTAAAACCTATCTATTTCATCCAAAAGCATTTGCTACAAAAAAAAACAGCACATCTCTTATTACAAAAAAAAAAAAAAACAAAGAGCAAACGTTTCAACCAGGTGGGGGAGAAGGCCCAGCCCACCTGGTTGGCCCGATAACCCCATCTTCTACCTCCGTACAGGAGGTGACGCAATGGACAGCGACAGCCTCCTCCTCCTGAACCACTCGATCCTCCTCCCCCTCCTCTATATCTCCCCCTCTCCCCTCCCGAGCCAAACCCTAACCCTAAACGCATCTCCTCCCTCCTATCTCCCCTCAGCCGCCGCCTCGAGGAAGAGATCCATCCTCTGTTCTGTGCCACGGCCGCCGGCCGCCGGCGCACGGCGCCGCCGTCTCCGCCACCCATCGGCCGCGCCGAGCACGCCCCTGCGTAGAGGGTGAGGCGACCTTTCCATTCCCGCTCATCCCCTCTCTTCTCTCCTGTGATTTGGTCATCAATTTCTTCCACGAAATCACCTCGAGTGCCCTCTGTTCGTCCCTGTCTGTAACGTCTGCAGTACGTGTGTTTGCAGGTTCAGGTACTAGCAGCGTTTGCAATCTCAAAACCAACCAGCGCCCCATCCTTTCAACGAACCGCAGCGAAGCCCTTCTGGTCTGGAGCGCGCGCAGAGAACCCGCAGGTCTCGAGTTCGATTCCCAGCCCCACTCTTTTTCTGTTTTAATTCGGTACAGCCCGCACCCAACTCCTTAACCTGTTCAGAGGTGCAATCCCACCAACACAAACCGCATTAGCCTAGTGGTTGGGTTCCTTTGCTTCAACTAGGAGGTGGAGGGATCAAGTCCCCTCTCTCCCAAAATAAAACAAGTTTTATTTTTACAATAGTTTGGTACTGGAATGTTTAGCAAATCACACCTAAGCCCCTGGCCCTTATTTCTAGCCCCTGGAAAAATTTATTTCTAAGTCCCTAGATCCATAAAAATGGCAGATTTACCCCAAATTTTGTAAATTGCATAACTAAATCATCCTAAATCCAAATCCAACATTTTTGATATGTTTTCAATACCAAATTAAATGTTCTATCCAAATATAAAATTTGTTTACTGTTTTGAATATTTTAAATTGGTGCAAAATTTGAATTCTTGTCAAATTCCCTTAAATTTGCAAAATTCATAACTTGTTCATAAAAATTCCAAATTTCACAAACCAAATATGTTTTTCAATCAACTTTTCATGTACTTTCCAAATATAAATTTTGTTTTCTGGTTTGAATAATTTAAATTGCCTAAACAATTTAAATCTTGTTTAATTCAATTAAAAATTGTTTAATATTGTTTAATTCATAATTAAATAATCCAAAGTCCAATTTCAAAATGTGAAACATGTAATCCACCTAAAATTTGATAACCTTTTCAAATATCAACTTTGTTATTTGTTTTGCACCCTTTAACTTGATGAAAACAATCACTACTTGTTTGACACCATTAAGTAACAATAATTTCCAAACTTGATTAACGTTTTCTAAAATGGTTAACTATCATTCCAATTGCATTTAAATTGTTATTTTCTTGTTATTCATCATGCATGCATCATGCTAACTCACCAACACCTGATGCTTAGTGTTAGAACAATTAATTCAACTCTAAGGCATGGGTTTGCCATATGCAATCTTTGCATATGGAATCCATTTAAACTTGTGTATCATATCCACTAGTTTATTTTGGTGCATCTATTAAACATGACATGCATCATTCCAATGTTTGTGCACCTATGCCATGTATTGATTGCCCGTCTTCCTTCGTTGTTGTTTTTGCTTCTTCTCGCTTAGACGACGACGTTGGTACCGACGAGCCTTACGACACCACTACTCAGGACCTAGCCCAGTACGAGACTGAGCTGCCAGGCAAGTTATCACTCACATGAATCATCGAGTTCTCTTCCACACTTGTTATCGATACTATCCTTTTGTCTACTATTGCTAGCCCTATGTATCGTTGCTATTCTCCGAACCCATCACATGATTCCCTGAACCAATGATATTGCCTCACCTCCATACCCACAGCCTTTGTTTGTGCCTGTTCTTATCTAGCATGCTTAGGGTTGCTTTTGCTCGAGCCTGTTGTCGGTTACTTCTTTTATTATCGTGCTATTATTATCTGTTATCGTTCCGAGGGCTCGATGTTAATCAATCAATCCTGTTAATGCTGCTGTTAATAATAATTTGATGATAAGGCACCGGCAGGAGGCCCTTTGTGGTTTTGAGGCCTGCTAGTGTCGACCCTAATAGGAAAAGGGTCTTGTCTACTGATCCATGATGAGCGCACTACCCGCATGTGGGAAGCGAGTATGGGCGCCCCCCTCAACTTGACTTGATTCGCATCTCGTCCAAATCGCCGTACTAGTTCGGGCTTTCCATTTGCTGCATCATATGCAGGTACGAACCCGAGGCCAGGGTGGAACTTTTGTAGTCGGCATTTAGGGCGGCGTGGTCTTCCAGTGCTATGAGGGTCCTCCTTTTCTTCGGGGGGCTCGATTAGCCGCGCACGCACAGCACGCGGTGCTTTGGGCTTGATGCGAAGAATAGTTGGTTGTGTTGAGTGTCTCGCTTGGTGGGTTTGATTCCCATCTGGCGGGATATTCTTACGTGTACGGTTACTATGGTGCACCCCTGCAGGGATAAATCTTCTCGAGAAGCCGTGTTTTCCGCGGTTATGGATTACTTGGTGAAAGTACTGGCTAACAAGTACTCAGGACAACTTAAACATAATGATAACCATGTTTCACCCAATGACTAATAACTTGACTAGTAATAGGTTATTCACACAATAACTTGATTCACCTTATTACAACGGTGTGAGTTATCCTCGGATTGCTTCTTCGGATAAGGGGCGAGATCCAGGATGGGTTTGTTTGAAGTTATCTTTCAGTTGGTTACAATTCCTCGATCTTATCTTTTCTATTAGCCGGACACAAGTAGTATTTTCTGTAGTTGGTTAGAGCAGCCCGCTGCAGCTTTTATAATACCTATCTTCTTCCGTTGATCCCAAGCATCAATGCTTGTGTTGACGGGTAACTCCTTGATGAAGTGTGAGTCTTGCTTGCCAGTACTTGGATGTACTGACCCCGTTGGGGCTGTGGTTTACGCAGAGTACGACTACGGCTACGATGATCACCAGGATGGCTACTTTGTGGAGTTCGACGACACTGCAGACGAGTAGTTGGCTGGACCCCGGGCAGGATCCAGGACCTACGTGGATGGGCTTCGTTTTTCGTTATTTTCTCCGGCTTCTTAAGCCTTGGATTTGTCTGTACTCAGACCCATTTGATTGCTTCCGCTGATGTAATGGATGATATGTTGGGACATGTGTCCTCTGGATGAGTGTTTTGCTATCTCTGCCTTAGTGAAGGCTATTTGCAAACTTATTTCATTCTTTTGTGTCTTAGAGACAGTTTGTGCTATCATTTCGTTCAAAGCTGTTGACGTACAGTGCGTGCTTGAATATGAAGTACGTCGACAGTAGTGCCTTAGGTTCCTAGCGGATAGTTTACTTCGACGGTGGGAGCAGGGCTTGTGTTGTCGCGCATAAGCGCAGGCCTACCAGGAAGCTGGGACGTGGGAGCAGGTATGCCCCATAATCCAAGCACCTGACTTCCAGTTCGTGCGATGAGTATCCTCTAGAAACCGGGGTGCGACAAATGGTATCAGAGCCTGTCTGCCTGTAGGATCCCTTTTTACTGGTCGCAGTTGAGTCTAGAAACTATTTTGTAGCTATATAGGAAAAATGAAACGTGAGAGTAGGAATTCTGCCATTTTTCTTCTTTCCCCACCCACCCACCCTTTTCTGGTAAGGAAGTGCAACGTTGTTTTCTGTTCTCACCTAAACTTTCAAGTTAGGATTTCACGAGTTTTGGGTTCTCCTTAGTACCTCAGGCTTTTGGTCTCGTTTTCCCGATGTTGCTTCGATATCATGTTCTTTTCAACAAACTTATCGTCCGTTGAACCTTGTTGTTGTTTTCCACATCCTTTTTCATCTACCGGAGTCTAATCAAAACCTTCCAAATCATCTGCAGATGGGTCTCAGCTACTACCCGCAGGTGGTTCGCATGACTCGCTGTGAGAGCACCGCCGGTTTTCCGGAGTTGCTGAGAGACATGGTTACCTATCTGGGGTTCCGTTGGGCACCAGAGTACCAGGTCTACGAGCACCAGCGAGAGTTTGACCAGACTTGCTACCGGGCTATCGTCTACATTCTGTCGGATGATGGCAGGAGCATTGCACACCAGTACGAGGCAGTAGGGTCCACAGTGGATATGGCAGTGCAGCAGGCAGCGTACGTGAGTATCACCGTTCTCCGTGCTGACTACTGGGGGTTTGATAAGTCCAGTTTTCGTCACATCCCCCGTGGTTACATCACGGCAGCGGGAGTTCACTTCACTGTCCACCGCGACATGGATACCTACGAGACTGATAGCTCCAGGCTCCAGACCACTGCCCAGTTCGCTAGTCACAGTGACGCCGTTGCTTCCGCACTTTCTCAGGAGTTAGCCTCAGTCAGGGAGCAGCTCCACCTTGCTCTCACTCGTCTGGCGACGTACACCACAGACTTTGTTGGAGACGAGCGCTTCGCACGTGTCGTTCAGCCAGCTGGTCTTCCGTTGCCAGATGCTGGAGGTTACGAGCCGATCAGAGGCCCACTTCTCGACCTCGGAGCTGGTTACACAGGGATTCCCCGCTATGGAGCACAGGGAGAGGACGCTTTCTACTTCACCACACCGAGAGTTGCTCTCAGAGCAGTTCCTATCTACATGGATCGTCGTGATACCTACTTCCGTGGGGTTCCTCCTCACCGTATCTCTCGTCGTACTACTCACCGCCGTCCTGCGTGATGAGCATGGGAGTACCGTTGTATCCGTTACTAGCTGTGTCTAGTTTATCCTTTCGTTTTCGAACCATGTATTGGTCTGTTGGATATTCTGATGTATTTGAACTCATGATGTACCTGTTGGTTATCTAGTCATGCGTCGGAATAATCTCTCTTTCGGTTGCTAAGTTTATTCCTTCCTATTGTTGTGCTAAAATGCATTTCTGTTCAGGATGCCTCCAACAAGGAACACGCCTGAGCCACCGCCGATCGCTGAGCTCTTGACTCAGATGACTCAGGTCATGGCTCAGATGGTCCAGGTTCAGAACCACCAGAACAACCACCACCAGACTGCTCCAAGGGTCACCATCAAGGACTTCCTCAGTGTGGGTCCCAAGGCTTTCGTGGCAACACGCGAGCCGCTGGATGCTGATGACTGGATCCGTGACGTAGCAAGAGCCCTGGAGATTGCTCATGTTGCGGAAGAGGACAAGGTCAACTATGCTGCTTACCTACTGAAGGGTCAGGCAGCCTCGTGGTGGGAGAACTACCAGGCCATGAGAGCTGGCTATCCTATCACTTGGGGTTGCTTCAAGGATGCCTTCCTGAAGTACCACATCCCCGATGGTCTCATGGAGAGGATGCGTGAAGAGTTTTGCTCGCTGAAGCAGGGCAAGCTCGACGTCATCGGCTACCAGAACGAGTTCAATCGCCTCGCTCGGTATGCTGGAGACGAGGTGTCTACTGAGACCAAGAAGATGGCAAGGTTCCGCCGAGGTTTTAACCCGGAACTGAAGTACGCTCTCACAAACATCAAGTGCAAGGACTTCGTCGAGCTCGTGAACACCGCGCTCAATGAGGAGAATGGGCGCAAGGCGTTCGAAGAGTCGCGCAAGCACTCGCGTGAGGGTGGTTCCTCCTCCAACATGACCACCCCTCCGCAGAAGCGCCGCATCTGGGTGCCAAACAGTGCTGTCACTAGGGCTCCAAATGCCCAAGCTTCTCCAGGCTTTGGTCCCCGCCCACCCAACCCAGCTCAGATGCATGGGCAGAGGTTTGCAATGGCGCAGCCAAGGCCAGATCCTCCGCGTGTCGTCACTTGCTTCAAGTGCAAGGAGACTGGGCACTACGCAGATAAGTGCACTCAGAGGATGCTGCCTTCTCCACCACCTCGCCCCAACACCAACCAGGCGATGGTCCGCGCTCCTCCGCATAAGGCCTTCAACGCCAACAACAGGCCTGTTGGGAGGACCGCAAGGGTGAACCACGTCAAGGTTGACACAGCTGAGGAATCTGCCGACGTTGTTCTCGGTACATTACCCGTAAACTCTAACCCAGCTAAAGTGTTGTTTGATACCGGAGCATCGCATTCGTTCGTGTCAAAGATCTTTGCTACAGCAGTTAAACTACCTTTTGTTGGTTTGGGTTCCCCGCTAGTAGTAAACTCTCCTGGAGCAACTATGCAAACTTCCAAGATCAGTCATGAGAATCAGATCTTAATTGGAGGTCACATATTCCTTGCTTCCCTCATCCTGCTTGGAAATTCTGACATTGATGTCATCCTTGGCATGGATTGGTTGAAGGCCAATAAAGCTACGATTGACTGTGCTCAAGAAGTCAATAACTCTGTTCCACCCTTCCGGCCAGATAGTCTATTCTCCGAAGGAATCAAGTTCTGTTCAGCTGTACACCCTGGATGCTAAACCTCTACCTCTGCTTGAGAATGTTCCGGTGGTTTGTGAATTCCCTGACGTCTTTCCAGAAGAGTTGCCAGGGATGCCTCCGGACAGAGCAGTTGAGTTCGTGATCGAGCTTGAACCAGGTACTGCTCCAATCTCTAAGCATCCATACAAGATAGCTCCTCCTGAACTGAAATTGTTGAAGGAGCAAATCGATATGTACATGGACAAAGGTTTCATTCAGCCTAGTTCCTCCGCTTGGGGTTGCCCAACTCTGTTTGTTGCCAAGAAGGATCAAACTAAAAGACTCGTGGTTGACTATCGTCCTCTCAACGAGAAAACCATCAAGAACAAGTATCCACTTCCTCGTATCGATGATCTTTTTGATCAACTTGCTGGAGCCTCAATATTCTCAAAGTTGGACTTGAGGATGGGGTACCATCAGATAAAGATCAGAAAGGAAGATATTCCTAAGACAGCTTTCACCACTCGGTACGGTCTATATGAATACACCGTCATGTCCTTTGGTCTCACCAATGCACCGGCGACCTTCTCAAGACTCATGAATTCTGTCTTCCATGAATACCTCGACAAGTTCGTTGTGGTATATCTTGATGACATCCTAGTCTACTCAAAATCCGAGGAAGAGCATGGAGAACACCTTCGTCTCACTCTCATGAAACTCCGCGAGCATCGTCTATATGCCAAATACTCCAAATGTGAGTTCTGGATTCCAGAAGTTGCATATCTTGGTCATATCATCTCTGCCAAAGGCATTGCCATTGATCCTGAAAAGGTTAAGGCAATTGTTGATTGGAAACCCCCTAAGACGGTGAAGCAAGTTAGAAGCTTTCTTGGCTTGGCTAGCTATTGCCGTCGTTTCGTCCAAAACTTTTCCAAGATTGCTAAACCTCTCACTGATCTCACAAAGAAGGACAAAAAGTTCGTTTGGACTCCACAATGTGATGAGAGTTTCAACCTCCTGAAGACTAAACTCACTTCCACACCTGTTCTAGTTGGCCCCGACACTACCAAACCTTTCCAGATATTCTGCGATGCATCTCTTCAAGGTCTAGGAGCAGTTCTTATGCAAGAACGTCAAGTTGTGGCTTATGCTTCACGTCAGTTGAACCCACATGAGCAAAACTATCCCACACATGATCTTGAACTTGCAGCAGTTGTGTTTGCCCTCAAGAAATGGAGACAATACTTGTTGGGTAACAAAACTGAGATCTTTTCAGATCATAAGAGTCTGAAATACATCTTCACTCAGCCAGATCTGAACCTCAGGCAAAGGAGATGGATTGAGAAGATTAAAGACTTTGATCTCACCATTTCTTACACTCCAGGCAAGGCTAATGTTATGGCCGATGCTCTCAGTCGCAAATCCTATTGCAATAATCTCATGATCATGGAAAGCCAACCTCCACTTCATGAAGAATTCCAGAAGCTGAACCTTGGTCTTGTTCCTCAAGGCTATCTTGCTAGCTTGACAGCCAGTCCAACTCTCGAGGACAAGATTCGTTCTGAACAACTTCGTGATAATGAAATCAAGAAGATGGTAGAGCAAATCAAAGAGGGCAGTGATAAGTTCAAGTCCTTCTCTATTGATGACAAAGGAACTGTGTTCTTTGAAGGACGCATTGCAGTTCCTCAGGTTCAAAGTCTCAAGGATATCATTCTCAAGGAGGCTCATGAAACTCCCCTATCCATTCACCCTGGAAGTACAAAGATGTACCAGGATCTCAAGACTCTGTATTGGTGGTCTGGCATGAAACGTGAAATTGCTCAATACGTTTCTGAATGCGACGTTTGTCAACGTGTTAAGGCAGTCCATCAGAAGACAGCAGGTCTACTCCAACCTCTGAAAATTCCTGAGTGGAAGTGGGACATGATTGAAATGGACTTCGTTACTGGGTTTCCAAAGTCCAAGAAGGGCAACGATGCAATCTTCGTTGTTATTGATCGTCTCACTAAGGTTGCTCACTTCTATGCTGTAAAGGAAACTATCTCAGCTAGCCAGTTAGCAGAGCTCTACACAGCAAAGGTTGTTCCCCTTCATGGTGTTCCATTGGAAATAAGCTCAGACCGTGGAAGTATTTTCACTTCTCATTTCTGGAAGAGCTTTCAAGAAGCATTGGGCACCAAACTTCTGTTCAGCACAGCTTACCACCCTCAGTCTCAGGGGCAAGTCGAAAGAGTCAATCAGATTCTCGAGGATATGCTCAGAGCATGTGGTCTCTCCTTTGGCATGAAATGGGAGGATTGCCTTCCATATGCTGAATTCTCCTACAACAACAGCTACCAGGCAAGCCTAGGCATGGCACCATTTGAGGCACTGTATGGTCGCAGATGCAGGAGTCCAATCAATTGGTCTGGAGCTGGTGAACGTTCACTTTTAGGCCCTGACATTGTTAAGGAAGCCGAGGAGAAAGTTCGTATCATTCGTGACAATCTCAGGATTGCTCAATCTCGTCAGAAGAGCTATTATGATAGCAAGCACAGGGATATGATCTATGCACCTGGTGATAAGGCATATCTCCGTGTAACTCCCCTCAGAGGCACTCATCGTTTTGGTGTGAAAGGAAAGCTTGCACCAAGATACATTGGCCCTTTCAACATCCTCTCAAGACGTGCAGAGAATGCTTATCGTCTTGAACTTCCAGAAAAACTATCCAAAGTGCACGATGTGTTCCACGTGTCACAACTCAAGAAGTGTTTCAAAGATCCAGATCGTGCAGTTGATCATGATTCTATCGAACTGCAAGATGATCTATCTTATGAGGAGCACCCTGTTCGAATTCTCGATGAGACCGAGCGTAAGACTCGCAACAAGAGCACCAAGTTCTTGAAAGTCCAATGGTCGCATCATTCTGATAAAGAGGCAACGTGGGAGACCGAAGAGGATCTTCGCAAGAAGTATCCGGACCTGTTCATTTCTCAGTAGGGAATCTCGGGGCGCGATTCCTTCAAGGGGGGGCGTTTTGTAACATCCAAGTATGAAAACCCTTAGTTGTTTTACTTGTTGTTTTTATTTAAGCAATGCATCATATCATCATCCTCATATTTATTTCTGTTTGCATTGTTTTCATATGAAATTTAAACTTGTTATCAACTTCTGTTTTCACACTTGTCTGTTACAACCTTTCAAATAAAGAAGTGCAAACTAAAAACCTCTTTTGTTTTCAAGCAACTCATTATAATTCACCTTTTAAGTTGTTGCTAAAATCAATTGCTCAATTTAATCAATTATTTCCAAGTCTTTCCCAAACTCAAAACAATTCTCAAATCATCAATCACCTTAATCCCTTATTTCCAAATCAATTCTAAAACTCAATCCTTTTCTCAAATCATCAAATTTTTGAATCCATGAAGTGATCACAATTTGGTATTCTTCAAAACATTCTAAACCATAGGGGAAACCCTATTGAAAATAACTTATTTTCTAAATATTAAGTGCTATGGCAAAATTCAACTATTTTGGTTCAATTTCAAAACAGCCATCAAACATTTGTAATTTTGAAAACCAAAAATACCAAATGGTTTCTTTTCACCTAAGAAGCTTACCCAAATTTTCCCAAAATTTTATCTAAGTTAAAACCTATCTATTTCATCCAAAAGCATTTGCTACAAAAAAAAACAGCACATCTCTTATTACAAAAAAAAAAAAAACAAAGAGCAAAACGTTTCAACCAGGTGGGGGAGAAGGCCCAGCCCACCTGGTTGGCCCGATAACCCCATCTTCTACCTCCGTACAGGAGGTGACGCAATGGACAGCGACAGCCTCCTCCTCCTGAACCACTCGATCCTCCTCCCCCTCCTCTATATCTCCCCCTCTCCCCTCCCGAGCCAAACCCTAACCCTAAACGCATCTCCTCCCTCCTATCTCCCCTCAGCCGCCGCCTCGAGGAAGAGATCCATCCTCTGTTCTGTGCCACGGCCGCCGGCCGCCGGCGCACGGCGCCGCCGTCTCCGCCACCCATCGGCCGCGCCGAGCACGCCCCTGCGTAGAGGGTGAGGCGACCTTTCCATTCCCGCTCATCCCCTCTCTTCTCTCCTGTGATTTGGTCATCAATTTCTTCCACGAAATCACCTCGAGTGCCCTCTGTTCGTCCCTGTCTGTAACGTCTGCAGTACGTGCGTTGCAGGTTCAGGTACTAGCAGCGTTTGCAATCTCAAAACCAACCAGCGCCCCATCCTTTCAACGAACCGCAGCGAAGCCCTTCTGGTCTGGAGCGCGCGCAGAGAACCCGCAGGTCTCGAGTTCGATTCCCAGCCCCACTCTTTTTCTGTTTTATTTCGGTACAAACCGCACCAATACCTTAACCTGTTCAGAGGTGCAATCCCACCAACACAAACCGCATTAGCCTAGTGGTTGGGTTCCTTTGCATCAACTAGGAGGTGGAGGGATCAAGTCCCCTCTCTCCCAAAATAAAACAAGTTTTATTTTTACAATAGTTTGGTACTGGAATGTTTAGCAAATCACACCTAAGCCCCTGGCCCTTATTTCTAGCCCCTGGAAAAATTTATTTCTAAGTCCCTAGATCCATAAAAATGGCAGATTTACCCCAAATTTTGTAAATTGCATAACTAAATCATCCTAAATCCAAATCCAACATTTTTGATATGTTTTCAATACCAAATTAAATGTTCTATCCAAATATAAAATTTGTTTACTGTTTTGAATATTTTAAATTGGTGCAAAATTTGAATTCTTGTCAAATTCCCTTAAATTTGCAAAATTCATAACTTGTTCATAAAAATTCCAAATTTCACAAACCAAATATGTTTTCCAATCAACTTTTCATGTACTTTCCAAATATAAATTTTGTTTTCTGGTTTGAATAATTTAAATTGCCTAAACAATTTAAATCTTGTTTAATTCAATTAAAAATTGTTTAATATTGTTTAATTCATAATTAAATAATCCAAAGTCCAATTTCAAAATGTGAAACATGTAATCCAACTAAAATTTGATAACCTTTTCAAATATCAACTTTGTTATTTGTTTTGCACCCTTTAACTTGATGAAAACAATCACTACTTGTTTGACACCATTAAGTAACAATAATTTCCAAACTTGATTAACGTTTTCTAAAAATGGTTAACTATCATTCCAATTGCATTTAAATTGTTATTTTCTTGTTATTCATCATGCATGCATCATGCTAACTCACCAACACCTGATGCTTAGTGTTAGAACAATTAATTCAACTCTAAGGCATGGGTTTGCCATATGCAATCTTTGCATATGGAATCCATTTAAACTTGTGTATCATATCCACTAGTTTATTTTGGTGCATCTATTAAACATGACATGCATCATTCCAATGTTTGTGCACCTATGCCATGTATTGATTGCCCGTCTTCCTTCGTTGTTGTTTTTGCTTCTTCTCGCTTAGACGACGACGTTGGTACCGACGAGCCTTACGACACCACTACCCAGGACCTAGCCCAGTACGAGACTGAGCTGCCAGGCAAGTTATCACTCACATGAATCATCGAGTTCTCTTCCACACTTGTTATCGATACTATCCTTTTGTCTACTATTGCTAGCCCTATGTATCGTTGCTATTCTCCGAACCCATCACATGATTCCCTGAACCAATGATATTGCCTCACCTCCATACCCACAGCCTTTGTTTGTGCCTGTTCTTATCTAGCATGCTTAGGGTTGCTTTTGCTCGAGCCTGTTGTCGGTTACTTCTTTTATTATCGTGCTATTATTATCTGTTACCGTTCCGAGGGCTCGATGTTAATCAATCAATCCTGTTAATGCTGCTGTTAATAATAATTTGATGATAAGGCACCGGCAGGAGGCCCTTTGTGGTTTTGAGGCCTGCTAGTGTCGACCCTAATAGGAAAAGGGTCTTGTCTACTGATCCATGATGAGCGCACTACCCGCATGTGGGAAGCGAGTATGGGCGCCCCCCTCAACTTGACTTGATTCGCATCTCGTCCAAATCGCCGTACTAGTTCGGGCTTTCCATTTGCTGCATCATATGCAGGTACGAACCCGAGGCCAGGGTGGAACTTTTGTAGTCGGCATTTAGGGCGGCGTGGTCTTCCAGTGCTATGAGGGTCCTCCTTTTCTTCGGGGGGCTCGATTAGCCGCGCACGCACAGCACGCGGTGCTTTGGGCTTGATGCGAAGAATAGTTGGTTGTGTTGAGTGTCTCGCTTGGTGGGTTTGATTCCCATCTGGCGGGATATTCTTACGTGTACGGTTACTATGGTGCACCCCTGCAGGGATAAATCTTCTCGAGAAGCCGTGTTTTCCGCGGTTATGGATTACTTGGTGAAAGTACTGGCTAACAAGTACTCAGGACAACTTAAACATAATGATAACCATGTTTCACCCAATGACTAATAACTTGACTAGTAATAGGTTATTCACACAATAACTTGATTCACCTTATTACAACGGTGTGAGTTATCCTCGGATTGCTTCTTCGGATAAGGGGCGAGATCCAGGATGGGTTTGTTTGAAGTTATCTTTCAGTTGGTTACAATTCCTCGATCTTATCTTTTCTATTAGCCGGACACAAGTAGTATTTTCTGTAGTTGGTTAGAGCAGCCCGCTGCAGCTTTTATAATACCTATCTTCTTCCGTTGATCCCAAGCATCAATGCTTGTGTTGACGGGTAACTCCTTGATGAAGTGTGAGTCTTGCTTGCCAGTACTTGGATGTACTGACCCCGTTGGGGCTGTGGTTTACGCAGAGTACGACTACGGCTACGATGATCACCAGGATGGCTACTTTGTGGAGTTCGACGACACTGCAGACGAGTAGTTGGCTGGACCCCGGGCAGGATCCAGGACCTACGTGGATGGGCTTCGTTTTTCGTTATTTTCTCCGGCTTCTTAAGCCTTGGATTTGTCTGTACTCAGACCCATTTGATTGCTTCCGCTGATGTAATGGATGATATGTTGGGACATGTGTCCTCTGGATGAGTGTTTTGCTATCTCTGCCTTAGTGAAGGCTATTTGCAAACTTATTTCATTCTTTTGTGTCTTAGAGACAGTTTGTGCTATCATTTCGTTCAAAGCTGTTGACGTACAGTGCGTGCTTGAATATGAAGTACGTCGACAGTAGTGCCTTAGGTTCCTAGCGGATAGTTTACTTCGACGGTGGGAGCAGGGCTTGTGTTGTCGCGCATAAGCGCAGGCCTACCAGGAAGCTGGGACGTGGGAGCAGGTATGCCCCATAATCCAAGCACCTGACTTCCAGTTCGTGCGATGAGTATCCTCTAGAAACCGGGGTGCGACAGCGTTGAGAAGTACGAGAATTTGGAACAATGCCCGGTATGCACGGCATTGCAGTATAAGATCAAACCAGAAGACCCTGGCGATGTTGAGGGTGAGCGCTCGAGGAAGAGGGTTCCTGCAAAGGTGATGTGGTATGCTTCTATAATACCACGGTTGAAATGTTTGTTCAGAAACAAAGAGCATGCCCAGCTGTTCTGATGGCACATGGAAGACCGTAAGAAAGACGAGATGTTGAGACACCCCGCTGATGGGTCGCAGTGAAGAAAAATCGAGAGAAAGTTCCCGCGATTTGCAGGTGATTCAAGGAACTTATGGTTTGGTGTAAGTACAGATGGCATGAATCCGTTTAGTGAGCAGAGCTGCAGCCATAGCACTAGGCATGTGATTATATGTATCTATAACCTTCCTCCATGGTTGTGCATGAAGAGGAAGTTCATTATGATGCTAGTGTTGATCGAAGGCCTGAGGAAACCGGGAAACGACATTGATGTATACCTAAGGCCATTAGTCGATGAACTTTTACAGTTGTGGCGTGAAGAAGGTGTGCCTGTGTGGGACGAGCACGAACAAAAATAATTTAACCTACGAGCGATGTTGTCCGTAACCATCAACGATTGGCCCGCTCTTAGTAACATTTCTGGACATACAAACAAGGGATACAATACATGCACACACTGTTTAGATGACACCAAAAGAATATATCTGGATAAATTTAAGAAGGTTGTTTACCTCGGGTATTATCATTTTCTTCCGCGCAAGCATCCCTTAAGAAAAACAGGCAAGCATTTCAATGGTGAGGCAGATACCCGAGAGACGCCTATCCTCCGACCTGGTGATGATGTATTTGATATGGTGAAGGATTTGAAAGTAATCTTTGGAAAGGGTCCTGGCAGACAACCTGTTCCGAATGACGCTCACGTACACGCACCCATGTGGAAGAAGAAATCTATATTTTGGGATCTACCCTATTGGAAATACCTAGATGTCCGATTTGCGATCGACGTGATGCACCTGACAAAGAATCTCTGCGTGAATCTGATAGGATTCTTTGGCTTGTATGGGAAGTCAAAAGATACATCTGCAGCACAGCATGACCAGCAACACATGAAAGGACGAGACGGCAAAAATCCTGAGCGGTTTCAAGGTGGTCATGCCAGCTACGCTCTTACGAAGGAAGAGAAGGACATATTTTTTGAAGCACTAAGTAGTATCAAGGCCTCGTCTCGCTTCTCGTCCAATATAAAGGGAATAATAAATGTGGCGGAGAAAGAATTCCAAAACCTGAAGTCTCATGACTGCCACGTGCTGATGACAAAATTGCTTCCGATTGCGTTGAGGGGATTCTACCGGAAAATGTTTGACTACGCATTGTGAAGCTATGTGCATTCCTCAATGCAATTTCCCAGAAGGTAATTGATGACCCACAAGTATAGGGGATCGCAACAGTCTTCGAGGGAAGTAAAACCCAAATTTATTGATTCGACACAAGGGGAGCCAAAGAATATTTATGAGCCTTAACAAGTGAGTTGTCAATTCACCTGCACCTGAAAGTACTTTTGTTCGCAGTGGTTTATCAGTAGTAACAGTTTTATAGTAGCAGCAGTAGTGAAATAATAGGAGCAGTGGAATGAAAACAACAGCAGTGGTGTTTGAAGTAAACAGCGGGATGAAATATTGTAGGCATAGGGATAGATAAACGGGAGTTGCATGGATAAGATAGTTCATGTAATGATCAAGTCATGGGCATTGCAGATAAACATGATAAAGCATCCAAGCACTAAGTAACCATCGGCATGTGTTCCGTAAATAGTCGTACGTGCTCGCAATGATAACTTGCACAACATCTTCTGTCCTACCAGCCCATTTTCAGCGAGGACTCAAGGGAACTACCGGTAATTAAGGTGTTCCTTTTAATTGAACACTGGAGCAAAGCATTAACACTCAGTGAACACATGTGATCCTCACATCACAGTGGTACGTCTCAAACGATCTATAATTTCTGATGCTCCGTGATAATATTATGCCAATTGCTACATGTTTTCTCCCTTATTTATAGCATTTTGCAAATTTTCCGGGACTAACCTATTAACAAGATGCCACAGAGCCAGTTCACTATTTTCTGCTGTTTTTAGTTTCAGAAAAGTTGTTCTGGAAATAATCTCGGAATTGGAAAATCCGAAAGCCAGAAGTATTAGAAGTCCCGGAAGTCCCGAAGAGCCTCGGAGGGGGGCAGAGGGTGGCCACACCATGGGGTGGCGCGGGTTCCCCCCTGGCCGTGCCACCTAGGGGTGTGGGCCCCCTGGCCTCCTCCTAGCATCTCCCTTTCGCCCATATATACTCCCCGATGCATAAACCCTTGGGGAATCGACCTTTTCCACAAAATACTTCTGTAGCTCCGCCGCCGCCGCCGACAAGTTTCGGGGGACAGATCTCTGTTCTGGCACCCTGCCGGGACGGGGAAGTGCCCCCGGAAGCCATCTCCATCGTTGTTGTTGTCTCCTATGATGAGGAGGGAGTGATTCTCCCCCGGGGCTAAGGCTCTACCGATAGCTATGTGGTTCATATATCTCTACCATGGTGTGATCTATATGTGATCATGAGCTTTGTAATCTATTTGAATTCGTAGATGTTAGTCTTCATCTTTTTCTACTCAAGTGCTTTATTAATATGAACTATGGAGTCAGCTTGTATCACAGTGTGAAGGTGATATTGTGCACATTGTGTGTGTCTCCTCTATGAATTGTGGTGTTTGTCTAGTACCTTCTAGGGCGCTCAAGTTGACAGTGTGGGGCTAACTAGACATGGGGATGCTTATTTTAAGGAATGCTTTTTGCAGCCCTATGCAATGATTAGTGCTCGTTATCCAACTGGAGACGATTAAGAGTAGCATAGTGAGAGAAGTTATCTAGTTATTCAATTATGTGATCATTGTTGAGAGTGTTCACTAGTGAAAGTAGGAGCCCTAGGCCTTGTTTCCAAGCATTGAAACACCTTTTTCTGCCCGTTCTGCTACATGTTTGCTTGCTGCCATATTTATTTCAGATTGCTATTATCAATTATAATCATCCATATTACTTGCATTTTACTCTCTCTCTCTTTGTTGAACTAGTGCACCTATACAACTGACAATTGTATTAGGTGTGTTGGGGACACAAGTGACTCCTTATATCTTGATTGCAGGGTTGCTTGAGAGTGATATCTTTGACCTCTACATCCCTGAGATCGATAAACTTTGGGTGATCCACTTAAGGGAAACTTGCTGCTTTTCTACGAACCTCTGCACTTGGAGGCCCAACACTGTCTACAAGAATAGAAGCATGCGTAGACATCACACAGCCATCCCCTTCGATTGTATTAATTTCTGTCACTTCGGGGCATCGGGTTCCAGACAACAATATGTGTAAATAATTATCAACAAA